>OY744515.1:181001458-181201458 GCA_963556195.1 Sepiola atlantica | reverse complement strand
TATCGTAAATTGACATTTTGCGAGATATGGAAAAAAATTCTGCCGGTTTGGGGGTTATTGTAATATTCTTTGGAGAACTATAGAAATGATATGAAGAGAAAAAACTTATACACTGTATCTTCTCCGCCTTCTTTAGTTATGCAAAAATATATTACAATAGTGACGCGGTTGTAACGAAATGTTACAATAGTGACGCGGTTATAACGAAATATTTCTATAGTGACGCGGTTGTAACAGAATATTGCAATAGTGACACGGTTGTAACAAAATATTGCAATAGTGACGCAATTGTAACGAGATATTGCAATAGTGACGCGGTTGCAAAAATATAAACCATAAGATTCATATATATATATATATATATATATATATATATATATATATATATATAACTTGCATATTAGTGAGAAATTAAGTGCGAATTGGCAGTATAAAAGCTTCGCAAGCACTTGCTATATCGTAACAACGCATAAACTAGCGTGTGTCATTTCGTTTTGATGTATAGTTCCGAATAACAGTGTCAATTTAGAATTTTGAAAGTTATTTCTAATAAGTAGCAAAGCGTAGAGGCCACAACTAAGTAAAATGTTTCGGAAGTAAAGGAAGTCGTATTTCGACCATGTATTTACTTATTTACCACTAATCGAATATTTATTGAAAACCTAGCTTGCCTCTGCCGAAAGGGGAATGTGTCTCGTAATTAATCACAACTGAAACGAATAATCAAGTCTTAAAATAATGTGATGTATACGAATAAGTATTTATTTAGATATTCTGTTTCGGCAGTCATTTACAAAATGTCTTTATTATAGAAAACCGAACGATACCATTCGCTTATCGTATATGTTGCTTTTTCAATGCGATTAAACGGTGACTCTCTCGCAGTTTAGTTTATTGCAAAAAAATACCTGTACGGATAGAATATGCATTCTACACAAGCTGTTTAAGAAATTCGCATGATAGATTACCCCAAAAATAATATACTTTCTAGATACTACACATAACCTAATTTATGACACCTACTTATCATATCATAAGTCAAACCATACACTTTACTATGTACACGAGGAATCTAAACATCCTCAATCAGCAATAGATGACATTATAACTGCCACTTCAAATAGATTATTATGCTATCTAACTGTATGGTACAAGATTTAGACCAAAACGTAATAGCAACACATTTTTGACCGATTTAAATTCTCCAAACCTCACGCTGTAAGTGTAATAAAAAGGTCGATCCCCTTAAAAATGATTGTATGCATTCATATGCAGTCTATAAATACATGATTATGTATAGTAAAATTTGTATATAAAAGTTTTAATCGAAATTATATTGTAAATACAATTATCGCTACTGACAGTACTACTAATAATATTAACATTAACAACAATGACACCCACTAATAATACAAATAAGAATAGTGAACATCTGACCAATATAATTATTTTACTTATAGAGAAAAAAATATGTAAAATCAAGCAAATACTTTTAAGAGATGTAGTCACTTTTAGCAGTAAGCATTTTGACATCATTATCTCGTTATCGAAGCCTTTGTGTCCTTAAGAAAAGTGAGATCCTCTACGCTTTAGAATGGTCTATTATTAGAAAATCTAACTCGTATTACACAGGAGCAAGAAAATGTAATCTATGTATGAGTGAAGAACTAATATTTTAAAGAATAACGATACTGCTTTAAATAGAAAATCAGATATCATTGCCCACTGCTTACACAAAAGGCTACATTCTTAGATTAGTACCCACGCTAAAATCGACTTGGCGTCGGTATTCTCCGGATGTTTACGTTAACCGCTGGAAAGTACCGAAGCGTTTAGACAATCAAATTGCGAGAAAATAAGCAGACGACATGTCAAAATTTCAACCGATTAAAACACGATTGCAACTGATTGAAATCCGAAAGAACTGCAAAGAATTTTCACGAGCTATCACTGGCTATTGCGTCTCCCAGAAGAGTGATTAAGAAAACCGATCGCAAAAGGGAAAATGTTCAGGCAAAAAACAACAACTTTTATACTTAGCCCTTACCCGAAACCTTAACCCTAACGGAACCAAAAATAATTTCAGTAAAAAAACTCTAATCCTAACACTAACGACACCATTTTAACCTGATTACAAATCAAAATATTTTCAATAAAAAAAACACTTAAAAATAGTATTTATCACATGTTTATTTTTATTTCTCCGTTAAAAAATAAATGTGTCTTTCATATAATTTGACTAAATGCATTATTTGTTTTTTTGCTTCAATTTTTGGCATTAAATGTTAGTTAATGTTTGTTTTTCCCCACATATAAATTCAGCTTCGTTTTTGATTTTTAAGACGCAAGTAGTCCAACCGACTTGGTGTAGGTATTTACCGGCGGTTTACGTAAACATCCAAAAAGTACCGACGAGTTTAGCGTAGCTCCTAATCTAAGAAAGAACACACGAAAAAAGTTAAAATATCAGCAATCTAAAGTTAATTAAATTGATTCAATAAATTTACTCCGACATAAATGTACTACACTTCTCACAATATAATATTTACTTGATATAATATATTATGTACCGTTAAAATACTACTGGATATTGGAAAACGGTAAGGTTTGCATGTGTTTGATATAGACCTTTAGTTCAAAGTCGATGGTTGAGGGAAATACATTTAGTTCTAACTACAATTTCATTAAGAATACCCCTTTCTGGCATATCACCACACCTATATATCTACCTACTACAATACACTACTCAAGTGAATAATTAACAGTTACGTTTAGTATCCATAGTAATAAGTTAGTAAAATCAATTTGCGGTGCGTTAACGTGATTATGCCGTATATATTTTGATTTACTACATCCTCCAAAAATCATAGTCTCTCCTTTTAATTTCATTTATTTGATACTTTAATTCTCAAAATACTTACGTGTATTTAACTTAATCACTTATAACGAAACCTCCATAGAGGAAAAAAAAATTAATATTTTAAAAAAGTAAATCTAGATTGCAAAGTAATCTCCCCTTCCATAGGTATTTAAGTCATTTAGAATTACCTCCAACTGAAAAGCAAGCATCTGGCAGCCATTTATATCTGGCAATGTAGTTGGCTCTTAATTTAAAACGGATTTCTCCCGTTACACCCTGGAATTTTATCCATATAATTTACAAGCCGATTAGATCCTACTGGATTACCTCAAATACTCTTTAATAACTGGCTTCAGAAAGAGATTTACCCAGTTTCAAATCGATGGACGATTTGACTTGATTATTATGAAGTAGTTTTTTTATTGCCACCATTTCTTCAAACATAACTTGACCATTACATTTCTGCAACGTTCGTAGAAAGCATAATTAAAATAACAAGAAAAGAATCTGTACGGATTTGTTTTTGGTTTAAATTGATGTTTTCGGAAACAGCAAATATAATTAGTAAAACGAAGCTGACAACAGTAAAAAGTTGAATGTAAACTATCGTGGGAATTCAAATAATTATAACTGAATATATATATATATATATATATATATATATATATATATATATATATATATATATATATATATATATATATATATATAGTATAAATATTTTTTAATTATAACTGAATATATATATATATGTAGTCTCTCTAAATATTTATACTATATATATATCTATCTATCTATCTATATATATATATATATATATATATATATATATATATATATATATAGTATAAATATTTGTAAATCAAATTTTTTTAAGTGTATTTACTTACAGACTACGATGTGTCAGACAAGTGGTGCAGGAAGTGGTGGTTTTAGGCGGTCAGACGAGGTCTGAACGCAGTTCGTAGATTCAGAAGAGTATCACGATCCTACGCCCTAATTCATTAAGCCAACGGAAATCCCAACAGACATTACTGAAATTAAGATAAATTTAAAGCCGGCGGTGGGTTTCAAACGTTCCGAGATCAAAGAGTGCTTAAACACGCGGGCGTGTAAGTTTTTCCTCAATAACTTTTTAATTTCAGACAGTGCTCGACGATTAAGATTCATCTATCCTAGAAGGAGCTAAACATATTGGTCGTGTTCGCTAATCCAGATGTCTGACTGCGCCGATATTTATTGATTCTTGATCAGAATATTTCAGTAAATCTTGTAAATGTCATTAACGTTGAATCAACCGCTTTGAAAATAAAATGATTTAATGTTCAAAATATGTTTTTTATCATTTTATCGCAGACTTATTGATTTATTATGTCAAAATGTTTAAGAGGTACAAATATCATTTATTATAACTTAGTTAAGCCGTCTGCAGTCTTCAGACAAAAATTCATTTTTTCTGTATTCTAATAGTTGCGCACTTGAAAATAATGCGCAGTATATTTTGTGTACTTGAACCGATTTTACGTCGTGCGATTAACAGCATGTGCATTGCCTTCTACATTGGCTAAATCACAGTTAATCATGGCAACTAAACTAAGACTTGAACAACATAGAAATGCGATTCTTAAAATGATTGTAGGCAATGTTAGGTGTACCGTTTTCTCCGCCAGGAAGAAATGTTCAGTATTTGGCGTGACGCCATCATAGATAAACATTGCAGCATAACATTATGTATATCTGCAGCCATGTTGGATAGAGCCGACTTAATTATGTTGTTTCTATGCGCAGTGTCTGAGGTGAAGCATTTAATGAAAGGTAAAGCCGTTCCAATTTCTACAAGTATGAGCATTCTCACATGTTCATATTTTCGAACACAAATGTAAAATAAACTGGGGCAAAATCTGCCATGCAAAGCCGAAACATAATGATGTTTGGGCTGCAAATTAATGCGAAACATTGAATGTTTGCCATCTAAAGTTACAAGATTGACTAGAGTGCCTGAAAAGAAACATTTATTACTAATTGTTAACCCTAACCTTAACCTTAACTTAACTATTTTACATTATTAATTATTGATAGATGAATAACTTATCTATTTTACCAGTCGTCAACGCCAATATAGAAAATTATGCGTTAACGATGTATTCATGCTAAATCGGTTTCCATAATCGTTGTAGTGTGTGCTTTGGCTACAACGGTATCATTTAAAAATACATTTTATATAATTATTTGACGTAGTTGAATACTAATTAAAGCAAAATCATTCATTTTTTGTTTTATTTTACTTCAGTCGAATTTCTCATATATCAAGGGGCCCTTCCCGAGACTAACACTTGATCACTCTATGAGATATATAGATATTCGAATATTACAGAGAGACCGAAGACACTCGAGGATGGTGTCTAGTAAGTAATTCGAACTCCCCTATATATATATATATATATATATATATATATATATATATATATATATATATATATATAGTCTCGGAAGTTTCTCAACCATTAAAACTATATAAAAAAAAAAATAAAAATAAAAAAAAAAAAAAAACTTATAGTCTCAAGTCTTCCAGTGGAAAATCACTCATGTAAGTCAATTTATTTTTTACAGTTATTATATTAGTTAGTTTACTAACACTATTTTAAGGGATCATCAGTTGTTTACCATGAAAAACTGTTTCGGGAATTTAAAAACAAGACAGTATTTAATTTCATGGCTTCCCAGCAGAGTTGATCAGACCCCACTTCCCTTAAAAGACAAAAACATAAACGTTCCTTATACTAAATCTACGTTTTGTTCCATATAAATGTTTTGCTAACTTATATTAGTTATTTAAGACATAAAAAAAAAAAAAAAAAATTTAAAAAAATAAATAAATAAATAAATTTTTACCTGCGCTGTTCGTCTGTCTAATAAAATTTATCCGTTACTCACAAAAATGTTGCTGCATTTTAAAGTGTTTGGACGAATCCATGACACTATTATTTAAGTGATTAATGTATTATTTTTAGTTTTATATTATAAATATAAAAACATCAACACATCAAAAAATAAAAGATAAATAAATAAATATGTATATACATATATATATATATATATATATATATATATATATATATATATATACATACACACATACACATATATACCTTTAGTTTCTCCTTTTCTCCCTCGTCCTACTTTGTTGTCCATCTCCCCGTTGTTGTCAACCGCTAATAAATATTAATCTTCCTTGTTCACTATAGTTTTTCTAATCTGCGTTCACAACTGTCGACTTTTTTCTTTTCTCATTGTTTCAAATCTGCGTCTGTAAGTTAACCGTTAATTTGTTCTCTTTTTCTTCTTCTTCTTTGCCAACTCCCGGTGTTTAAAATGAGCGTTCATAACTGTCGGTTATATATATATATATATATATATATATATATATATATATATATATATATATATATATATATATATATATATATAATCATTTCGGTAATTCAAACTCTGTGAAGAGAATTGGATCGAATATAAAGATAACAACTCTAATAGTTAGGAAATGTTGTTGTCTTGTAAATTGTGAACTGGTAAATACTGCCTTCAAACAAAGAATACTAATCCAACTATCCCGGTGGCTGAGTGGTTAACGACATGGACTGAGTACATACGTGTGCCGGTTTCGAATCCAGTTCGTTCCACAGAAATACTTACATCAAACCCCACACCTGACATTGTGGCTAACCCCATGGATAGGAGGTAAATAAAATACTTATATGGCTATCAAGAATTATACATTAGTTTCGAACATCTGTTTGATTGATAATATTAACTAAGATTCAATGTTCATCATGACGTTTTCACAGAGGTTTTTAGACAATCATGGCAGTCATTAAATAAAAGAGACTTAAATTATCCGAAAAGAATCCAGAGAAACAAATTTAATTATACACAGTTGCACACAAACAAAGTTTCCACCATATTAATTTGATAGTTTCAAACAGAATTATTCGTAATAATTCGATTTACACATCAACAATCTTCTTAGAAATATTGCTTCAGTAAACATACACAGCGATTAACGAAATCGGATACATTGAAACATTTAAAAATCGTAAATTCAATCCGAAATCACCTTCAAATCGAATGAGCAATGTTTTGGGGAGCAGATCATACTCACACACCTTTATATCTACAGTTGCAGTTTCACACAAGTCTGGCTGATTATCTCAGGATTTTGAAATACCTCTGGATATTTCATTCGCGAATATTTAATGGTTTCATCTGAACCAGCGTGCGACTACGTGCGTCCCTCTTGGCATTAATCTAGCACAGCTGGAAGAATGGTTTTAATAAGATAGAATAAACTCGTAGAATATAAGGCAGAAGATTGTTGTACTTCATTCCAGTTTGACATTCCCGGCTCTTCTATTTATGAACTAATCACACATCTTTTCTCTCTCAATCTCTATCTCTCTCTCTATCGCTCTATCTCTCCCTCCCTCCCTCCCTCCCTCCCTCTCTCTCTCTCTCTCTCTCTATCTCTCTCTCTCTCTCTCTCTCTCTCTCTATATATATATATATATATATATATATATATATATATATATATATACAGGGCTTTACGCGCTCCACTACTTTAGGAGCTGCTCCCGCTCCTACTCCAACGCCCAAAATTGGAGTTGGCTCCTCTCACGCTCCCTATTTTCAAAAAGAAGCCGCTCCTGCTCCAATTCCTATAAAAAAAGAGCGGCCCTTTTTCAGCGCTCCATAATAAAAATATACCTTCTTTCATAAACGTTCTATTCTGCCAATAAGTGGTCGAAGGATAGGGGTGGGCGTCAAAGGATCTCGTCAATATGGGTTGAGATGTCATTTTAAGTGTAAGACCGTAAGATAATATTTGACAAAATCTCGCTAATATTTTGAGAGTTATAGGAGAACATGTCGGACGAAGTATAGGATTATACGTAAATTTTCGTTTCCTGAGAACAAGAAAACAATTTTGCTTTTTTAAATACATGGAAATTTTCTAAGAATTTAAAGCCAGTTTAAATGACTTTCTACTCGATAGTTTATAAATTCCTTTCAAGTTTTGCACACACACGAAGCAATTGATCTTTTGTCAATTTAAATGGTTGACTTGTTTACGAAGAAATCTAAATGACTTATTATGGATTTAATCTCGTAACTTGATTACGAACCGGCTTGAAATAATAACATTATTTAGACAACGATTTTTTACATGGGGAGAACGAGGTGGGGGTGCTTTGTTAACTATTCTGTACTTTCACGTAACAATTTAATAAACAGAAGATATCGTAAAAGTTGAATTTAACTTGAAAATTTTATGTAAAAAAATAACCCGGTCCAAACCTTCAATTTCGTAACGTAATTACGAACCGGATTGAAATAACATTATTTAAAAAGCCATTCTTAACATGGAGTGAGGGGGGCTTTGTTAACTATTCTGTACTTTCACCTAACAATTTAATAAACAAAAGATATCGTAAAAATTTAATTTAACTTGAAAATCTTATCTGAATAATAGCCAGGTTCGTAAACTGCACAAATACCAAAAAAATAATATAAAAAAATATTCTTCACTGGGGAGGGGGTAGCCCCGTATTTACAAGTATATCTCCTGTAAAAACGGTTCTAAAATGTATTTTCAATCGATATTTATTCGATAATTGCCGAATTTTCCTACTTGGCCAAAATTGCCGAGTTTCCGTTGCCGAATTTTCCATTGACGAATTTGCCGTTGCCGAGTTTTCCTTTGACGAGTTTTCCTAAATTGTGTATTATACATACATACTTCTATCCAGTCAAGCAGACTACCTAGTCTAAGAGAAGAAAAACAACATAACGTTCACTAATACACTGAGGAACGGTATGAATCCACATATATCCTCCCCAAAATTATATGAATTAAATAGTAAAGTAGACTGTACTCTGAAACCTTGATTGGGCAACTTACCTCCCCTATCTAGAGTGCTAATTTTCGGAGTTTTTATTCAACAGAAAGATAGCAGTGTACTTTTTAAAAGGGCCTTAGTAATTATCTCAGGTCAGCTAGTAAACATTTTGAATTCTCTCTCTCGCCCTCCCCTCCCGACCTGCACTCAGATGTTGTCAAAATCGTTCTTACCCCTAACTCAAATGTATTTCAACTTTCTTTAATCTTTCTAAAGAAATAGAACGCTCAAGTCACTGACTGCAATACAAACTTTAATTACGTCTTTGATCTGTCTCATCGCTTGATAGCAAGTCGACGGGGTTAGGGAGGGGGGATAACGAATAAAACAATAAAAAAAAGATTGTTAAAAACATTACAATTAACTCGTCTTCCGCCTGAGCCCCCTCCCTCTCTCTACCAGAGATATAATTTTAAAAAATAATTCAGAGTAAACTCTGAGACTTTCTTTACTTTTCCTTTATATTGCTGAATAAAAAACTAATGTTTTTAAAAAAATCAAATAATTTTGGAGCGAGGAGGGCTGAGCGATAAAACCACCGCTCTTTATTCCCAAATGGAGTTGCTCCCGCTCAACTCCCGCTGAATATAAAATGAGCCCTCCTCTCCTTCGCTCCAGCAAAAAGGAGCGTGCTCCTGGAGCGCGCTCCTTTCTGGAGGGCTCCGTAAAGCCCTTTATATATATATATATATATATATATATATATATATATATATATATAAATGTAAGTTTGTAATCCGAGGCAGGAGCAATTTGATATAGGTACCGGAAGCTGGAACAGGTGAACAAAAATAAATGAGACGCGAAAATAAGAATGGAATCTCAAATCAATTTATTAATATTTCACGTAAAACAGATTAGACACCAGAACAGTAAGTAGAAAAAAGTTTAATGTCAAGCAATTAATATATATTTCTATCTCTATCTCTTTCTATCTCTATCTCTTTCTATCTCTGTCTTTCTACGCGTTACCCAGGTAAATAAATCTCTTTGTATATGCAATATGCATGTGATCAAATATTTTAGTTTGAACAAATCTGACTCGTTCGGGATTTCAGTTGCAATGCGTAAGTGCATCATTTCACAAATAAAAATTAAATACGCCTCGCTTTTATCATAATGCCGTGCCGATAATTATGTGTAAAATTGCTATCATGGATATAATAATGTTCATATGTCTATCACAGTTTTCTCATAACGAATAGTATAAAATATGGGATTGTAATAATTTAAAGTCTGCCATATTAGTTTACTAGAATAGAACACATTTAAGTTCTGATTGAAATCGGGTTAGTAGTTGCAATTGTAAGAAAAGTCATATAAATTACTTAGAAGAAAATTTAAATAAATTTGAAAATGTTGAATACGATGTCGCGATCGAATTCGCTTGACTATGGAATATTTTATTAGGTGGTTTAAAATATACGTGTATACGCAACAAAATAAGTTTTGTTTTTTAATGTTTAAATTAATGGTAAACAGTAAAAAAAATATTCTAATACAGAATTTAAAGAAAATACGTTTATACATTAATATACATTTAATTGCAAATGGTAGCCTGATTTGCTATTTTCGGGTTTTTGATTCTAATTTAACGTTTACGTTACTCTTGGCATTACACCGTCTTCCAAATTATAGATTTCAATTAAGTGATCAATTGTTTAAAGCTTAATTTATGATGGGTGAAATAATAAGAGAAAATGATTTTTCACACAGTTAGACTGAGAATTCTAATTCAAACTTGAGTTACTTTCCGTAAAAATGAGATATAAAAGAAACAAAAATACTTTTTATGAAACTTTGTCTGGCAATCTGGTAAATATGTAAAGCCATAAAAGAGAAAGAAACCAAACAAAACCGATTAAATCGAACCGAAATAGATCAATAACGAGTTATTTTTACTACTGTACAGAAATTAGCAACATATAATTAACTTTAAAGCTAAATATCTCAAAATACTTGCTATTTGTAGAGTTGGAATGGAATATTTGCTATTTGTAGAGTTGGAATAGAATACTTGCTATTTGTAGAGTTTGAATGGAATACTTGCTATTTCGAGAGTTAGGATGGAATACTTGCTATTTGTAGAGTTGGAATGGAATATTTGCTATTTGTACAATTGGAATGGAATACTTGCTATTTGTAGAGTTGGAATAGAATACTTGCTATTTGTAGAGTTGGAATGGAATACTTGCTATTTGTAGAGTTGGAATGGAATACTTGCTATTTGTAGAGTTTGAATGGAATGTTTGCTATTTGTAGCGTTGGAATGGAATACTTGCTCTTTTTAGAGTGAAATGGAATACTTGCTATTTGTAAAGTTAGAATGAAATACTTGCTATTTGTAGAGTTGGGATGGAATACTTGCTATTTCTAGAGTTGTAATGGAATACTTGCTATCTGTAGAGTAAGAATGGAATACTAACTATTTGTAGAGTTTAAATGGAATACTTGCTATTTGTAAAGTCGGAATGGAATATTTGCTATTTGTAGAGTTGGAATGGAATACTTGCTATTTGTAGAGTTTGAATAAAATACTTACTATTTGTAGAGTTGGAATGAAATACTTGCTATTTGTAGGTTGTGAATAGAATACTTGCTATTTGTATAGTTGTAATGGAATACTTGCTATTTGTAGAGTTTGAATGGAATACTTGTTATTTCTAGAGTTTAAATAAAATACTTGCTATTTGTAGAGTTTTAATGGAATACTTGCTATTTATAAAGTCGGAATGGAATACTTGCTATTTGTAGAGTTGGAATGGAATACTTGCTATTTGTAGAGTTGTAATGGAATGCTTGCTATTTGTAGAGTTTGAATGGAATACTTGCTATTTGTAGAGTTGAAATAGAATATGTTCTATTTGTAGAGTTGGAATGGAATACTTTTTATTTGTAGAGTTTGAATGGAATACTTGCTATTTGTAAAGTATAATAGAATACTTGTTATTTGTAGAGTTGGAATGGAATACTTGCTATTTGTAGAGTTTGAATGGAATACTTGCTATTTGTAGAGTTAAAATGGAATACTTGCTATTTGTAGAGTTGGAATGGAATAGTTGCTATTTGTAGAGTTTGAATGGAATACTTGCTATTTATAAAGTCGGAATGGAATACTTGCTATTTGTAGAGTTGAAATGGAATATTTGCTATTTGTAGAGTTGGAATGGAATACTTGCTATTTGTAGAGTTTGAATGGAATACTTGCTATTTGTAGAGTTGAAATGGAATATTTGCTATTTGTAGAGTTGGAATAGAATACTTGTTATTTGTAGAGGAGGAATGGAATACATGCCATCGTTCACTGAGTATTGTACATCTAGTGATAGAAAAATATACAAACTTATGAAATGTCTCTATTAATTCCAACGGCGAATCTTTTCTAAAAGATGCGTGATTTATATCATTATAATTAGAGTATTGGCGGATTGGTTGCCAAGTAACATCAAAATCGTGTATTTATCATAGGGTTTATTCAAAATAGTTGCACAAATACTCAACAGATGTTGTATGTTCTGAATGGTTGATGCCTTCAATTTTCTTTTAATTTCTTCTCATTTAAAATGTAATACTTAGTCATTTCTTTACAAGGAATATAACTTCAAGCATCTCTAAATCGCAGAAAAAGAAATAAAGATGGAGGATGAAAAAGCGAAGAGAAAAAAATACATGAAGAAACAAATAAACGAGATGCAAAGTTAAATGTAGAATAGATTTTGGAGGAACTGAAATTACAAAATGTCGCAATGTAGAAAAGTGTCGGAATAGTAAGTCAAATTATTTTGGAAATTCAGTAAACATTAATGTTTCCTTATTATTCAATTGATTGAATATTTATTTACCTGTAGTTGGAATTTTAATCCAATTGTCTGCCGAATATTTAGTATTGTACCTAGAAAACAGTAACGGGCAAATATTTAATAACTACCTTAAAAACAATATGAAGTGTATAACAGTTAAAAACTCTATTATAATTTTTATGGTTGAATATTATTTTGCCACTAGAAAATAATACAATACAAATGTAATCAATGAACTTCATATATAATGAACCCTATTGAAATTTAGATGAAAATAGTGCGATGGCTAGGGAATAGAAAGAGAGTGTTCCATTCCGATAATGCTTAGTGACATACAATCTAGAAGCCCATTGGAAAATGTTATTGATAACGATGGATTCTATATTAATGATTAAATTCTAATAAAGTTCAAATATATTTTATAAACTACATTGATGTATTTACACATATAATGATTCGTTCCTCAAAGAACTGAAAAACGCAATATGGTATAGTAATATGATTTGATAGTTTCAAAATAACTTATACAGTATCAATATTAACTGGTTCATATCCTTACGATGACGAAAAATGTGTAGGGGCATATTCGTCACTGTTCTTGATTTTACTTATTTAACCATTTTCCATTCAGAGAATAATAAAATGATTGTAACTATATAATGCCATGTATAATATAAATGCAACAGAATATGGCATGCGTCAAAAATGGAACCCATAACCTGGATTTAATGTTTGGTTATTTACATTTTGGGCTAAAACATGTCTTTATTTATATTTTTTACAGTTTATTAATCATAATTGAACACTTCCTTTTTATGATAGTAGCACGCGTAACATTATTAGTTTTATGTATCTTAATTTTCAGAGATATTTATTCGTATTTATACGTAGATGAATCCTGATTGCCTGTTCCTAAACTGATAGAAATTGAATGTTCAAGACGTTAACAATGTTACTTTAGCCCGTGACGTGTTGCGATGTTGAATATTGCTTAGACGACCTCAGTTTATTTATACAAAATAGACGATCAACTGCCAAAGGTGGATCGGTTCTACTTAAGGAAAAGTCCATGTCGGGTGAAGTAGAGAACGCGAACTTCCTAAAATATCCTCATCTCTCGTGGCATCGATTACCATGAATAGGAAGTATACACATCGTGTGGCTACAAAGATTAGCGCATTTTCCGAAGTAAGCAGAAGAAAAAACTTAACACAGCGTCTTGCGACACACCGTTGTTTAGTTGTGTTGCCAAATAAACCTATAAATATATATTACGCATCAGTTATAGTTCCCCTAAATCTACGTCCACGCAGTCAATTCTAATAATAAAAATCATACTATTGATGAAAGGCCAGAGATATCTGTTATACTGTCTATAAGTAAAATCTCTGCTGTGTGCTAAATGTGATCTTGTAACGTTAATTTATGTTTGTGTTAAAATATATTACTGATAATATTATAGTGTAGAAGAAGGAAATATGCATCCAGTATATTATATATTTCTTTTTTACAAATCTGATTGAATTAAAATAATGACAATGTTAATAGTGTGACAAATAAATTCCCCATTGCTCAACTTATTTTGTGTTTACTATTTAAAGTCTTCAAAAGCATCATGTGATGCATTTCATTGAATTCATATTGAATTTGCATGGATTAAACGCTGTTACTTAGTAAAGACAATGCGAATAGTATATCGATTTTCTAAGAATTATGAATGTTATCATATTAATAAATGAGACAATTCGGTGAATTATCAATCAATGATATATTTTAAATAGTTTATTTAAATATTGATATGAACAGATAATTTGAGTATATTTGTTCATAATTCAATACTGTATTATCTTGTCTGAGGTAGCTACAAAAATATAGATACTGTTCAACTGGTTGATGATATTTTATTATGATGCATTTCTTAAGCATACATGGATTGATGTGAAGACTGAACTTATATTATATAAAATCAACTAAACTTTACAATAAACACATAGGTCAACTGTGATACTGGCTTATTTTCCTCCAATGTCAGCAGTCAGTTTTCCAATCTGCATAAAACATATCGTTTTTAACTAAAGAAACTTCGCGTCGTATCACATGATCCTTTCAATTCATCTCTTTCTCCTATGATGCTGTATCGGGAATACAATAGATATATTTCAATATGCATAATTAGCAGTCATATTTGTACAGCCTCTTTCGTTGATCACTTTTGAGTGTTAAAGGCGAGGGCATCGATTTGTCCGATCGCTTATTCATATTATTCTAAAAACTTGAGTCGTTTACATACACATTCTCTGACAGCGATTAAATTACCCAGAGAAACTACTCCGTCTTGACGCGTGGAAATGAAGTTATTTTTATTAACAAACATTATAAATATATATATATATATATGTGTGTATATGTATGTGATCCTGAACACTCCCACCGCTCGATCGTGATGGAGCCGTGGAAGTGGCTCCTACTTGTTTCACTCCCACCATAAACTAGCCCGTCTTTGCCTGGCGCGCAATTTAAAAAATAAATAAATGTTTCAATTGTGGGTCGAGTGACGATGGGCTAGTAATACCGTTTTAATTTTAGTTATTTTTATTTTTACATCCGGGGCAGCAAATCTATGTGGAGTTATACAGATCGTATTGGTTTCATGTCTGATTTAAGTCAATAAAAGAATGGGCAAAAATCTCATTTGTCGTCGGCAATTCATTTGGAAACTTGAGGTGTTGAAGAGAAGAACGGATAGAAAGAACAGAACAGAGTAAAAAGGTAAGAAAATGTCGAGCGAGCGGTAAGTCGGGTTTTATTTTTTTACTGGGCAACAAGTGGAATTAATTTATTTAATTTCATAACATTTACTTTTAACGGTCCCTTTGGAGTAAAATTGAAACTCTTCTCTGATAGACTTCTAAATCCATTCTTTCAATATATATGAAAAAAGTGTCGTTTGCACCGCCAGTAAGTAAAAATAAATTAAAATCTTGTATTTTACTAAAAAAGACACATTATAAAATCCGTAACAAAGCAATGTATACATGTAGATATTTATATCTTAATCTGTATTTCAAACATTTTTAATTCGCTATTTCAAAGGTATTCCGCTGCATGGTTCTATTTGCACCTAATAATTAAAAGGATAACACACACACACACACATATATATATATATATATATATATATATATAGTGTGTGTGTGTTTAATAGATAACGTATATATATTAATGTGCGTGTATGTGTATATGTATATATATATAAATATATATTTTGAAATTCAGTAATTCTGATAATGAAGTATATCTTCGAAAATTAAATTGAAAAAAAAAGTTAATAAAACTAAAAGGCATTGTATGGCGTTCTAATTGCTTATTATTATTTTTAATAATTAATATTTCCATGTAAACAATGCTTTCTAACCAAGGACAACATCTCTTATATATTATTAAAATCGTTATGTGTGTGTATAATACATTATATGTGCATTATTAGGGGAATGTTTATCTTCGTTCGACGTTTCGATTTGCGCGGAGACCTTTTTCTATTTCAAAATAAACAACAAAAAAACAAGCAATACACACTGAATTAGTTCGTTCCAACGGTATTAATATATGTGTATTATTAGGGAAATGTTTATTTTTTTTCGATTTTTTTTATTTGTACGGAGCCCTTTTTAATTTCAAAAATAAAAAAAGTGGAAGACTACTCCACACATCATGTTGGTCTGCAGTTTCAACTTGTGACTGGGTAGCTTGCTTTCTGCTTGTAGCTGGATTTTAACATTTTGAACCGAGAAAGATGTCTAGCTGTCACACAAAGCTATATCCCATTATTAACAATCTCATTAAAGATACTCCTTCAGACAATGACACATTTCTGAGTGAAAGAGGTGACCGCTGTCTGACAATACGTTGCAGTCATCATATGTGTATACATTATTAGTGGGGTTGTAGAGATATCTGTTATAGTACCTAGGCGCGATGCTACAACACTCCTCGAGATAGACGCGTAGTTTTTTGTTAGATCATCAATCTAGGAGACAGAAACCCTGATATAAAACATACTTTCTACATCGGCTACTCAGTTATCTTACTTCAGCTTGTGACTGAAACCAGGCTTTCTATCAGGGGGGCGGGGGCGTCCCGGGGGGCGGGGGGGGGGGGCGGGAGCGTCCCCTATATGTCGTACAAGCGCGCTCAGCATGACCATCTACATATACAGATATCCCCACAAGACCAACGGCGATAAGAAAAATGACGACGAAAAAGAAAACAAAAACACTACAAAAGAAAAAAAGCTAATTAAGCCACTTGGAATGTTCGGACACTTCTCGATTGCGATGAGTCTAAGAATTCTTAGCGACGTACTGGTATAGTTTAAAGGAAACTAGGTAAATATAGGATCTAGATTGCTACACTGGCAGAAGTTTGTTTAAGCTATGAGGATGAGGTGGGGGCTGGGTATACGTAATTTTGGAAGAGTAGACCGGAGGGGTAAAATGCGAATATGGGGTGTGGCCTTGCTTTTCGCACAAAGTTAGTCAATAGAATTGCGCAGCCTCATGGCTTTAGTAATAGGATTATGCCCCTTCGTGTACCATTAAACGGCAACTGATTTATGACTGCCATTCTGGTTAAAGCTCCAACTCTTAGCAGTGACGAGGGGGGATATTATGTCCGTCTACGAAGATCTCAGGACGGTACTCATCTCGACCCCAAAAGCTTCTCTGTTTTGGGGGTGACAAGATCGCTGAAAATGTCCACTGTTTAATATCTGACATATGGATAGGTGTCCTGTAATTCAGCACTGGATAGACACAACTTTGATATCGCTATACAAGAACAAAAAAGATCTTGCTGAACCTCCGTTCTATGTGGGTGTGGCCATCTGTCATTCCGGAATGCCAAAGTGGTTTAAGATCAGTTCGTGGCACGATGGAGGTGATGTGGTCTTCATTGCACAAACCTAGGAGGATATGCAGATGATAATGGACTTCTTCTCTCGAGCATGTACCACCTTTAGACTCACCATAAATCTGGAGAAAACTATGTAAATGCCCACTACTCCCCAGGACTCCAAGATGTAGAGCCTAAATTCTACGTCAAAGAAACTAGATAAAGTGTAGTTGACTCGTTTGTATATATTGGTATCACTTTCTCAACTCTAAGATAATTCTAAGAATTGAGATGCTAGCAAAGCTTTTGATAGGCTTGAAAAGCGCGTGTGATCAGACAGAGCCATTACCATCAAAATAAAACGTTGTGTGTACGAGTCTTGTTTGTTCGACTGCATTCTTTGCAGATGTGATCAACGTATCGCAGACACATCAGGATTCTGGAGGAGTTTCACCAAACGTGTCTCAGGAGATACTAAATATTAAGTGGCAATCATTTACACCAGATATCAATGTTCTCGAGCAAGCTGGAGTGTCGAGCATAGAAGTGCGTATTATACGTTGTCAGATGCGCAGGGCAGGGCACTTAGTTTGGATGGGAGCTTACAGACTCCCTACGCAACTGTTATATGGGGAAATAATACTTGGAAAACGTCCGAGACACACACCTTAGTTACATGTTAAAGATTTAATAAAATACAACCTGAAAACCCTTAATATTTTCGTAGAGAGCTGAGAGATGATGGCTCTGGAGCGATCGGTCTGGCACAAAGTGTATGATGGCTGTGGCAGATTTGAGGCAAAGCGTATATATTTAAACGTACTTTGCGGAAGGAATATGTGCCAAACGTCTTTGTTATATTTCAACCTTACCATGTGTGTGGTTTATGTGTCAGAGTCTGTCTGTCAAGAGCTAGTCTACTGAGTTACACGAAATTATATCGTATATAACGAAGAAATATCTTAATATATTATAAATACATGCAAGGTTAAATGTTGTCTATTTGTTTTATCTTCTACCATGCTATGAGTGGGAATATTTGGTATCTAATGTTTAAATAGTTGTTCTAGCACAGGTTGCAACAGTGTTAGCGTGTTTCAGCGCAGCCAAGTACAACACACGTGGTCGAAAAGATCTGAACAATTGGAGCATACACCTTACGTTTAATTAGTTTTCAGGTTGCCTGGACTCTCCCCCGGTGCTCATAGTAGCCACGGCTACTACATTCCTTCATCTCTCTACCATGTCAACCCCAAACTTCTATGTACTTGCATGACATTTTTCTTCAAATTATCATCCTGAGGAAATCTTACAATAAAGACGAAACATTGATTAATATATAAAACTATCTTTTGGTTTTCTCTTGTTCATTACCCATCTAACGTTTATTAATAGTTTCCGGCATTTTTAATATAACACCGATAATAGAGAAATGCATATAAAAGCAACATGCAAGTACATGAAAGTATGAACAATGAAAATAACTTTTTAAAAAGATAGATAATAAATCAAGAAATGCAAGAGTTGTTAGAGGGACAAGAATAATGTGCGAATGTTGGAATTCTAAATGCGCTTACATACAACTCAGGATTTACCACTTGGAGAATTTACGAACAAAGGTTCTTTAGGATTTGAACGCATGTTTAAAAGTATCAGTTTAAAGGTCGCACTAATAAGAAGATTAGCCTCGTTTTGAATTGGCGGGAAGGACAAAAAATCTCGCTATTCTAGCACCTCCTAGCGGAGAGAATTATCTACTTTAAAATATATTTCACTCGTTTTAAATAGTTATTCACTGTTAATTGGGTATCTTATACCATTCATATGTAATTACACATTAGCGTTTACAAAAGTGGTCGTGATTTATAATCTTATGTTGAATCATTGTTTGTGCTGTGTTATTAAATTTTTATTTTATTTTATTCAATATTTACATATACGCACTGTGTTTGTGGACACATTTTTTTATGTTTGTATTCATTATGTTCAGTCGTATTAGAAGATTAATGAAACCTAAATGCAAATGCATTTAAATTTTATTTTTTAATTACATATCGAAAACCCTCTGCATTTATTTATTTATTTATTTTAAGCTCTTTATCAATCTAACAAAAGCATGTTTTCTGCCAATAACGTAATCACAATTCTAAAGCTAACAAACATGTTCAAATAACGCAATACTCGATTTTTCTTCGAACCGATAGGTAAACGATGCACACCAGGTTTGCAGCAGGTTCAGTAGTTATGTTAAATGTTGGGCGAGTAAACCCACTAGTAAATAAAAGGGTTAGTTGGGAATACCAGAAATTAAATGTTGAGTTGGGTTCAACTTGCTGAACAAGGGGTAAGGATTACTAGACTGTGAGTTTTGATTGAAACGGATGTGAAGTCACACGGCTCAAGGATAGAGTTAGCTATGAAGCACGCCACGTGTGAACACATTAAACTGAAATGCGCTAACTAGATATGATTATCGAGCTCCACTGATTTGAAATGAAGATCAAGTCGAATAAGAGCCCACTGTAGTCAATATCAACTTACAAGGTATGAATAATAATGATTAACTTTCACTTTTGATTCAGTTTTCTGCATGTATGGCACAAAGTTAATTTAAAGAGAACATTCAAGTTCATTATTTATTTTACTTTTATATTTGTCATTAATTATCGTTTGAAAAAACAAACAGTTAAAACACAGAACGAAAGTGTGTCAGGTGTCATGTTCTTATGCAATTTGCATCATTATTTTGCATGGACACTAGAGAAGCATGATCAGATATCTGACGCGTTAGCAGACAGATAATATGATACAGTATTACGTTTTTCTTCTGAAATTGGGAAATTAACAAAACCAAAGTTGGAGACATCGGCGTGTCAATCTGAGTGAGATATAACTTGAACTTATTCAATGATTTTTCTACATAATTTCTTCTTAATTGGTGGTGTTATATTTATACTAGCGAGCCCAGTGCACGCGCGTTGCCCATAAGAAAATCGAAGTAGCCAGGAAACGCATGCTCTCACTTCTGAAATATTTTCAGTCGATATAATTTGACTTAGCTTTAAATATTAATTATAGTGTTCTGTAAGTATCATATTTATAAGTTACATTTAACCGCTTGTATTATTTCATAACTACGAAAGATCATAATCGCAGACATGTAATTATGTAAAGGCGAGATATTTTAAAATGGGGGGGGGGTAATTAATTCTGTATATATGCATACGCTGAGAGAAAAGTAAAGTTTGATATGAATGTAAAATATATATATACGCTCTGCAGTAACCTTTCACTAACCCTAAATGCGGAAGGAACTTAATTAAAAATATAAAAAGTAAAAACGCAGAAACGGTGCACGCGCAGTTGGCGTTAGGAAACCGGTAAAAATCAATTTCTAGCCTAAGGGTATGTTAAAAGTTAATTTCACCAAACAATACATCCAAAAATAGATAGTAACGCATGAGACGATGGCCTCTTGGTACTTCTGAAAGTGGTGTATTTGAAATGATACCGAAGCATTGTTTTCTGTGTCCTTACAGTCACCGTGTCTGAGTAGCAATATAATGAAAATATAAAAAAAAGGTAACATGCAGAATGGGTGCACGCGCAGTGGTCGTACTGGATCCGTGAAAAGTAAATTTATAGTCCAAGGAATCGAAGAAACTGTATTTGGCCCGCTAATATATCTGTCGGTTTCATCTGCACTACATCACGCAACAGAACGTCTCAGCCGAAATACACTAAACCCGTCACCCATCCCCAATGAAGTGGTAATGCCTGGGAGGTAGGCCTCATGTGACAAATTTTCAAATACTATATTCCGTGTCTAATACGTTCAATAGTCGTTAGTTACGTCAAAGTATATTCATACATGTTTTGATAATTTATGTGTGTGTGTTTGTTGTTGTACTGTTTGCTTTGTTGTTTTTTTATTGTTGATGTTTGTTTTTTTAATTGCCACGTTGGTTAGAGAAAAGGATGGCGTGGTAATTATTTTATTTTACACACATGTTCACACACAAAAATGACGCCATGCGTGTCTTCCAGGAAAACTGTAGAGTTGACAGAATTTTCGGTATTGTTTTACGCACGTGATTCTGTTACTGGCGTAATGTTGAACGTTTTTATCTTCTTGAGAATTCAAAAAACTACAACATTCGGATACCCAGAGTGTTGTATTGTTTGAATCTGAAAACAGTGATTTTTTTAAATTATTTTTGTTGAAAGGGAAATGGAAATTTTGTAGAATTTGCACGTTGGTTCACTGTAAAGAGAATCTCTAAGGGTAACGTTTTGTCTGCGTCGTTCTTATTTCCATTATTATTATTTACTCACTAGGAGTTATCACACTGGTCATCGTCAGTGGTCACCCACTGCCGACAACCTGTGGTATTCCCTGGAGTACGAGTGATAACAAGTCTCCTCAGGCCTCCAGTTGCTCCACCTCTTTTCGTTCATCACCGCTGATGACCTTGCGGTAATCGCAACAGCCACCTACCAGCGATTTCCCGCTGATAAGGGCCATTGGTCCCCTCTGGGGCCCGAGTGGCAACAAGCCTTCCCAAGGTCCCAGAGCTGTCCGCGCTCTTCCAGTGGAGGTCTGGTTTGCGCTTTCCCTCCTCGACCCTCTGTCCATAATTTTGTGGCGTCAGCCTATGCTTGCGATTCTCTCGTGCGGTTGTATTTTCCCCGGTTCTGCTGTCTTGTGCTTCCATGTGTTTGTTCTCCATTCGTTGCTTATGTGGGTTGGTTTCCGCATTCGAGGACATTTCTCAGGATTGTAGCTGTTTTGATCATTACTGTCCTTTGTATGGTCTCAGTTATCCCTTTGATTCCTATTTCTCCCAGTCTTTTCTCCATGTTTTTGGGGACTGTTCCTAGTGCTCCTATGATTATTGGTGTTATACTGACTTTCTTCATGTTCCATATTCCTTTCAATTCTCTGGCAAGTTCAGTATATTTGCTTCTCTTTTCCGTCTCTTTGATCTTCACTCTGTGGTCTGCTGGGACGGCAAAGTCCACGATTTTGCAGGATTTTTCTTTCTTGTTGATTATTATCATATCCGGTCTCCTTGCTGTTATGGGTTTGTCTGTTTGTACATTCATATCCCATATGATTTTGTGTTTTTCGTTTTCTAGTACAGTTTCTGGTTTGTGTGTGTACCGTTTTTTTGCATATTCGAAATTCAGTTGTTTGCACATTTCCCGGTGTACTTCTTTCCCCATGCTGTCATGTCTGTTCTTGTATTCCCTTTGTGCTAGCTTGCTGCATTCACTTATTATATGATTTATCGTTTCGTCTCTTTGTCCACACAGTCGGCATTTGCTGTTTTCCTGGGTTTTATCTATCTTTGCTTTAATAAAGTTTGTCCTAATCGCATTGTTCTGTGCGGCCGTCAGCAGAGATTCCGTTTCTCTGTTCAGGTGTCTTTTTCTTAGCCATGCCCAGCTGTTTTCATTGGCTTCATCGCTTGTGAGTCTTGTAAAGCGTCCATGTAGTTGTTTTTCTTCCCACTTTTCCTTTCTTGTCTTTTTGTTTCTGGGTTCAGTACTTCCGGGGTTGTTTGTTGGGCTGGTGTCTCTTGCTGTGGTGATCAGTCTTTCCGTGTTCTGGGTTACATATTTCTCCAGCTCTTTTTTGGTGTCTTCCACACAGTCTTCTATACTTACCAGTCCTCTACCTCCTTCATTTCTTTTCACGTAGAGTCTGTCCGTGTCGTCTTTTGGGTGCAAAGCATTGTGCATAGTCATTAGTTTTCTTGTTCTTTGGTCAAGGTGCCTGAGTTCTTCTTTGGTCCAGCCTATGAATGGTCCAGTGTATCTTATTAGTGATACAGCCCATGTGTTTATCCCTTTTACTAGGTTTCTGCTATATAGTTTAGTTTCTAAGAGTTTCCTTGTTCTTCGTAGATATTCTTTTCCAATCTTCTCTTTCATTTCTGTATATTTGATTGTGTCTGCTTCCAGAACTCCCAGGTATTTGTAGCTATCATGTTCTCCTAGCGCCCTCATCTCCTCTTGGTTGGGGAGTTCTATACCTTCTGTCGTCTCCAGTTTTCCTTTTTTGATCTCTAGCAGTGCACATTTTTCTATTCCAAACTCCATTTGGATATCCTGGCTGAATATCCTGGTTGTGTTTATCAGCTTTTCCAGTTCTTTTTTGTTTTTTGCAAACAGTTTAAGGTCATCCATGTACATCAGGTGGTTTATTCTTTGTTCTGTATCCGTAAACCTGTATCCGGCATCACACTTTCTGGGTATGTAGTTGAGTGGCATCATGGCTATTATAAACAGTAGTGGTGATAGGGAGTCTCCTTGAAAAATGCCTCTCTGTATTTTTATCTCAGACAGGTATTGTCCTCCGGCTGTCAGTTTTAGTCTCCATGTTTCCATTGCTTTCTGGATGAGATTAATAATCCTGTCTGGTATCTTGTATATCTTTAAGCATTCAATTATCCATGTTTGGGGGATTCTGTCGTAGGCTTTCTTGTAGTCAATCCATGCCATGGTTATGTTCTTTTGTCTTCTCTTCACCTCCTTCAGGGTCTTTTGATCAATGTATAGTAGATCATGTGCCCCTCTTTGTCCTTTCCGGCATCCTTTTTGTTCCTCGGGGAGCAGTCCACGATTGTCCAGGGATTGGTAGATTTGTTCTCTCAGTTGTGCTGTGAGAATTTTCCACATTATTGGTAGACATGTTATCGGTCTGTAGTTGCCGGGGGTCGTTCCCTTTTTGGGGTCTTTTTGTATTAGTGTTGTTCTTCCTTCCGTCATCCATTCTGGTACGTCTGTTTTATGGATACATCCGCTCAGTTTCTGCGCTATTCTTTCATGCAGGGTCGTGAATTTTTTAAACCAGTATGCATGTATTCCATCGTGGCCTGGTGCTCTCCAGTTTGCCATTTTTTTTAAGGTTTTCTTGATCGTTTCTTTGTTGATTTGTGTTTCGGTTCCTTCTTCGATTTCCTGCAGTTCATCTCTCATGTTTTTCAACCATTGGGCATTCTTGTTGTGCTTTTTTGGTTCTTCCCATATCTTGCTCCAGAATTGTTTTGTTTCCGTTGGGTTCGGTAACTCTGTTGTTGTTTTTTCTCCATTTACGTTTTTGTAGAACTGACTTTCATTGTTTTCAAAGGTCCTGTTCTGTTTGCTCTGTTCTGATTTGTACCTGTATCGTCTCAGTCTTCCTTCTATTGCTGCTATCCTTTGTTTTATTTCTTCATGTTTCTCATTTAGTTTTTCCTTGCGTTTCTGATTTTTGCTTCTTAATCGTTTCATGTCCTCCTTCCTTCTGTTCACGGTTTTAGCTTCTTTCCGAAGTTTGGTGATCTGGGTTTCCAGTCTGATTTCCCATCCAGGTTTTGTCGGTCCTCTCTTTTGTCCATTGTCTTCGTTTCTTAGTTTCATACTTACCGATTTTGCCCCAGCATATATCAGGTTGTTTAGGTCTGTAATAGTTTCTGTTGGGATGTGTGTGAGGAGTCTGTTTACTCTTTCTGTTTCTGCTTGTAACTTCTTCGCTACTTCCTTCCTGAGAGATGGGATTATTATTATTATTATTATTATTATTATTATTATTATTATTATTATTATTATTATTATTATTATTATTAATGAATACGGAATTGTAACTTTGTTTCAATTAGAAAAGTTTGTTCATTCTATACATGTTCTAATACAAGCAATCACAAATGAAACAAGTAAACAACACGGAAACGATAATGTATGCGAAAACGTTTATTTAGTGCGAACCCGATAAGGTTCGCTTCAAGATTGTGTTAATAAAAATGTGCATATAGTTTACAATGCGTACAATAAAGTTTCTAAAAGAGGTGGACGATTGTGTGTGGAAGTTGCGGGAAATGTCTTGCATACCGTGAAATGTATGTGCGTAGCGCACGTGTGCTGAAGACGAAACAGGAAGAAAGAGAGCTAATTTTTTGTGAATCCTTTTTGATATCCACTGATTGCGGCGCTCTCTGCCATCGCGAAATCGGACATTATTGGGACTGAAACGCTCTCCGATGAATGTATGTTTAAATGTGTATAGAAGGTAGATCATTCTACAAAGTATTTACAATATATACGTTTTTATATAACATAAACATGCAGCTAGTTCTATATTAATACAATCTAATTATTTCCTTAGTGAATTAGAACATAATATTATTAGAAATTTAGCATTACATATAATGTTACTTTTCAATAATAACACATTTTTAGGAATAATTAATATCTCTTGAAAGAAATAAGACATATTTTCATGATTAATTTACTTCATTAAAAAAGAAATAATTCACTGATACGAAATTGTTTGTTATCTTTCTCTAAACTAATAAATTTCGCACAATTGTAAACGGAAAAATATGATAAACTCCCTTTACCGGAACTCTCTCATAATAAAAGTATAATATGCGTATTTATACTTAAATTATAGCTTATGAAATAAACAATTAAACTTCTCGGATTGTGACAGCGATGGATTATGAAGATTTGATAGTAAAACAAAACTTTTTAAATATTTAAGCGATAACTAGGACCATCAATAATTTATGTATATCTTATTGTAAATATTTTTGATAAAAAATAGAAGCCTCAATTTATTTTATTCTGTTTTAAACATTCGTGTGAAGTAACTAAAAGTAATCAATCAGTATCTTATTTTATTTTTATTATGAGTTCCGGAATAATTTGCCATGGAAACAATTGTAAAATGACTTTTCCAATGAATTTCCTTTTGACATTAGTTAAAAGCTATTTATATATATTAATATATATATATATATATATATATATATATATATATATATATATATATTTATATATATATATTTATATATATATATTTATATATATATATATATATTTATATATATATATATTTATATATATATATTTATATATATATATATATATTTATATATATATATATTTATATATATATATTTATATATATATATATATATATATTGTGTGTGTATTTAGGCAGCATTTTCTCATTTATGCAAACATTGTTAAAAATAATTAATAGAATTCGTCAGTTTAATTATACTTTTTTATTTTTTCTGATGGTCGTTTTTGTATGAAAATCAAAAAGAAAATGTTCCATAGGTTTCACAGGTTTCACGAACGTTTTCGATTCTTCGTTGAATCATCCTCAGGTGTCAATAACAAATGAACAAAAAAGCTGGAGAAAGAAGATTATTTTCAAAAGACGGTGGAGAAACGCGCATAGAATGTTTTCCTCTTATTTAAGACAAATTCTAGCTAATAACACTAAAATTATACATTCCGAAACCAGTTTAAAAAGATTTTTAATACTCGAAGCTATCTACATAAAAACACAGCCACCTTAAATTAACAACATCACATATGAAACCAGTAGTAACATTTTAAAATGCTTAACGTAATGCGATTTTGTTCTGTGATGCCATCATACGTTGCTGAATTTAAATCGTCAACGACTTCCGGGAATAATGCGGGAAACCTTCTATGCGCGTTTCTCAACCGTCTTTTTAAAATTCTCATCTTTCTCCAGCTTTTTTGTTAATTTGCTTTTGACACGTGAGGATGTTTTGACGAAGAATCGAAAACGTTCGTGAAACATGTGAAACCTACGGAACATTTTTTTATTATTATTATTTTAATACAAAATAGACCATCAGAAAAATTGAAAAAATATAAAAAAAGGTATAATTATACAGACGAATTCTGTTATTTTTAACAATGTTGTTTGCATAAATATATATATATATATATATATATATATATATATATATATATATATATGGAGAGAAAACTCACTAATATAAGAAAAACATTCATTAGTCATTTCTAATTTTTAAAACAATACATATATATATATATATTAATCTCAATTGTCAGAAAATTAATATCATCACCGACACCAACCCCATTAATGTAGACGTATAAGATTAAAGCTTGGCCTAGACAGCAACTCCATCAGCCCATACCAAAAAGCCACTGAACATCTCAGATATATAATTATAGCAAATCCTTCCAGTCTTGCTTGTTTTTTAAAATATTATATCTAATAGAAGCAGGAGAATCTCAAACTTTTTATCTATCACCGAAATTTTCCAGCAACAATACTCTCTGCGAACGCGGCTATAGAGAAACAATGTAATACATACACACAGTCTACCATAAATCACAGACTCAAAATGAAAAGGAATAGTGTCTGGTTAACACCCTTATTCTTACAATGTAAAATAAAGCATGAGTAAACACTTGCTCTAATTACTAGATAAACATATTCACCAATAAGCTTTACAAAGTCTTCAAAAGGAATACGGTTAAAACGAGTTATTCCTGCTACCATCCGTAACATTCCTGTTGATCTCAAAACAAACAGCCCCCATCAATCTCCCAAATCCTAACAACTCATGCAAAAAAAGTGAAGTTCGCTTCTTGAGAGGAGGATCTACAATCATATCCATAGTGTACGAAGCAAAAGTTACATCAGGCATAAACTCCAGGAAAAAGAGATCGACATCGGGATTAGACAGGGGACCTTTAAACAAAGACTCTACGTAAACGGAGTATCACTTATCAAACAACCACTATTTGAAACCTTAAAAATTCTACGAAATTAAATGGAGAATCATTAAAAAATATAAATCTTACAACCCGGCTTCCAAGATTTATCCACTATGCCGCGCAGAAAAAAGTATCCATCGATAAACTGCATTAACCTAATATATAAAGATTTCAGAATATGCTCCAACAGAAGAACATTTCTACTAACCAAATGGCCTAATAAAAGAAACATATGACGCATTGAAACCCCCAAACTACCACAAATTGAACATAGACACGCCCCAGCATAGCGAAAGTACTGGACCTATCCACCCACCCCAGAATCCACCACTAACAAAATTTACATCCCCTTATTATTATAAGAGAGTATAAGGTTTTAAATGTGATATACCCCCTCTGTACTTCCTCCAGATCCATTATCATATATATTAACCACCACATCTTTCAACTAACCAACCCAAATAAAACTTACATCCCTACTACTATAAACCCGTAAACCAAACATATAAAACCAAATATAAACGTATACTTAAATATATAATACATTTGTATATACGATGTATTATCATAACAAAATATCTAACGCATTTAAATGAAAATATAAGTAACTAGAAATATATTAAACTAAATAAAAATATGTGAAAAATAATAACGAATATAAAAAACTAAATTTAACCAATACACACAAACACACACCTCTAGAAGGATATAAAATAACACACAAAAAGTAATAAGTGAATATAACTGAAGTAAGCCCACATGACTTCATATAGAAACCACTATATGTATATTAAAAAGATAGCATCCTAAGTATAAGTTGAATCAATGCAAACGCATACATCATTATTAAAATATTTGGAGTCGGCCGTTCATTATTAAAAGGGAATCCTTCTTTTTTCACCTGTCATAAACTCCGCATTCCAATTTTAGCCTAACGACCTCAGAAACAACAATAACTCCTTTTTAAACTCCAACATAAACACCTTCCAGTGATAAACACAAATAATATATGAATCCTTGAATATTATTAATACAACTTAAATGTACAAATAATAACGGTCGGCCATTATGGGCATCCACGAGGTTAAAGAGTGGGGGTCGCGTAGTGTGTCGTTCATCGGGCATTGAACCTAGATCGTTTTGATTACAAGATAGAATCTTGTACTTTCTGTGCGAAGACAACAGCCCACTTATGCAAATGACCATTATTTTGCATAACGCGAATTCACATTGAAATAAAAAGAGTAGAACATTTCCTCTCCGGGTGTGCCGCTAACATGCAGTTGTCGTAATGTTGCGGACATTCCGATCTCGACAATCAGTCCGAGAGAAACTGAAGCAATTCGGTGGCCTTTTATCTGTCGGGCTAAGGTATTCGTTCTGTGTAGTCATAGGAGGTCCACCCTCCCAGGCTTTGCCTCTCCTCTTTGGGGTGGAGTAGATTTATTGCTTACTGTTTGGGGGCCCCGACTGGGGAATGTCGACGGGGCTACCAAGGCAAGGTTTAAAAGGTCAAAGTGCTCCTTCTTAAGGGGCGCTGGCTTGACTCTCCCCACCTTCTGGCCTTGCGCCACATATTTGTGAGGTGGGAAGGAAGTAAATCCGGTAACGATATCATTAAGTATTCGTCATGTCACGTGAAGATAACATTACGATACGTCGAGTGTTAGGCGAGAACAGGAGAAAGAAATTATCCCATTGACGAAAGTCGGATTTTTTTTTTTTTAGAGTTGGCGTCGTCGTGTTTTTGGGGAGTAGAGTACAATTCGGGAGTTGAGCTTTTGATTTTTATTTCGTGTGTGCGCGTTTATTGTTTTCCCTTTTCAGCCACATGGCCTCATATAATACCTGACTCCACGAAATACGAAATGCAACCGCAAGTCGGTTAAAAACATTAGTAAATAAAACTTTATGTTAATAGCACTAAATCCAAATACAAAAAATAAACAGATAAATAAATTACCTCTAGAATAAAAAATATTAAGTTATAATTAAATTAAAAAAACAAATTATAAATATAGACAGCCCCTTCTAAACATCTCCCATAATTGCACAACAAGAAAAATTCACCGGCCACTCACAGACGGTGAATATTGTCGTTTTCCCTCTTTTTACATTCTTTCTCAAATTGTCTTTGTTTGCTAAATATTAAAGCGGGGGTATTAGGGATTTCCGTTATGATGAAACCTCCAGAAACTGTAATGAATAATTTTGGCAGGGGCAATATATATATATATATATATATATATATATATATATATATATATATATATATATATATATATATATATATATATATATATATATATATATATATATACATATATATATATATATATATATATATATATATATACATATTTAAGATTCTAGGCAGTGAATCCGTTTAAAACTTGAAGAGTTGGCTTTCATTATGAATTCTAACGAAACCAACTATATAGTGTCGCAATTAATGGAATGAAATCACTCTGAATCTTTATTGAGCACTCTCATAAACCCGGTTTAAACTTACTTCGGATTTATACCCCCTAGATATTTGTAACAAGTTAATTATATATATATATATTGGCATGAGCAATATATGTATATATATATTCATTTATTTATATATATATATATATATATATATATATATTGGCATGAGCAATATATATATATATATATTCATTTATTTATATATATATATATATATATATATATATATTGGCATGAGCAATATATATATATATATATATATTCATTTATTTATATATATATATATATATATATATATATATATATTGGCATGAGCAATATATATATATATATTCATTTATTTATATATATATATATATATATATATATATATATATATATATATATATATATATATATTGGCATGAGCAATATATATATACATATATTCATTTATTTATATATATATATATATTGGCATGAGCAATATATATATATATACATATATATATATATACATATATATATATATATATATATATATACATATATATATATATATACATATATATATATACATATATATATATATATAGCATAATATAAATTAAATAATAAAATAAGGTGCGAATAAAATTTTATTAGAATTCAATGTTCACGCAAAGTACCTTAAAGTCCTTAACTCATGAGTTTTCAAAGAAAATTCTTCTCCCCAGAGGACCATTACTGCAATGACATTACTGCAGGTAATTAAATTAAACTTTGAAAATATATAAAAAATATATATAAAAATACATAAACGTATATAAAACATCAAATATACTAGCCCAAAACATACTTTTTTGAAATCCTCTATCCAGTATATTGAGCTTCAGTTTTATCCGGATGTTCACTAATTAAATATATTAGTTGCCTCTTATATCTTTTGTTGGATTAACTTTATATATATATATATATATATATATATATATATATATATATATATATATATATATATATATATATATATATATATATATATCGTTCCTGCCAAAAGTTATGGGGTCACCACTATAAGAACGATTTTTTTGGATATTTCTAATCTATGAAAAATTAAAGCAAGCGCAAATATAAAAGTAAGCAAATTCATCAGTAATAGCCAAATTCTGTAGCTCTACAAAACGTATCGTTTTTTAAATGAAAAGTCTATTTTAGTAAATGACTTCCTCGTAAAATATCAGGAATTTCTTAATATTAGTTCGTTTTCTTTATTTGTCTGCCAACCATTTATGTACACGATAAATTTGAACACAAGTTGTTATTTTCTCGTAGCAGTTTGGGAAGTGTTGGTTAATACCTTTCCCAGCGGCGATATTAGTACTTAATTCGCCACATTCAAATCGATTTTCTATCGTCGTTTCTATTGACGGCACTAATTACGTCAGTCACTCGCCTCAATTATTAATAATAGTGAACTTGTATCAGATTAGTGTATAGTGATCCATGAGGAACTTCCTACGAAACGATAAAAATTCGCCAACTCTTATTAAACGACTTGCTTAATTCGAAAGTTCTCCTCTTTGCATTTGTGTAAGAGTGAAAGCAAGGATTTTTCAAAAGAACAGTTATGTACAATCATTTTCACTTACAATTAAACAAGGCCAGATTGGCTATTCAAAACCATAGTTTCGGACACGCGAAGATGGCTAAATTGTGTTTGCAAATTAAAAGGTCTCGCGCTGATGTTGAATTGATAGATGAAATATAATCAGTATAACTTTTGTTCTATTTCAAATAAATTTTGAAAGGTTCAAATGCCAAATTGTATGTTTTTATTAAACGGAATTATCAGGAGATAAGTTTCAGGTCCGAGGGATTTATAACAAACAATTTGTGTTCGCATGATATGAGGGTACACTTAACATATGTAAAAATGATTATTACCTGTCAGCAAATACCCGTATCAAGTAAAACTCGTCTCAATAAAAGAACAAACAGTTGGAGAAGACTGGCAGTCAGTCGGAGAAGACAATCGCTCAGTGTCAGAGAGAACATACAGACTTAAGAGAGAAACCAAATTCGGCGACTAACTGAAAACAGAAATTCAAAATACGAATAATTCCTTACCATTCAACTTCCTTTTAGGAACAAAAACACGAGGTAAATTTCAAAGTCCCCCAACCAAGACTTAGAACCAGTACAATTCCTCAAATTGTATTTCTCCCCAACAAGTACAACATAGCTTTCGTTTTTATTATGTCTACACACCTTTATTCCAATAAATATGTCCTATTGTTCACCACTAGGTTTTCCTGTTTTAGGGATAGCCGAAAGAAACGAGTTATTACTTAAGTTTACGATTAAGTCGCGTCATGTAGCATCGGAGTAAACTTAGTGCCGAGTAACTAGCTACTAGACGATGAGTTATTTACAAGGCACATTGAACCACACCGTAATTAGAAATTAATTACATTTTCTTTGTATTTCATATTCCGTACTTATGAAGATAATACATTTTGTGTGCAATTTACCATCCGTACTTATAAGATAAATACATATTTTGTACATTTGACGTACTTATAAATTAAATATATTTTCCGTGCATTTTACTTCTCGTTAAATACATTTTATAGTATTTCACCAGACGTATTTATAAGTTGAATATATTTTATTGTCTTTTTCGTTTTGTACTTATAGATTGAATACATATTTGATGCATTTCACATCCCGTACTCATATGTTAACCATAGTTTCATCAGCATTTTAACTTACATGCGTATTTGATCTTCTGCAATTTATGTATGAATTTGACACAATATTTAAGAATAAAGAGGAATCTGAGAAACTTGTCTGCAGAGTTAGAAACTTGTGCTGCACTTCGATTTACAAATGTGTTTCAGTCCTCTTTTTCAACCTAATTCTTGAAGATTAAAAGATGTTGATAACGTGCTTCAAAAAGATTAAAAGATTCGTACTTTCATCAAGTTTTGGATCCTACAAATATATCCTGGCCTTGTCTATTCATATGCATATTTAGCACCTCTAATGACATTTCTCACGGCTATAACATATTTAAAAACATTTCTAGCTTACATTAATGATGAGAAGACCTGTCAATTAACTTGATCCCAACAGAGAACGTGATTGCGTGAAGAATAAAAGGACCTACGGGCTAGCAGAAAGGAATACATAATACTTGTATAAGAATGAGCTTCACTGTACAGGATTTTCGTAGCCTCTGAAAAAGTAGAGAAAAATTTAGAAAAAAAGAAAAATACAGAAATGAAGGAACGAGTAAAATAAATATTAAAAAGCCCCAAAGTTGTCCCATAATGTGTTTTCAATATTTTAATTTACCTATCCTTGTCCTTTTCTGCTGTGGGAATTGTTGGGTTCATTATTCATTTACAGAACAAGATATTTTTTAATTCAAATGTAAAATGAAACCATCTAGTAATATGATTAAGCCAGTTTACGGTAAAAGATACAGTTTTGTATGGCTAAAAAGCTGAAGGAAATTCAATTGAAAAGGAACAACTCTCCGAAAATGTAATAGCACTCAGACTAAAAAATGTTTTCACTACAGAGTCCGTTAATATGTACAAAAATCTAAGAAGATAAAGTAAACGATGGTATCTGTGAATGCATATGTCAACAACATTACGTCGTCGACGGTATTAATATAGTGACTGCGATGAGTGTGGTCACTAAACTTGGTCTATGTTTATACAGAAGACAAAGTTTTCAAATAATCGTTTAATGAAAATAAGTAAACAGGATGATGGATCAGGTTGAGCAAGTTTCTAATACTGACAACAATAAGGTCGGATTTTACAAGTGTATTTTACAAGAGTATTTTACAAGAAGTGAGAGTAGGTTTAAAATTTGAAATAACGTTGAATTCAGATGGCATCGCTGACCATACCCAAGTACAGTAAACGAAATAAGCATGTAATCTATGTATGTAAGATGATAAGAACATTCTTGAAGATACCCTGATTGTGTGCTCAAATCTGCCGTCTTGGAAATACATATCTCAGAGAGGTTATGGAGGAACTAGCTTGACTATCAATTGTCTAACAATATTTCGCCTCAAAAGTGTCTCAACAATTATGATGACAGTCCTCAAAACAATTTTAGATAAAAATTGATAAAGTTAAAGAAACCACATACTCAGATATTGACGATATCATGATAGATTTGGCTAAAGTATGGATGGAGGAAATTGTGGACCACTTAAATAAGTTTGGGTTGATGACAAAAACTCATGAGACGAAGGATCAAGCTTCGAACACAAACTAAATAATAGAGCTGGTAAATTAGCATTTGAAAGGGGGACAAGATGCGAAATGTGAATGTAGATGCGTGTCGGTCGTAATTATGTTTACTATCTCATTTCTAGATATCGAGACCAACGTATAGTTATAGCGAAAGAGGACAAATGGAAATAAGTAGGAATCTAAAGTGGATACCAAAACTAACGTTGGAAATATTAGCGGGGGTAAAGAATGAGAACGTAGGCGACTGAGAGACGCTTTATTTCGTCGATGCTGTTTATTTTCGTTCTGAAATATACTGCCAAGTGATGTTGGCGGTTAAAATTTCCGCTGTTTCCACCTGCCCCGTACACCATCGCTACATTCATGTTATCGACTATATTTACCAACACTACCTTTATGACTAGGTTGTATTTTTATTGTTAGTTTTAGGATATTCACTAGGTTCTCTATTCATTTATCTACTTTTTTGTTTGCCTTTTCGAGATGTGTGACCCCCCCCATATAACTTTTTCGTAGCCTTCGTGATTTCTAACACGGTATCCTAAGACTAATAACAAACTTATATTTAATTTATTTGCGCTTATATTCGAAATAACAACGACACACATAACTTTATAATGAACTTCTATATGTTGTTATGAATTGTCAATGCTATTGCTTTTTCAAACAGTGTTTTCGTGAATGACGTTCTTTTAAAGTATTGACTCAATAATATCCTTATTCTATTTCTTTTATAAAAGATAGTTTTCTTGTTTATTTTTACTCTATGTGGAAACATACAGTCAAATGAGCCAATCTGCTCGATCAACATTGAGACGCGTCAGAATATTTCAACGGTTTGACAAAATCAAGGGATTTGCACAGTTTAAGGATAAACTTTGTTGTTGTTGGTTTTGTTTCTTTTATCCATCGGTTTTGCTTAGCCAGGCCCCTATACCAAGTTGTATAGCGATTCGGATGTGGATTGTAATCGACTTCGATAATAAACGACCACTCATAGACACCTTTGTATTCACGTTAATGATTGATTGATGAAAATCTGAAAAAAATAAAAATAAAACTTGATCTCCTCGAGCGAAATCGTTGAATAATGTAAGATATGAAGAGTTCGAAATGCCGCTTTCATTGTTACTTACATCTTTTATTTATGATACATTTGTCATCTTTTATTCGACTCTTACATCGACTTCAACACGAATTCAAAATAGGGTCATTTTTGAGAGATGAAGAATCGGAGACCTTTTCTTCGTGAATCGCTTGTTTATATCAAGCGAAACAATAGATTAGTCAAATATGCAAATTTTGTCCATTTATGTGGTTATTTATGATCAGGTGACATTCGAAACTATCTGTCATTATGATGAATGATCAGCGCGTTTCGGATGCCAACATTCTTTTTGGCTCATCCTTCAATATCAACAAACGGAAATTCTTCGAAACACTTTTGTTAAAGTTCAATTCTCATCATCGAACATCGAATTGTTTTAAACTAAAGAAGGTAAGAGAAAGGTTTCTGATCAGTAGTCTACAAAACGTTTGCATTCCAAAAAATGTTCAGCCCAACACCAACTCCTCTTGGAAGATTTGCAGGAGAAAATATTCCGATGTCATTTTTATAATGTAAATATATTAAACATGATAACATTTTTAATGTATTCAATTGAACTTACTTCATCAATATAAGCCGAGTTACAAAAGTGATTTACCGTTACATTATATGTTTCTGGATAGATGGTATCAAAATGATGAACAAAATTATTTATAAACAATTGTCTGATATCTTCGAAGTTTTCCTTCTGAATTGTGTATATGAACGAAGCAAATACTTTCTTGGTTATTTCATGATCAATTTAGAATTGCATTAATAAAAATATGTTAATAAAAAACATCCTGATACTCCCTTTTTTAGTGATTAAATCGCATCTGCCATTCGTAAAGCAATACACTAAAAAATGTAAATCTTTAACGCACCCACGTACGCACCAACTCGTGACAACATCTATTTAAAAGATACACAAACGACACCAGCACATCACAACACTCCTTTCTGATCAATTGCTATATTTCAAACAAAAGGTTGTATCAACGTGCACATATAGTATACAGTCTACAATGTGCTAAGTGCGATAACTTCTATATAGGAAGTACTATAATACATTTGCATTAGCGCATCAAAGAACACGTGAATACGCACATACCCTCTTTCCAGGAACACATAATCTAATGTAGTAACACACAACAGTATATCCGAATCTATATTCTTGCCATCTGCGAGAAACATGAGAAATTTTCGAATTGCGGAAGCTATCTTTATTTCAATACATAAACCTATGATTAATAACAGGCTTGAACTAAATTCTCATTATATTTGAACTCATCTTTAGCATACTTACACATTCATCATTAGGGCTTATACACTATGATCACAATGGGTGGTTACATGTTTTTATTACACTGCTCACAGCACATGTATGGTATGTATGTGTGTATTTATGTGTATGTATATATGTGTACATATATATATATATATATATATATATATATATATATATATATATATATATAGTTGCATAATAATAGAATATATAAAGAAGCAAACAATTAAATAAATATTCGTCTATAATAATGTCAAACCATTGCTGAAAATCCGTTATGTCCTGCTCTGTGGGAGTAGCCATCGCTTGTTAACGGTATTTTAAAAGTATCTAAAAATCGCTCCGCTAAATCGTGGCTTCTTGCAATTGTGAGGTGTATCACGAGAAACGGCTGACAAAAAAATTTGAAATCACTTGATGATACTACACAGGATTGGATGGAGAAATTTCAACTGTGGGATTTACCGATACATTTTATTTGCCAGAATTAAAAAACGAAAGATTCTGCGGATAAATTTTTTTTTAAATTAAAAGAGATTCTTTCACAATTTTTTTTTCTGGGTGGCTATGTAGCTGCAACAAAGTAATTACGAAATCTTAGTTGAAACCGGATAAACAATCAATTTTCAAAAAGAAGCGGGATTTTCATTTCGCGCCAGAAGAAAAAATGAACTTAGAAGTGGATAGGTTCGGGAAAATGGGAGTGAAATCAAGAGTTGTGTATAGTGAATGGGTTTTTCCGACAGTATATGTAAAGAAAAAAATAGAAATTCGTGAATGCGCAAGCTTTTTCACAGGTTTGAACCAGACATATAGAGATTATCATTATCCGTTTCCTAGTCCGGAATAAATATTCGCGAAGCTAAATGGAGGAAAGTTTTTTCGAAATTGGATTTAAGTGACGCATATTTGCGGATCCTGATGGACGGAGAATGCTCGAAGTTATTGTGCACGAATACACATAAAGGGTTAAACAAATTTGATAAACTACCGTTTGAAGTAAGATAAAGCAGGCTATATTTCAGGTAATAGAAGCATTACTGAGTTTTCGACGGCTTATCTGGATTATATATTTATCATTAGTAAAACTACGGGGCAACATAAAGCTTTTACAATTCAAGATTACTGTCTTAAACTAAAATAGAAATGTGAGTTCTTTATGCAACAAACTAACTATATGGGACAAATAGACGAGAATAAGAGAAGACCAGAGAGAGAGAGAGAAAGAGAGAGAGAGAGGGGAAAGAGAGAAGGAAAGAGAGCAGTTGCAATAAAGAATATGCTAGCGACAGAAAATATATCGTCTTTGCAGAGTTTCCTTGGGTTAGCAAATTACTATAACGTATTTATCTAAACTATGTATGAACTACGAGCGCCTTTAAGCGAATTATTGAAGAAGGAGAAGACGGGATTTTGACGACAGAATGCCAGGAGAGATTTAAGAAAATAAAGAACATTCCCACGTCTGATTTGTTTTTTTAACTCATTATGATCCAGAACGCGAGCTCGTCGTAGCGTCCGATACGAGTTCATACGGCATAGAAGCATATATTTTACACAGAATCAACGACACTTCGTTGAAGCCGATAGCGCATGCTACTCGTACATTCTTATCATCGGAGTAGAGATACTTGCAAAAAGACAAAGAAACGTTGTTTTTGCGGTTACAAAGTTCCACCTGTTTCATGCCCGGGAGAAGATTTACATAAAAAACTACCATAAAGCTTTATTAACAATTTATGCTTACAGATTCGACTAACAGATTGTAGAGATAGGAAAATAAGTCTTCTAAATTATAACTACAAGATAGGGTATCTCCCGTCCTCAAAGATCCGTTATGCGAACGGACGGTCTAGATTGATATTGAAATCTGTGGAACCACATGATGCCATTGTAATAGTCTCTCTACGAACAGAAGTTGAGGTGAAACACACGTTGTCTACTATCGTAAGAGAATTTCTAGGGACACTTGGAAAGATAAAGGCAATGGCAATGAACGATGATTTTATACAAATACTAGACCACCCGTGACCCGTTGGGTCAGTTTGTTATATTAGCTATGGAATTCATGTATGAGCGTGACACTTGTGGCATAAAGAAAATAGTTTTTTTTTACATAACAGAAGCATTTCTATGAAAGTATATTAAAATGAAAAAAGAATATAGATTTCTATGAGTCGTTCTGTTTATTATAATTGTTTGTTTTTTTTTAATTACAGTTACTGAATTATAAGTGGTTGGTTAGGGCGATTTGAGAAAGGAAGGGGGTACAGCCGTGGCCACCGAGAGACAGCAGGCTTTCTCGCGTACGTAACGAAAACAGACGGAGTAGGAGTGGTGAAATCTATGAGAGGGAAAGTGGGAGGTGGTTTCGTTCACCGACCGCTCGTATGGCTGATATTAATAATGAGTGTTGTTTTTTTGTTCGTTTGTTTTTGTTTTTTGAAAGGGAGGTGTTTTTTGAAACTGCGACAGACTTTACGAAGTCTTCCCGTTGAATGTTTTTAGCCGTGAAGAAAACAAAAAAACTATTTGATGAAATTAAATGAAATTGTTTATATTAAAAGACTAAAACAAACATTGCTAAAACTCTCAGTATTATAAGGTCAGGATCAAGGACAATGAAGCAGTCCTGGGAAAAGAGTGGCGCCCTCCCCTACATCTTGGGTTAGTTGATAATGTAAAGAGATCCTCTACTGTAATCGGGCAATTTAGCCTTTTATAAAGTCTGAAATTAGCGACCACCTCACCTAAAATAAGCGAACGCCATTTTTGTTTGACGAATTTGACAATATAACTAAATAAATATTTGAAATAAAAAAAATTAATTTCTCAGATGTTAACCATACAATATCATTGCCCTTGTCTTATTTTTACGTCTCTATTTGGTACTTTGTTACATGGGGACCCGGGCTAACTTTGACCCTGACCCTAACTTTAACCCTAACCCCCAATGACCCTGAACTTTATAGGTAACCCTACCCCCCTCCCTAACCCTAACGACGGGGTCAAAGTTAGCGCGGGTCCCAATCTAACGAAGCACCATCTATTTGTTAGTAAGTTACGCTTGTTTTATTATGAGCACCCCCCCGGATAAGAGTGAAATATTTTGAAAAAATTAATAATTTGCCTTCCAATAACGCGTGTACGATGGACACTCTACTAAAAAGGGTTGATATACCGTAAAAACTGGTAGGCTTCCGATAGTAAACGAAATTATACTTGTTACTTTTTTTTTCGATTAGATTTTCTTTTTTATTTTGCTTTGAATCACGACTTTCCTCACTTTCGTTTTTGTTAAATATTTTTTTTTACTTTTTGCGATTTATTTATTTGTTTTTATTGCGTTTTCACTTTTCAATTACGTTTATTCTCTCTCTCTCTCTCTCTTTCTTTATCTTCTCCCTCTATCTCTCTCTTACGAACACAAACTTTCTCTTTCTTTCGTACGCGCTCTCTGTGTTTCACTGAAAAAAAAAGGAATTCCACAGTGTTTTCTACATCAATTTGTATAATTTACTGTTAATAAAATTATCCGGTGGCTAGAAATATGCACATATCTTACTCACCAAAATTTTGCGTGACGGGATGGAAGTATATATATTTATTATATTACTCGGTTGTCGGGGTAAAAGCTGTCTCTTCAGCAATCACTATCGGTCGCGACTCCCCTCCCCCGTTGTCAGGGGCAAAAGTAAATACTAAATCTTATTAAATGAGAGTGTCAGATCGTGACACAAAATAAGAAACTTAACTTCTCAGATGTTAACTATACAATATCATTGTCATTGTCTTATTTTTTACTATCTCTATTTGGTAGTTTGTTACATTGAGACCTGGGCTAACTTTGGCCCTGACCCTAATTTTAACCCTAACCCCAATGACCCTGAACTTTATAGCTAACCCTAACCCCTCACTGACCCTAACCCTAACGACGGGGTCAAAGTTAGCGCGGGTCCTAATGTAACAAATCACCTTCTATTTGTTAGTAAGAGACTTTTTGCGATTTATTTATTTGTTTTTATTGCGTTTTCACTCTTTCTCTATCCCCCCCCCCTCCATCTCTTACGAACACACACTCTCTCTTTCTTTCGATCACGCTCTAGGTGTTTCACTGAGAAAAAAAAACAAAACAAAACAAACATTGCTTATTGTCCGTTCAAAACATTTAAAAAATAAATACTGGTTCCTTACCATCCAAAAATAATAAATAAATGTTTTAACACTTTAAGAAGTGGTGCAAATAAAAAATAAATACTTAGTTCAAACTATCATTGAAAAAAAAACATTGCTTAACGTCCGTTCAAAAACAACAACAACAAAAAATAATAGACATGCCCTAAAAACGTCAAAATAAAAAACAAAAAATAGTTTTAAGTTTTAAGCAACACAAAAAAGTACTTTTTGACCGGGTGATTAAAAAAAATGTATTATTTCTTCCCCTTCCGCTCGAAATGTAGAAAAAAAAATATTAGCGGCTGGTTGGGATCGAACTATAAACCAGTCGGGCCAAAGACAAAAATACTACGTCGCTTACCGTTGCGCTAAAGGGAAATAATTAAAATACGATGCAGAAATTAGGCTAATTAAATGTTATTAATAATCTAGGTGCGGCACGCATGCGCAGAGCGTTTGCTGGAAGCGTGACACACGTACGTACACCTTAGCGTATTAATATATAGAAGATTGTTGTTGTTTTGTTTGTTTATTTTTGTTTTTTAAAAGGGTTTGAAACTGCGACAGACTTTACGAAGTGCTCCCGTTGAATGTTTTTAGTCGTCAAGTAAACAAAAAAACTATTTGATGAAATTAAATGAAATTGTTTTATATTTAAAGCGATATAAACATTTCCAGAATGAAAAATTGCATGCGTTCGTTAATAAAAGGAGTTCAACGGAATTAGAATAACAGATTGGAAGACGATGCTATTTACGCATGCGCAACCGGATGTTGAAAACCGGAAAGCTGAAAGCTGATTGCAAACATACAAGACCCATAGACTTTTAGTAGTATATAGATTAAAAAGGGCATAATAAAAAAGAACCAAATATTTCCGGAAGCATATTCCATCTGCGAGGATGTAGTAATGTACAGTGATCAGGTGGTCATTCCGGCGACATTAAAAAAACGTATTCTACGAGATTTTCATGTTGGCCGTTCAGGCATATCACGGATGAAGAGTCTTATGCAGAGTTACGTCTGTTAGACAAACAAAGATTGAGATGTCGAGAATACAATTAAATGATGTAAAGAGTGTGCATTAGCAGCGAAAACGTCTCCCATAAAATTTAAACCCTAGCCTAAAACGGACCGACCGTTGACGAGAATTTATATTAACTTTGTTGGACCATTCGCCCAGTTCTATTATTTGGTTGCAATTGATAGTTTCACTAAATGTCCAAATATATTTAAGTGTAAAACAACAACGACAGAAACAACAATTGGGTTGTTCGCACGTCCCGTAGTCGTTGATTGTGTAGTATCGTCAAGAGATTTTTAATTGTTTTGTCCGCCGTTTCTCGTGAAACACCTCACAATTGCAAGAAGCCACGATTTAGCGGAGGAATTTTTAGATACTTTTAAAATACCGTATTTAAGATACATTTGAGTTAATAATAATGATATGCAGCATTATACATACAAAATATTCGTTACAAACATAATTATGCTGTTTAAAATACTTTTGAGTTAATGATAATAATATGCAGCATGATACATGAAAAATATTCGTTACAAAAATCATTGTGCTGTTTAAGATACTTTTGAGTTAATGATAATAATATGCAGCATTATACATAAAAATATTTGTTACAAACATCATTATGCTGTTTAAGATACTTTTGAGTTAATGATAATAATATGCAGAATTATGCATAAAATATTCGTTACAAACATCATTATGCTGTTTAAGATACTTTTGAGTTATTTATAATAATATGCAGCATGATACATGAAAAATATTCGTTAAAAACATCATTATGCTGTTTAAGATACTTTTGAGTTAATGATAATAATATGCAGCATGATACATTAAGATATTCGTTACAAACATCATTATTCTATTTAATATACGTTTGAGTAAATTATAATAATATGCAGCATTATACATAAAATATTCGTTACAAACATCATTTTTCAATTTAGATACTTTTGAGTTAATTATAATAATATGCAGCATTATACATAAAATATTCGTAACAAACATCATTATTCTATTTAAGATACTTTTGAGTTAATGATAATAATATGTAGCATTATACATAAAAATATTCGTTACAAACATTATGATGCTGTTTAAGATATTTTTGAGTTAATGATAATAATATGCAGCATTATACATAAAATATTCGTTACAAACATCATTATGCTGTTTAAGATACTTTTGAGTTAATGATAATAATATGCAGCATGATACATAAAATACTTGTTACAAACATCATTATGCTGTTTAAGATACTTTTGAATTAATGATAATAATATGCAGCATGATACATAAGATATTTGCTACAAACATCATTTTGCTGTTTAAGATACTTTTGAGTTAATGATAATAATATGCAGCATGATACATAAAATATTCGTTACAAACATCATTATTCAATTTAATATACTTTTGAGTTAATGATAATAATATGCAGCATGATACATAAGATATTTGCTACAAACATCATTTTGCTGTTTAAGATACTTTTCAATTAATGATAATAATATGCAGCATGATACATAAAATATTAGTTACAAACATCATTATTCTATTTAGATACTTTTGAGTTAATGATAATAATATGCAGCATGATACATAAAATATTCGTTACAAACATCATTATGCTGTTTAAGATACTTTTCAGTTAATGATAATAATATGTAGCATGATACATAAAATATTTGTTACAAACATCATTATGCTGTTAAAGATACTTTTCAATTAATGATAATAATATGCAGCATGATACATAAGATATTTGCTACAAACATCATTTTGCTGTTTAAGATACTTTTGAGTTAATGATAATAATATGCAGCATGATTCATAAAATATTCGTTACAAACATCATTATTCTATTTAATATACTTTTGAGTTAATGATAATAATATGCAGCATTATACGTAAAATATTCGTTACAAACATCATCATTCAATTTAGATACTTTTGCATTAATTATAATAATATGCAGCATTATACATAAAAATATTCGTTACAAACATCATTATGCTGTTTAAGATACTTTTGAGTTAATGATAATAATATGCAGCATGATACATAAAATACTTGTTACAAACATCATTATTCAATTTAGATACTTTTGAGTTAATGATAATAATATGCAGCATGATACATAAAATATTTGTTACAAACATCATTATGCTGTTTAAGATACTTTTGAATTAATGATAATAATATGCAGCATGATACATAAGATATTTGCTACAAACATCATTTTGCTGTTTAAGATACTTTTAGGTTAATGATAATAATATGCAGCATTATACATAAAATATTCGTTACAAAAATCATTATTCAATTTAGATACTTTGAGTTAATTATAATAATATGCAGCATTATACATAAAATATTCGTTACAAACATAATTATTCAATTTAGATAGTTTTGAGTTAATTATAATAATATGCAGCATTATACATAAAAATATTCGTTACAAACATCATTATTCTATTTAAGATATTTTGAGTTAAATGATAATAATATGCAGCATTATACATAAAAATATTCGTTACAAACATTATTATGCCGTTTAAGATACTTTTGAGTTAATGATAATAATATGCAGCATTATACATAAAATATTCGTTACAAACATTATTATGCTGTTTAAGATACTTTTGAGTTAATGATAATAATATGCGGCTTGATACATGAACAATATTCGTTAAAAACATCATTATGCTGTTTAAGATACTTTTGAGTTAATGATAATAATATGAAGCGTGATACATAAAATATTCGTTACAAACATCATTATTCTATTTAATATACTTTTGAGTTAATTATAATAATATGCAACATTATAAAAAAATATTCGTTACAAACATCATCATTCAATTTAGATACTTTTGAGTTAATTATAATAATATACAGCATTATACATTAAAATATTCGTTACAAACATCATTATTCTATTTTAGATACTTTTGAGTAAATGATAATCATATGCAGCATGATAAATAAAATATTAGTTACAAACATCATTATGCTGTTTAAGATACTTTTGAGTTAATGATAATAATATGCAGCATGATACATAAAATATTCGTTACAAACATCATTATTTTATTTAAGATACTTTTGAGTTAATGGTAATAATATGCAGCATGATACATAAAACTATTTGTTACAATCATCATTATTCAATTTAGATACTTTTGAGTTAATGATAATAATATGCAGCATGATACATAAAATATTTGTCACAAACATCATTGTGCTGTTTAAGATACTTTTGAATTAATGATAATAATATGCAGCATGATACATAAGATATTTGCTACAAACATCATTTTGCTGTTTAAGATACTTTTAGGTTAATGATAATAATATGCAGCATTATACATAAAATATTCGTTACAAAAATCATTATTCAATTTAGATACTTTGAGTTAATTATAATAATATGCAGCATTATACATAAAATATTCGTTACAAACATCATTATTCAATTTAGATAGTTTTGAGTTAATTATAATAATATGCAGTATTATACATAAAAATATTCGTTACAAACATCATTATTCTATTTCAGATATTTTGAGTTAAATGATAATAATATGCAGCATTATACATAAAAATATTCGTTACAAACATTATTATGCTGTTTAAGATACTTTTGAGTTAATGATAATAATATGCGGCTTGATACATGAACAATATTCGTTAAAAACATCATTATGCTGTTTAAGATACTTTTGAGTTAATGATAATAATATGAAGCGTGATACATAAAATATTCGTTACAAACATCATTATTCTATTTAATATACTTTTGAGTTAATTATAATAATATGCAACATTATAAAAAAATATTCGTTACAAACATCATCATTCAATTTAGATACTTTTGAGTTAATTATAATAATATACAGCATTATACATAAAAATATTCGTTACAAACATCATTATTCTATTTTAGATACTTTTGAGTAAATGATAATAATATGCAGCATGATAAATAAAATATTAGTTACAAACATCATTATGCTGTTTAAGATACTTTTGAGTTAATGATAATAATATGCAGCATGATACATAAAATATTCGTTACAAACATCATTATTCTATTTAAGATACTTTTGAGTTAATGGTAATAATATGCAGCATGATACATAAAACTATTTGTTACAAACATCATTATGCTGTTTAAGATACTTTTGAGTTAATGATAATAATATGCAGCATTATACATAAAATATTCGTTACAAACATCATTATTCCATTTAGATACTTTTGAGTTAATTATAATTATATGCAGCATTATACATAAAAATATTTGTTTCAAACATCACTATGCTATTTAATATACTTGTGAGTTGATGATAATAATATGCAGCATAATACATAAAAATATTCGTTACAAACATCAGTATTCTATATAAGATACTTTTGAGTAAATAATAATGATATGCAGCATGATACATACAATATATTCGTTACAAACATCATTATTCAATTTAGATACTTTTGAGTGAATTATAATGATATGCAGCATTATACATAAAATATTCGTTACAAACATCATGATGCTATTTGATATACTTTTGAGTAAGTGATAATGATATGCAGCATGATACATCAAAAATATTCGCAACAAACATCTTTATTCTATTTAAGATACTTGTGAGTTATGATAATAATATTCAGCATGATACATAAAATATTTGTTACAAACATCACTATGCTATTTAATATTCTTTTAAGTTAATGATAATAATATGCATGATTATACCTAAAAATATTTGTTACAAACATCATTATTCTATTTAAGATACTTTTGAGTTAATGATAATAATATGTAGCATTATACATAAAAATATTCGTTACAAACATTATGATGCTGTTTAAGATATTTTTGAGTTAATGATAATAATATGCAGCATTATACATAAAATATTCGTTACAAACATCATTATGCTGTTTAAGATACTTTTGAGTTAATGATAATAATATGCAGCATGATACATAAAATACTTGTTACAAACATCATTATGCTGTTTAAGATACTTTTGAATTAATGATAATAATATGCAGCATGATACATAAGATATTTGCTACAAACATCATTTTGCTGTTTAAGATACTTTTGAGTTAATGATAATAATATGCAGCATGATACAAAAATATTCGTTACAAACATCATTATTCAATTTAATATACTTTTGAGTTAATGATAATAATATGCAGCATGATACAAAAATATTTGTTACAAACATCATTATGCTGTTTAAGATACTTTTGAGTTAATGTTAATAATATGCAGCATTATACATAAAATATTTGTTACAAACATCATTATGCTGTTTAAGATACTTTTGAGTTAATGATAATAATATGCAGCATTATACATAAAATATTTGTTACAAACATAATTATGCTGTTTAAGATACTTTTGAGTTAATGATAATCATATGCAGCATTATACATAAAATATTCGTTACAAACATCATTATTCTATTTAAGATACTTTTGAGTTAATGATAATAATATGCAGCATTATACATAAAAATATTCGTTACAAAAATCATTATTCAATTTAGATACTTTGAGTTAATTATAATAATATGCAGCATTATACATAAAAATATTCGTTACAAACATAATTATTCAATTTAGATACTTTCGAGTTAATTATAATAATATGCAGCATTATACATAAAAATATTCGTTACAAACATCATTATACTATTTAATATATATTTGAGTTAATGATAATAATATGCAGAATTATACATGAGAATATTCGTTACAAACATTATTATGCTGTTTAAGATACTTTTGAGTTAATGATAATAATATGCAGCATTATACATAAAATATTTGTTACAAACATCATTATGCTGTTTAAGATACTTTTGAGTTAATGATAATAATATGCAGCATTATACATACAATATTTGTTACAAACGTCATTATACTGTTTAAGATACTTTTGAGTTAATGATAATAATATGCAGCATTATACATTAAAATATTCGTTACAAACATCATTATTCTATTTAAGATACTTATGAGTTAATGATAATCATATGCAGCATGATACATGAAAAATATTCGTAACTAACATCATTATGCTGTTCAAGATACTGTTGAGTTAATGATAATAATATGCAGCATGATACATGAAATATTCGTTACAAACATCATTATTCTATTTAAAATACTTTTGAGTTAATGATAATAATATGCAGCATTATACATAAAATATTCGTTACAAACATCATTATTCTATTTAAGATACTTTTGAGTTAATGATAATAATATGCAGCATTATACATAAAATATTCGTTACAACCATCATTATTCTATTTAATATACTTTTGAGTTAATGATAATAATATGCAGCATTATACATAAAAATATTCGTTACAAAAATCATTATTCAATTTAGATACTTTGAGTTAATTATAATAATATGCAGCATTATACATAAAATATTTGTTACACACATAATTATTCAATTTAGATACTTTCGAGTTAATTATAATAATATGCAGCATTATACATAAAAATATTCGTTACAAACATCATTATTCTATTTAATATATATTTGAGTTAATGATAATAATATGCAGAATTATACATGAGAATATTCGTTAGAAACATTATTATGCTGTTTAAGATACTTTTGAGTTAATGATAATAATATGCAGCATTATACATAAAATATTCGTTACAAACATCATTATGCTGTTTAAGATACTTTTGAATTAATGATAATAATATGCAGCATGATACATGAACAATATTCATTAAAAACATCATTCTGCTGTTTAAGATACTTTTGAGTTAATGAAAATAATATGAAGCATGATACATAAAATATTCGTTACAAACATAATTATTCTATTTAATATACTTTTGAGTTAATTATAATAATATGCAGCATTATACATAAAAATATTCGTTACAAACATCATCATTCAATTTAGATACTTTTGAGTTAATTATAATAATATGCAGCATGATACATAAAAATATTCGTTAAAAACATCATAATTCTATTTAATATACTTTTGAGTAAATGATAATAATATGCAGCATTATACATAAAAATATTCGTTACAAACATCATTATTCTATTTAAGATACTTTTGAGTTAATGATAATAATATGCAGCATTATACATAAAATATTCGTTACAAATATCATTATGCTGTTTTAGATACTTTTGATTTAATGATAATAATATACAGCATTATACATAAAATATTCGTTACAAAAATCATTATTCAATTTAAATACTTTTGAGTTAATGATTATAATATGCAGCATGATACATAAAATATTTGTTTCAAAAATCATTATTCAATTTAGATACTTTTGAGTTAATGATAATAATATGCAGCATTATACATAAAATATTCGTTACAAACATCATTATTCAATTTAGATACTTTTGAGTTAATGATAATAATATGAAGCATGATACATAAAATATTCGTTACAAACATCATTGTTCTATTTAAGATACGTTTTAGTAAATGATAATGATATACAGCATGATACATAAAAATATTTTTTTTAATTTTTGTTTTTTCCTTTCAATTTCTTAATCTTTTTCTTTTATTTTTCCTTATTTAAAAAAAATAATTTTTAATTCTTTTTAATTAAAAAAAATGGGGTGGGGGGAGAGAGGGAGGAGCCTATAGTATTACTTGTAATTTCTGTGTCTTTGGTTCATTTTTGTGTAGTGATAGCTGAGACCGGTGTAAAATATAGAGGCGGGTTTTTAAGTGCTGTTTCTTGCAGTTTCTGTTCCTTGGTTATTGTTGTGGTGTTCTTCGTGTGGTTTTGTCGACTCCCTGTTGTAAATTCATTGTGAATGGTGAACCTTTGTAGCTTATGCGTGTTTGTTTCCGCATTCGAGGATTTTCCTTAAGATTGCAGCTGTGTTGATCATTGCCGTCCTTTGTACGGTTTCTATGGTCCGTTTGATTACAATTTCTCCCAGTCTTTTCTCCAGGATTGGGGATTATTCCTAGTGCTCCTACGATTATTGGTATTATACTAATTTTCTTCATGCTCCATATTCCTTTCAGTTCTCTGGCTAGTTCTGTGTATTTACGTCGTTTTTTTGTGTCTTTCATCTTCACTCTGTGGCTGCTGGAACGGCGAAGTCTACGATTTTACAAGATTTTTCCTTTTTGTCTAGTATAATAGCATCAGGTCTCCTTGCTTGTATGAGTTTATCTGTTTGTATATCCATATCCCAGAGGATTTTGTGTTTTTCGTTTTCCAGTACTGTTTCTGGTTTATCTTTGTACCATTTGTCTGCATATTCGAAATTCAATTGTTTGCACAGTTCCCTGTGTATTACTTTCCCAACACAGTCATACCTGTTCTTGTATTCTTTTGGGCAAGTTTGCTACATTCACTTATTATATGATTTATTGGTTCGTCTCTTTGTCCACACAGTCTGCATTTATTGTTTTCCTGGGTTTTATCTATTTTAGCTTTAATGTAGTTGGTCCTAATCGCATTGTTCTGTGCAACCATCAGTAAAGATTCCGTTTCTCTGTTCAAGTGTCCTTTTCTTAGCCATTTTCAGCTATTTGCGTTGGTTTCTTCTCTTGTGAGTCTTATGAAGCGTCCATGTAGTTGTTTTTCTTCCCACTTTTCTTTTCTTGTCTGTTTGTGTCCAGTTTCGATGCTTCCTGTGTTGTTCGTTGAGACGGTATCTCTTGCTGCGGTGATCAGCTTTTCTGTGTTCTGGTTTATGTATTCCTCCAGATCTTTTTTAGTGTCGTCCACACAGTCTTCTATACTTACCAGTCCTCTTCTCCCTTCGTTTCTCCTCACGTAGAGTTTGTCTGTAGCGTCTTTTGGATGTAGTGAATTGTGCATAGTCATTAATTTTCTAGTCCTCTGGGCAAAGTGCCTGAGTTCTTTTTTAGTCCAGCTTATGAATGGTCCAGAATATCTTATTAGTGATACTGCCCAGGTATTTATTCCTTTGATTAGGTTTCTGCTATATAATTTTGTTTCTAAGAGCTTTCTTGTTCTTCTCAGGTATGCTTTTCCAATCTTCTCTTTCATTTCTGTTGATTTGATTGTGTCTGCTTCCAAAACTCCCAAATATTTATAGCTGTCTTGCACATCTAGCGCCCTCATCTGCTCTTGGTTTGGTAGTTCCATGCCCTCAGTCGTCTCCATCTTTTCTTTTTAAATCTCTAGCAATGCACACTTTTCCATTCCGAATTTCATTTGAACGTTCTGACTGAAGATACTGGTCGTAGTTATCAGATTTTCCAGTTCTTTTTTACTTTTTGCAAATAACTTCAGGTCGTCCATGTACATGAGATGGTTTATTCGTTGTTCTCTGCCTGTGAACTTGTATCCAGCATCACATTTGCTGAGTATGTAGTTGAGTGGCATCATAGCTATGATAAACAGTAGTGGTGATAGGGGTCTCCTTGGAAAATGCCTCTCTGTATTTTTATCTCCGTCAAGTATTGTCCTCAAGCTGCCAGTTCTAATCTCCATGTTTCCATTGCTTTCTTGATGAGATTAATAATCTTGTCGGGTATCTTGTACATTTTTAAACATTCAATTATCCATACTTGAGGGATTATGTTGTACGCTTTCTTGTAGTCAATCCATGCCATAGATATGTTCTTTTTCTTGCTTTTAACTTCTTTCAGGATCTTTTGATCTATGTATAACAGATCATGCGTCCCTCCTTTCCCTTTCTTGCATCCTTTTTGTTCATCGGGAAGTAGTCCAGGACTATTCAGGGAATGATAAATTTGCTCTCCCAGTTGTGCGGTTAGCATTTTCCACATTGTCGGTAACCAGGTTATTGGGCTGTAATTGCTTGGGGTCGTTCCATTCCTGGCGTCTTTTTGTATGAGCGTTGTCCTTCCTTTGGTCATCCACTCTGTTTCGTCTGTTTTATGGATACATTTCTGTGCTAGCCTTTCATGTAGGGTCGTGAATATTTTAAACCAGTACGCATGTATTCCATCGTGAACTGGTGCTTTCCAGTTTGCCATTTTCTTTAGTGTTGTCTTAATGGTTTCTTCATTAATTTCTGTTTCCGTTCCTTCTTCGATTTCTAGAAGTTTATCTTTCATGTCTTTCAGCCATTTAGCATTTTTGTTGTGATCTTCAGCCTTTTCCCATATCTTGCTCCAGAAATGTTTTGTTTCTGTCAGGTCCGGTTGTTCTGTTCTTGTTCTTTCTCCGTATACGTTTTTGTAAAACTGGCTTTCAATGTTTTCAAAGGTCCTGTTCTGTTTGTACTGTTCCGATTTGTATCTGTATCGTCTCAATCTTCCTTCTTTTGCTGCTATCGTTTGTTTTAGTTCTTCATGTTTCTTATTTAGTCTTTCCTTGCGATTCGGATTTCTGCTCTTCCATCGTTTACTCTTCTCCTTCATCCTATTTACGGTTTTAGCTTCCTTTTGAAGTTTGGGGATCTGGGTGTCCAGTCTGATATCCCATCCAGATTTCGTCTGTCCATTCTTTTGGTCAGTCTTCTTTTCCCTTTTTAGTTTCATACTTATTGAGTTTGCCCCCGCATATATCAAGTTGTTTAGATCTGTGATAGTGTCTGTTGGGATGTACGTGAGTGCTCTGTTTACTTTCTCTGTGTCAACATTTAACTTCTTCCAGTCTTCGTTCCTTAGGGATGGATGTTTTGTTTTGTTCTCGGACATTAATCGTTTGATGTTTTCCACTTCTCTTGCTTCTTCCTCAGATAGTTCTATAGTTTCGTCGTCTTCGCCTTCTTTAGTTTCTGTGTTTTATGTTTTTCCCCGTCTTCTTCCTGGGAGATTTCGTCAAGTTGTGTGTCTTGATCTGTCACGCCATTTATATTTTGTTTAATTTCCGTTAATTCAATCTCCGAGAACCCCCCTCTCTTGAGTATCTGCCTTGCTTGATCTGCTATCCTTTGTGCCGTTGTATGATAGTCAGTAGAAATTTCCCATAGATCTTTCATTCGTTTCCGATATCCTCTTTCTGTGGGGTAGCGGCTTTTGTAGTAGCATTCCATTACCAGTCTGTTCTCTTTTGTGGTCCATTTCTTTCTATGGCTTTTTGGTCTGTTATTTTCATTCTTGCTTTCTTGTGTTTGGTCAGTGTACTTATCATATTTGGAATTTGATGGGTTACCTGTCTGTTTTTGTCCGTTGTCTTGTTTCTGAAATTAAAGGAGGCAACATTCGCAGGATGCGGGCCGGGTCCCCCATGTTGGCCATCGAGAGAGCAACTGCCCATCATGACACTCAGATCTTTATTCTGAACCCCACGGCGTGTATTTGTAATTATAGACATTAATCATGGTTTGGTGTTTGCGGTAACATCAGGCCCAGGCTTAGTTTACCTGTGATCCTGTCACAGGAATAATGTTTCTCTCATTTTCATGAGGTTCAAAGTGCACTATCACACATATATAAAGAAACATTTACGAAAGAAATTAATTTTTTTTATTATAAAAAATAAATCAATAAATAATAATAATAATAATAATAATAATAATAATAATAATAATAATAATAATAATAATAATAATAATAATAATAATAATAATGAATAAATAAATAAATAATAAAATTAATTAATTAAATAAATAAATAAATAAATAAAAAAGATTATATATATATATATATATATATATATATATATATATATATATATATATATATATATATATATATGTTATCTAATTACATAGTATAAGTTTTCTAGGATACTCTTAAATAAAATAAAAAATTAAAAAATAACAAAAAGTAGATTCCCCTCCTTTGTTTGGCTAATAAATTGATGCAAAGTTATCAAACGTTCCGTCGAAATTTAAAAAACAAACGTTAACTTGTGTTCTCTAACGTGACTAGCTACATTTTGGGGAGGGGTAAATTACGTTCAACAAAAAACAATAATATTATCTCCCGACCCCCGAATTAAAATCTCATAAGCGTCTTATTAGTTAACATTAACATTCACAATAAATATAACATTTGTATATATACCAAAAAGACGCCTTCAATTTATACGCTCGAGACTATAAATGTTTATCGGCTGCTGAAAAATAACGGTAAATGTTGTTCTCTACCGTGACTAGCTACTTTTTGGGGAGGGGGCGGTCAATTATGTTTAACTCAAACAAAAAGCAAAAATATAATCTCCCGACCCCCGAATTGAAATCTCAGAAGCTTCTTATTAGTTAACATTAAAAATTAAAATAAATATAACAATTGTATATCTACTAAAAAGACGTATTCAATTGATACGCTCGAGACTTTAAATGTTTATCGGCTGCTAAAAAATAACGGTAAATGTTGTTCTCTAACGTGACAAGCTACTTTTTGTGGAGGGGGGTTCAATTACGTTCAACTCAAACAAAAGGCAAAAATATTATCTCCCGATAATTATTATTATTATTATTTTATATAGAATTTTCATTTTAAAAAAAGTAGTTTTTTTCCGAAATATCAAAAATGTTTGACAAACCCGGATTTTAATAATATTCAGAGTGAAACTTATATTTAATGCTATTATATATGACAGATCTATCGAAAAATAAGTAGATAATTGTGAAAATATATACCTCAAATATTTTATTCGATTGTTTGTTTGTACGTCCTCTCTTTCACCATTCCGGTGTTCTGCATTGCTATCAGCCTTCTTGAATCGCCACATACGTTCATAGGTACATTTTCAAAAAAGTGTTTTGTATTTATTAAGTTATTCTAGCATTTGTCAGCACTCATCATAAAATGTCAACTAAATATAAATGACAAAAATATTAGAATTTGAATATATTTTGATCCTGAGAACTGAAATAAACAAAATTAAAACTCATTGGATGTTTTTCGATACTAGATCGATATTTTTCATATTTCAAAAGACACTGGGTTATTATACTTATTAAAATTCGATGATGACTCGCTGATGTTCTTTGATTGGTAGTTTGGGAACTGTTTTAAAAAGTTTTTAAAAGTTAAAACACATTCATAATAATTTCAGTTTTAATTTTATTTTTACGTCTCAGAAAAATTTCCGTTGAGAATTTAAAATATGTATTTGTGGAGAATATTGCTAAAAATAATATATTTATCATAAAAAAACATTTCCCCCCGAGAAATACTTTATTTTTTAAGTTAAAAACTGTATGTTTCAAATTGTTTAAGTATAGAAAATCAAAATCAGCGAAAGTGTCTTTAGAAAATAATTTCAAACTTATATAAAACCGATTTTTAAAGGTTTTGCTGTAAAAAATGCAATTTTCAAAACATTTTCTTTAATTGTTCTCATTTACTAAATTCGGATTCTAAATATTCTTAAGCCTTTATTATTACTAAAATATGAAATTATTATGTGCAATATTTTAGGAAATAGAACTTATTTAATTTATTTTCTTTTACCGTTAAAAAGTAAATTTGCTGAAGAATTTTCTTCATTCTACGTGTCTGAAACAAATTAAACAATTATTAATGATGTAAATTTCATTGAAACAAATATTTTAATTTTCAAAGTAATAATTTTAATATAAAAATTAAATGTTATTTTCAAATCGTTTTAAGTTGTCATTCTACCCGTTTTGAAGACTCCAATAACGAATACGCTATTAAAATATTGTATCGCTGTGGAAATAAAACAACTAATAGTAAAGTTAATTTTAATTTAAATTCACTGTTTCTCCTATGTATTCCCATATAAACTAAATTTATATAACGTTTGACTAAACCCAAGCATAATTTTTATTTTATAACAAATTGAAAATGCTAAAAAAATCTAGTTATCTTTCTGAATTGCATTTGTTTTCATTTGTTAAACTTCTTATTATTAGTATTTTAATAAGTGATACTCATTTTTTTTGGAAATAATTTAATAATCTAAATAATAAAGAATAGTAAATAATTTTTAGCTTGAAAATACCTATGGATGCAAAAATAATAAAGAAAACATCTAATATAAGATGTGTTATTTATTATTTTTGCATCCATAGGTATTTTCAAGGAAATTAATATTCATCGAATGACAGTCGAAAATAACCGTCATTAATGAGAAAACAACTATGGAACTCTCTAAAAATCAAGGGGGGGGGGGTAATTCAACCTCAAACGAATACCAAGATTTACGAATCTTTTTCAGTTATCATTTTACTGAGACGATCAGATAAGTGGAAAATAACGCTAATTAAACTTCTTAGTTCATGTATTAGAAAATAAAACTTTACTCACCCTAATAGCACTTAACTTTGGCGTCTGAGTTATATAATAGGTAAAAAAGACACATTTATTTTATAATATCTTAGGCCAATATTATCGATTACGGCAAAAATTACTATCATTCAACTTAGATGTGAGAGATATACAATAAACCCCCTAGATGTAAAGGTGTGATTAAATGTCAAATATTAAAGTCCTAATCATTTAACTAAATTTAACCTTCAGTATTTACTTATATCATAGATATTTGGAATGCTTCATTGTTTCATATTTATTCATTTGAATCAATGTTTTTGTTGTCTTATGATACAACTAAAGTTATAATCTTGGAACTTTAACTTTCTATATCAAGGGAGGCGCGAGAGCGCTCTATCCCTTAATAGACTTTAACAATGGCCTATGCTGGAATTCTCATTTCTTTGATCAATCATCACTCAAAAATCAGTAAACCAAATTAGTTAAAACTTTGCACAACATTTTTATTTGATAGGTTCTATAAGTGTGTAGAATTTCAGCATCATTAGTCAAGGTAACCCAGAGATCCAGAAAGGTCAGGCATGATTTTGTGTTATCCGTGTGTACGTATGTGCCACCCTGTATCTCATCAACTATTTGATGGATTCAGCTGATTTTTGGCAGAGATAGAGTTTCTAGGGTCTAGTTGATGGCATTTTAATTTCAGTTTACCATATACCTAAGTTTTCCAGAAAATTCCAAAAAACCTTAAAAATGACTATTGTACTGAGGCATAGTCTTTACAAAAGAAGTGAAATTCAATGATAAATGCCAGTATACTGAAATCATATGCCCTTACTAGGGTTAAGATGAAAATTCATATACACTAAATGTTCAAAAGCAAGGAAATTCCCAAATTTTCACACTTTTATTCTCATTAAGGGTATGCGAGCACCACAGGGCTATGTATTTTACTGGTAGGATGTTTTCTTCAGCGCACCTCACACACTTCATCCACTCATGCATAGAGAGTTATACTGTAGTGGTGTGATAATGAAATTGTTTGGTTGATATGTAGTCATACCCTTAATTAATGACAATAAAAATGTAAAAATTTGGGGATGTCTTTGCTTTTGTACATTTAGTGTATATGAATTTTCATCTTAACCCTATTAAAGGCATATGATTTCAGTATACTGGCATTTATCATAGAATATATATATATATATATATATATATATATATATATATATATATATATATATATTATGTTTTATTCGATTTTATCTAGTATCGAATGTTTTTTTTTGTTTTTCATTGTTTTTTTATATAATGAGAACTGATAGTAAACAAACTAAGAAATAAATTCATGAAAGCATTTACATATATATTGGTGTATGCCGAAACTAAATACGAACTTTGATTCTAAATACGAACTTTCATTCTGTGAAATAGGAGAATCTGTCTTTCAAAGCATTGGATATGAGATAAAATCGAATAAAAAACATGATATATAACATAGCTCTGGCCTTACACTATTGAGCTATAGCAATTCCTTTATGTTAGAACATCTATATTTGCACATAAAAAATTTAAGTAGATATAGAAATCCATATATATATATATATATATATATATATATATATATATATTAATAATGGAGTTAATGTATCTGTCTGTCTGTCTGTATGTCTGTATGTCTGTCTGTCTGAAGCCGAAACTCCATCAGAGTAGTATGACTATTTACTAAGTCCGCTAGCTTCATTATATACCATGAAAAAAACCGCCGTAAACACTATGCGCATTTCTCAATTTACATAATCAATTGCTTTTGAACTTCTAATAAATTAGTATTCGCAAATATACACTCATGATTGTTATCTTCAGATTTCTACATGTATTTACGCTATTTTGCTCGCTAATAATCTTACTTATAAATCATAATTATTTCTTTTGTTGTGTATATATATACATACATGAAATGCGTAACGTAGTTAATATAACATGACGAAACTGATTAAACAGCCAGGGTTAATCCATTGAATTGCTTCCCTCCGTTAATTGAGTATGGACGCAAGATGGTGCGTTATTTAAAAGGTAAACAAAACGCTGGCATTTACCGTAGCTTTTTATTAAAACGTTCTGAGTTTGTTTATTTTCTTAATCTTATTAGCCATTATGTTTTAAAACACAAATTCACTTAATCAAATTGTTTAATTAAAATAATAATTACTATTTAAAAACACGCACACTCACACACACACACATTATAACGAATTTAGTTCAAGTAAACTTTTTCTTTCCGAGAATTAAAAAACTATTCGTGTTTACTGTATTTGATTTTTTAATACTTTCATATCCAATATTATCATTTTTTCACGACCTCAACTGAATTTATGATTACACCTTATACGCTATTAAGCTTTTATTTACAAACTGTTATTATTCCATGTTTTATTTATTAAAAAAAGATGTGATTTTTTTCTTTACTGTCAACAAAAAAACTAACACGTTGTACTGGAAAACTATACAACTGATTTTAGAATCAAATTGTTTAATTAAAAAAAGGTCATTAAACACACTCACACACACACACACACACACACACACACATCGTGTTCACTTTATTTGATTTTTTGGTGCTTTTTCACTTTAGGGCCAGCGCTAACTTTGACCCCGTCGTTAGGGTTAGGGTCAAGGTCAAATTGGAGGTTAGAGTTAGGGTTAGGCTTTATTTTTTTACCTTTTTAATTAAAAATATTTATATGTATGGGGGCAGGATAAAAAAAATTGGGGGAAGGCGGTCAAAAAAAATGTTTTCTTTCTTTTCTTAACTTAAAATATTTCTATGTATGGGGAGGGTAAAATTAAAAAAATTGAGGGGGGTGCCAAAAAATAATTTTCTTTCTTTTTAAAGTAAAAATATTTCTATTTATGGGAAAAGGTAAAACAAAAATCGGGGTAGGGTCGAATTTCTTTTTTCTTTATTTTCAACTAAAAATATTCTTGGTCATAAATAAAGAAAACCAATGTCTAATCACCCAAGAAATATGACTGGGGCTCCATCGGTTTATGCGTGAGCGTTCATTTCTGACGCGGAAGCCTAGCAAAAATATGCGACCGGAGGGAGTATATATTAGCTAGTATATATACATATATTTATATATATATATATATATATATATATATATATATATATATATATATATATATATATCGCGAATAACACCCTACCTAATAGTCCAACGTTTAAACTAGTCAGCCTAACATTCACAAGTTACATGAATTGGAACTAATACATAGAAGACATTGCCAAGTCTGCTGCAAAAAAAGGTGAACTCCCTCTACCGTGCTAGAAAACTTCTCACACCTGACAGTATCGTATATCTCTACAAAGCCACCAACTACCCGTTCCACATCTGGGTTGGTGCCCCATCCACTAGTATCTCACTCTTAGACAAGGTCCAAAGAATAGTCGCTAATTGCTAATTCACTGTAGAGGTCTTTCACCCTAATTCTCAATAGCCCCTTACGTCTACAGTGGTAGCTAGCCTTGTTTGGGGTGAACCATGTTATATATATATATATATATATATATATATATATATATATATATATATATATATATATATATATATATATATATATATATGGGGGGTGTAACATATCGTGCTTTTGTTTATGTTAGCCGAAGCAGCGTGAAATGTGAATTGTATTTTCATATTTTTATTAGTTTCTCGTAATAAATCGTCTCTCTGCGCAATTTAAACACGGTATTTTCTTTCACACTAATGTTTCCAATAGAAATAACTTTAGAGCAACTGATGCAAGCAACGTCCCCAGTACTTTAACATATTTAAAATAACACAGGCAAGTTAATGGATGTTATATTTTCATCTTTTCCAGCATTTTAATATTTTTTTAAAGATTGAATTTTAAGGTCTTTTTATTTGCGTGACTCGTCGTCCATTGCTGTGTCCATAATTAGCAGTTGAAAACAGCTCGAACGCAAAACGAAAATGTGCTTCCCTTGTGTGGATCTTTTTATCGGTATTTCTAATTCGCATTTAATTACAGAGGCCAAGTTAAGTTAACAACTAGTTCATGTTTTGAAATTTACTCACAGAAATACAATCTCGAAGAAGAAGCATAGTGCCGTTAGTTTTAATGGTAAAAAGTATTTTTAAATCAGTTAATTATTCCTTAAATCAGCAATTATTTTACGAAATAAAATCTCCACGTTGATAGTATTTATATCAGATTTACAAATCAAATATTTGCTTTCTATTGCTCGTTCTATCCATTATCATGGTTTTTAATTACAGAAAGAAAACGACAAAACAATACTGAATCAGTTGAAACTTAATTTCCTGAACAGAACGGATTTGAAGCATTGTTATGTCTCAATACGAAGATTAAAATCAAGATATATTCTACTAAACCTTATGTCTTAAATTCTTATTCCATTTCCAAGTCCATTACATCATTTGGATTCGAAATAATACCTTAAATGTATGGCTTATGCTGCTAAACGTCGTAATGTTAGTTATAATTATTTTAATGTATAGACAAAACTATGTGTCATACCTATTTATTAAAATAATATTTTGCTGACGTTAAATTTACATTAAATTCAACGCAATGTTTTCAGAGGGTTAAAAAAGAAAAAACGAAACCTGTCATTCGTTTTGTAAGTATTAATTCTTGAATAAGTGTTGTTCGTTCTGATATCAGACACAAAGGATGAAATAGGATTTTTACGATTGTAACTGGAAAACAAAATATGAAAATATTAAAAGACGATTACATTTAAATTTCCGTTATTTCAACTTTTCTTTCTTTCGTTTAAGAATCGTTGATTAAATTCTTACACCGTTTGAATGGCGGTGAAAGTCGCAATACACAATCTCTCAAACGATCGAAGACATTTGATCAAAGTACTTATGGATTAGATTAATAGAAGTAGACAATGTGCACAGAAGAAGGGATGAGAAAGTATGGAAATGTTCTAAAGAGTAGTCTTCCAGCCGCTGAGAAGGGTCGCCTTTAGGATTCAGTCAAATAGACACAGGAGAAATAACCTTGGTGGACTTTTATGGAAATAAAGAGTGCCGCAAATCAGCGTAACTGTCAGAGATAGTTTGCCGAAATTGGTCTCCAATTAAGAAAGAGCCCTGAAATGTCACCGCTCATAAATTAGGAAAACGTAAATATCCGTCTATAAATTTTGGTGTTGTGCCAACATTTCGTCAGTCTACTCAATTGGCAGATTGCTAATGTTGTGCATTTACCGTTTGTAGGTCTTACGCAGATTTAGTTCGTCTCTATTCATTGATCTGAATTATATCTATATATATATATATATATATATGTGTGTGTGTATATATATATATATATATATATATATATATATATATATATATATATATATACACACACATATATATATATGTGTGTGTGGGTGTGTATATATATATATGTATATATATATATTAGTAAGCTATGAAAATATATTCATGGCAATTAAGCTACACAGAGGCTCCCGCGTTTAATCCCCAGGGGGAATCTTTAGGCTAAAATGCATGGAGTTATTTTTGCCGGGTGTTTTTATATACACGACTAGCTAGTTTACCAATCAGATTCTTTGTTGTTCTCTCGGCCAATCGTTGGGCTTCCTACGAACAAAGGTGGGGTTAGTGTTACTTCCTATATCCTGTTCTATTGTTCTGTTTTCTATAGAGTTGTCTATATATATATATAATAATTCAGATTATCTTTCATTTATTTATTAATAATCGCACGGACCTCTGAATATGTATTGTTTAATAGCATTAGAATGTATAGTTAAAAACTTAAATTGATCTGAACATATCTGATACAATTTCAAACATTTCATTCATAGAAAATATTTACAACATTATTTTAATTACAGTTAAGAAACCTTTAGTATTTCTTCAAAGTTAAAAACACATACTAAGTATTTTTTTAACTTTGTGCAATTATTAAGACAGATTAAATATGTTTACATGAAGATTCTTTAACTTGTTGTAAATTGTGTGGCAGAAAAATCGTTTTATTTTGGAAATATAAAAAATATAAAATAATTGCTAAACATTTTCGAAATTTTTAGAACATATTCAGACTAAAATGATTGTTTAAATGATAAACTTATAAGTATCTAAAAAGTCATATAACGCCCCCTCGTTTCATGTATTATTGTTCTGTTTATCTATAAATGATTTTCTCCAGAAATAAATCTAATAAATTATCTTGAAATTAAAAGTAAAACTTTACTGATATATTTGTCTGTATTATTTGAATGAATTGGACTACTATTGGTTGTTATATTCTCAACTCATCGGCCAATGTGAATCTTTTTGAACGCTTTTATTGTATCTACGAGGTAATGAGCTGCTAATTTAGCAATCACTTTCAAGTGATAGTTTTCTGGAAATTAAAGGTTCAATCCTCAAGGCAGGCGGTGACAACTATGAATAACATATAAAATAAGCAGGTATACCCGGTCGTAGCTGAGAGAATCAGAAAATCTACCCAGGTAAATTAATAAAGTTTTCTGTTCAAAATTCAGCATAGCTTCCCGAGTTCGAGATAAAGATTCTCAAATTCAACTACTGGGTTCCTAAGTTTGAAAAGATGCACCAATAAACGGTCTGAGGTTGTGGTTCAATTCTGTTGTGGGGATCAGTCACTGTTGTATGTATTGTCTTGGAGCACGAAATGTTGTCCGGTGTGCCGTGGAGGTACCTCAGAGTCGTATCCACCAATGTGCCGTGGACAGCAAGTGTTCCCATTGCTTGATCTGTCAATCATTTTACGCACACGCTGTGTTAAAACAAAAAAGGATTTTCGGTGTTGACACAACTAAGTAGAACATTTGGGTAAGTAATGGGTTCTGTCGACAAATCAAAAATGAAAATAACTCGTCGTGAACAATAATATTATTTTTACTAGAACACAGGTGGCTAACAATAATAACAAGCAAGGTTAAGTTGCTCTTCTTAGGCAGAAATACAAGTTTAGGAATTGCCTCTGGTGATAGGTCTTTGAAATTTGCTTTGTGCTTTTGTAACTTAGAAGAAACAATCCGTCTTAGGTTTTCATTTACTGTTTTTCATTAGTCGGTAACAAAGGACCCTCCCTCAGTCTGTATGTCTGTCTGTTTGTCTCTCGAACTGATCGACTGTCTTCTTGTGAGATCTGCAAGCATTGGTTCTTTTAATTAGATCCTTCACTTTAGACCAGTGTGTTGTCAACATTTTATTACATTTCTACGAACGGGAACATTTGTTTCACTAAAAACAAAGTGTACCTTAAATTTGACTCAATATGTAGCACGCTTAATATTTGTGAGATATAGCTGGTACCCTCAGTAACGTTTCAGATTGTAAACACAATTTAATTAAGTTTTAATAATTGACTTAAGTTTAAACAAATAATATTCTCTGGTTATCAAGTCAACCTGTGAAATATAACTTTTCAAATTTTGCATACAATTTAAAATATTAAAATTCTAGTTTGAACAACTTTCTCTTAGTAGTCGTCTTAGACATGAAAAATTCAACCTCTCAAAATTACGATTTTATCATGTTTTTTTCGATGCGATTGGTTGTCACTCAAATATAAAAGATGGACTGTTAAATTAATGTTCGGTGAAAAAACGCTTTAGCGATATCTGTCACATCAGAAAACTGTTCAACTCCATGATCTTGTAAATAATTCTTCCATAATTAATTTAACTAAATTAGTAAATTAATATTATACGAGTTAAATTATTCGTCGTTAGGCTACATTTTCCGAAACTTGTGAATATAACAATTAATAGGACAGCAGTAGTTGTAATAATCGAAATAACACAAATTATCAATCTTCATCCGAAATATTCCGAAACTGAAAGAATTTTCTATTTTTCAATGCATTTAAAAATTGAACAGTGTTTTTGTTAACCCTTTCCTTGAGTTCCTAGTATTTAGGAAATCTAAGAAAAACTAAGGAAAGAAATGAAATGAAACAACGAAAAACGCAATAGTTAATAGTTTTCCTTAAATGTATCTGCCCATTTATTCAGCAAATTTAAAGCAGAGAAGCACATTAAAAAAGTTATCTTTCTCTTTAAGTAAATTTTCAACTAAAACATTTACTCCAGAATTTTAGAATAGAAATATTTTAATGTTCTCAAATTTTAATGACCGGTAACTTTTCTTTTTTTTTTAATCTGAGACAATATTTGCAACATCGTTAAACTTGAAAACACTGCCTGAATTCACTCAATTGAGACAAATCCGTTTATGTTTGCCCATGAGTGAACTTACACACGTGTCAATGAAATATCTTGTTATTTTTATGTGATGATCCTTCTCTTCGCACCAATTAACACGGTCAGTATCGTTAGTTTCATATTAATAATATGATCTTCATAATCATGGAAAATCAATATTAATACGATTTTTTTAAAAAATAGGATATAAAATTAAACTTGAAAATAAATTAGGCAAACTCGTATTAAGGGAAAACTTGAAAAAATATTGCAGTTTTTAATTTCAATCTTATAATTATATTTTTTTATGATTTTGCAACGTTTTAATCTTAACAATACGTTTTATGGTTTTGCAACATTTTAATCTGAACAATACGTTTTATAGTAGCATGTTTAAGAAGGCTGATAGCAATGCAGAGTGCCGGGTAGGTTACAAGCTGGAAGGAACAAAAATAATAAATCGAAGTTGGACATACTATTTATTTTTTCTTAAAAAATTTTTTTTAATAAATAAATAGTAAGTCCCACTTCGATTTATTAATTTTGTACCCTCCAGCTTCCAACCTACCCGACACTCTGCATTGCGCTAAGCCTTCTTAAACATAATACTACTATTCCCAGCAATGCTTCGAGCAAACTATCATTCTCTATTAATACGTTTTATGTTCGAAACGTGTTCAATAATGATGTGCTTTCAGATAATGAAGTTAATTGTTTACCTGACACACATAATAATAAAAGGATTATAGTAAATTCCGTAATAAAATACATTGATTCATCGGAATGTAAAAAAACTTAAGTCCCAATTTCAGCTTTAATAAATGCTAGTCTGAATTGGTGTCCATCTGGATTCCATGTTTGTATATTTCCTTATTTATTTCAATAACTTAGAAAATGTGTTTGGCATTAATAAAAGAGAGCATGTTGTCTTAATCTCAATGAATAGTTGAAGAGTTCGAATGCAAAACGCGATAAACGCCATTTACAAAATCATGAAACTGTCTCAACAAAAAGTGTTGCATTACAACACTCGACGACACCCCCCAAACTATGTGTTACATAATATGATACCGGAATAAGTTTTTTTTTATTGATTTCAATTAACATCAGCTTTCATTCGAAGTCTAGATTTAATATATTCGTATTTTTTTCTTTAAGGTCTCAATTTAAACGAATTGGATTTATCGCGTTTTGCGTTCGAACTCTTCAGTTTCAATCGTGGATGTGAAAACATTTGCTATTAGTTTGAGTAAAAATAAAAAATGTAATGAGATTGAGCTTTTAACAACTTGATTCATGTCAGCGTGAAACTATCAGTTTGCTCGTCGGCATTCTTTCTTGTTTTGCTTATAAAAAGAGTAGTGAATAAAAGGACGGCAACTTCTATTCTATCGAGGATTAGTTGTTTAACTGTGTTCCAAAAGTGGCAAAATGGCACAAGGTGACATGATTAGAGGACATGGATGGCATCAAAAACATACAATGGCACAGAAAGTTTCGAAAGTGCTTGTATTATTCAAAAGCTGTGATTAAACTCACATCCCTTTCACCGGATACTCTGCTTGTATATAAATTCATTGTGAATTATATATGTTGTAAAGTTAATATATGTGTTAACATAATTATTACCTTATTCGTACAATAAATTAAAGCTAATTATTAATAGTTATCATTAAGAGTTTATTTTTTAACTTAATTTTTAATTAAATTGATGAAGTTTATGCAATAAACGGTTCCGTGAATGTGTTGAATATCTTAAACAGTTCAAGTTGAAGAACACTAAAGCTAATAGGCGGGCAATGCATCATTAGCAAACTACGTGTAACAAAGAATGTCGGGCGTAAATCTATGCAATAAAAATGAATAAATCATAAAATATCAGATTGTCAGTTTGACGGCATATCAAAAACTCTGTTCGGATTATTTAGTACCGAAGCATTAATATTCTAATCAATTTATTGAACAACCATAGCAGGGGTAAATTAAAATATTTTCCATATACAAATGTGTATTTGAGCGCATGTAAAGTAAAGTTAAAGTTTTTTGTCCGACAACAACCAAAAGGGTTTACGTCATGAGATTAGCAATGATTAGTCGTAAGAATATATAAACGCAGTTTTCTCCGCTCCCGGCCTACGGGAAAATGACCAGTTTTGTTGTCGGACAAAAAACTTTAACTTTACTTCACAATTTGTGATCATGAGTTATTCTTTAAAAAATAATTTTCAGGAATTCGGCATAGTTTTTTTTCTCACTTGAACGTGTAAATTCACTTTGCCTTTGTCTGTGAGGTCAATGTTATAACCAATCAAGTTTTATTTATGGTTAAGTTTTTCTCACAATTTTTACTCCACGCAATTATTTTCTATTGAATTTAAAAGAAAAGAGTCATATACTATTTAAAAATTATTTAACAAATTACCTATTTGTCAGCGTTTTATTTGCACTTCACAACGTTGGTCTGTGTTTATATTTAGGATGTATTGGTACTCATTGGAAATCAGACTATTAAACACTAGAATATTAAAATAATTATAACCAAATAAATCCATTTGTTTCATGAAGTTAACTGAATCGGAAATGTCTGTGAATTTATTATAATGTGCAAGCTCTCACAACTCGGCGTTAGCCGGGAGTCTTTTGTTTTAACCAAAAGAACTTTAAAATAAAGTTCAAGTGTACTATAGGACAGTTAGAATACCTCAGCTATCCTGTCCAAATTGATTGGAGAGATTATGACCGCCAGCGATTAAAATATTGAATTGAGGTTACTATTTCATCGGGTTTAATTATTAATCTTACAAATAATAATGGGCATTTTAACGTGACATTGTTTTGTATTACTCAAAAGAAGATATCTACCTGAAGTAAAAATGAAATGCTACGCAAGTTTTAGGGGGATTTGCCGTGGGAGAATAGTTTAATAGTAAAAAAAATGCTACGCAAGTTTTTTATTTGTTTAATTTGAAGAGCGGAGGGGTGAACACGGTAATTGAATGCAATGTTATCTCCAAAATATATTTAAAAAATGACGCTATGATGGTATTTTAAAAAGATATTGCGAGTCAACGTTTCTTTTTTTGGGGGGGACACCATAATTTGATCCAATGTTATTTTCAAAATATATTTTAATTTATATGATTTCATAAGTCACATAAGTGCTCAATATCCTAGATGGGAAACGTTTGCTTAAACACAGCGTTGCCCGGGAGAAAGGACTTCTTTGTCTTTGTGATTTTATTGTATAATAGACAAAGGACATGGTGTTGCTCGGTAGTTACAATAGTAACAATACATTATAATATCTGGTAAGTGGTATAAGTTAGCTAATACAAAGTGCTCAATAACCTGGATAGAGAAGGTATATTAAAAGGCCGCGTTGCCTGGGAAAGATAACATCAGCGTTTTTTGTTATACTATTGTATACAAGAAATTCTATTTGGCGTTACCCGAGATCATGATAGTAATATAAAGTATTTAATATATGAAATGGTATATAGTAATCCAAAAAGTGCTGAATTATCCTAGATATAGCAGGTGTGTTTAAACGTAGCGTAACCCATGGGAAAGAACGTATTTGTGTTTTGTTATTATATTGTACACTAGACAAAATACATGGTGTTGCCCAGGAGTCATAATGTTAACAGCACATTATAATATATTGTAAGTGGTATAAGTTAGCAAATAAGCAGGTAGTTCAATCGCCAACTGCACCTCTTCTGAACATGAGGCTTCCGTGAAGGAAAGGTTGCTCATTCCTTAACCGCACCTTTTCTGAACATGAGTCTGTAGTGAAGGAGTCAGAGCATGGCCGTCGTTATAGGAAACCTAACGACTAAGTCGAGATTTTCTGGTGATGTCATTGGTCGTGGTTCATAGACCCACGATCAATAAGGACCGGAAGTTAGCCGTGCAGTAATGCGCATGCGTGCGTCTTTAATCAAGATTCATATACAGCATGAATTTTTCATTCATTTAGGAATCATATTTAAATTGTATCTGCTATAGTAACGTTGTTCACTACCAAGAACACGGCTACTCTCATAAGGAATATTCATTCATATGGAAATCATTGTTACCTTGTTCATTTTTTAAACGTATTTGCTTTTTAAGAGAATAACATTTTTTAAATCCATAATGGCGTTCAAATATAAGGCATTGCATTATATTACGACGGCCGTGATTAAAGTTCGAATTTCAAGTTTTAAAATATAAATTAGAATTTGATACAAATCCGCCAAAAAAAACATGACTGTTTTTATTTATTACAAATTTTATTATTTTGTATAAAAACTTCGTTTTGCAAAAAAATGTTAAAAAACATACACATCTTAATTAATTTCAATAAATTTTCTATTAATTAGTTGAATTATTGATTTTGTGTTACTTAATAAATTCGTAATTTTTCATGTTCGATTTATTTTTAAGTTAAAAACAAGATTTATTATAACATTGTAATAAAATATAGTTTCATTATTATGTTCGTTTTATAACATTTTCAATTATAAAAAGAAATCACAGTCAATTTCAGAAACTATATTTCATTACAATCTTTTGGCGAAAATGTTACTTTATCGAAAATAAACTTTATTGTTTTTCTTTCAGAAACTATATTTTATTAAACAAATAAATTTATTAAAATGTTGTAATCTATTTGGTCGTTATATATACGGAATTCAGGGACATTTTTTCGTAATGTATGAGAACTATATTTTAAAACATTTTTATTGTTAACATCTACGATTCTTTATTTTCATAAAAAATACATTTATGCGCTTTTTAGGACCCTGCTAAATATATTTAGTAAATGTGTTCTTTTTGTTAAAAAAATAAAGAAACATAATTTATATTTGGGGGAAATTAGAGCAACTCATTATTCAACTAAAACTAATTATAATGAAATGTTCATATAATGAATAAAACTCAAAAAAGGGATTTGTATTCTTGTGTTTATAAACCAAGAGATATTCTCATACTAGTATTTTCATTCGATGGAGACCAGGTTGTCATAACAATCAACTAAAACATTACTAATAATCATGAAATAATTATTTAAATAATGAATATCAAATCAGACAAATTATTTTTCAAAGAAAGATGTTCATGTTTTAAAAATGAAAGAAATTAGAACAACACCATTTTATTATTAAGTATTAATTTGATGTTTGATATCTAGCCTACGCAGATTACACGAAATAATACATTTGCATTAAGATTTATAATGAGGTAATGAGTTAATTATATTCAGTGATACTTAATTAATAAGCACTGGAAATTTCATTAAAATTGGTTGATTTTCTGAATTTTAGTGAAGAGGGGTCAAAATGCCCATTGTCTGACGGTTCGACAGATCTCGTTTGTTACTTTAGAGCATGACGTTTTTTCCAGTGAACAGGCATACTATAACGACGGCAACGGTCAGAGTCAAAGGTTTGGGAAAGAGTCATTTTGTTTATTCAATATTCTTCATTCAATTTTTTTTTATTTTGTTTTTCATTAATTTTTTCATTCATTTATTTTTATTCATTTTTCATTCATATTTTCATTCAATCATTTATTTTCATTCATTTTTCATTCCTTCATTGTTTTGTTCAATTTACATTGGTTTTTCCTACATTCATATTTTCCTGCATTTTTTCTATTCATTTTTCAACATATTTTAAATTCCGTTTTTTTTTTCATTTTTTCTTTTATGTTTTCATTCATATTTTCTTTCATTCATTTTTTTATTCATTTTTAATTAAGTTTTTTCATTCAATCATTTATTTTTATTCATTTTAATTCCATTCATTTTTTCCTACAATTTACATTGATTTTTTTTACATTCATTTTTTTCATTCATTTTTTTCATAAATTTTTCAACGTATTTAAATTCAGTTTTTTCTTTCATTTTTCCGTTTATTTTTTCATTTATTATTTCATTCATTTTTTTCATGTTTTCCATTCAATGTTTTCATTCATTTTTTCATTCATTACTTTATTTTTATTTTCATTCACTTTTTTCCTTTAGTTTTTTCCTTCATTTTTTAACATTATTTTCATTTACCTTTTTCATTCATTTTCTCATTTACGTATTTTCATTTGTTTTTTTTTTCATTCACATTTTTCATTCATATTTATATTCGTATTTTTATTAAATTTTTCTATTCATTTTTCATTTATTTTACTTTGATTTATTTTGCATTCATTTTTATTCATTTTTTACATTAAATTTTCATTCAAATTTTCATTCATATTTTCATTCATTTTACATTATTTTTTATTCATATGGATATCCTGGGTGGACGAGGTAGTAACCCGAAAGTCCTCATACCAGTGCTCAATATCTTAGTTAGACTAAGTGTGTTTAAACGTAGTGTTGCCCGGAATGAAAAACGTCTCTGTTTTTATAATGTTGTATACCCCGAGATCTATAATCCAAAGTGCTCAATATCCTAAATAGAGCCGGTAGTAACCCAAAAATGTTCATAGCAGTGCTTGATATCATAGATAGAGAAGGTGTGTTTAAATGCAGTGTTGCCCGGGATAAAGAACTTCTATTTTTTTTAATGTTGTATACCTTCGGGAGCCATAATACAAAGTGCTTAATATCCTTTATCTCTATGTTATTGTGGAATGGGGCGTGGGGACAAGAAATTAGTAATTTACCGGGACCATTTGTCTTATCAGCTTTGTTCGGGATCCAGAATTGTAAGATTACAGTATTACATTTGGTAAGGAATATATAGTAAATCTCTTCGGACTATTGACTTCATCAACATTACGTAATTTCCTTATATGTTTAAATGGAGAGGGGGAGAAATTAAAAATTGACGGAACCATTTGTTTTATTTGGTATTGTCTGAGATAAAAAGTTGAAAGATTACAGCATTACTTTTGGTAACTGGTATATAATATATTTCTTCGAACTATTGTCTTTATTAACATCATTTACTTTCATATTATTTTGAAATGGGGGGAGGGGAAATTAGGAATAAACCGTGACTATTTTTTCCGCTCGCCATTTTCAAAATTATTTATCTTTTGGCATTTCTGTGAAGGCATCTAGACTAACAATATGGTATTAAAAGAGAAAGGGAGAAAGATAAAGAGACGACTAGAGAGATAGTGAGGGGAGATAGAAGTTTTAATATGAAGATGTTCACATGCTATTTAACTTATTCTATTTTATTTTTATGACACTGGATAACGGCGGATAGCTCTGATAGTATTATATATTTATAATAGTGTGGCAAACGCCTGATCAGGCGTCACCCTATTGGACAAAAGAAAAAACAGGTGCATAGCTGTTGCGGAATTTTAATACCGGACATAACAACATTAAGTAAAACAAAAATGATATAAGTGAGTTTTCAAAAGCCCAGAAACCAAGACCAATGAGTATTTAGCTAATAATCAGACTCATTAATTCGCAAACTGATAAATGTAAACTTAATTTCTCATTCAAATTTAATACATTATGATTAAATTGTATAAAGATTTTACAAAATGTTTATTCAAATAAATTTAGAAATATTGAGGCACGAAATGCACTGGATCAACGTGCAGTCTTCTCGCTTGCATTAACCTACCTCAACACCTAAATAAACATCTCAATGCATATAGGCCCACATAGTTCGCAAAACTAGGAGAACTATGTAGAATTTGGTATATTCGTACGACTGTTCTAATCTTTGGGATTTTTATCACAACGTTTCGGCCGATGTAATTTGTCGAATTCGGGAATCTTCCTGTGAAACCCGGGAATCTGGACGGAATTTCGAACGGAACCCTTCATTAAATCCACGGGGGTAGCATGTTCTCGTTCCATTTGCCATGACTGGAAAGAAATCTTCAGTAATTCGCAATTCTTCGTATCGCCCACACTGATGATTGAACCTTCAACTTTCAGATGACTGTCATTTATAACTGATTTTACTTAGTACAAAATCAACTGCGCCACAATTCTAGTATGAATTTCAACAAGGTACACCTGAAGAAGGTCGGAGGTTACATCGGCCGAAACGCGGTGTGATTAAAACACCCAAGATGAGAACAGTAGTCCGAATGTACCAAATTCTAGAAATTATCAACCCTCATAATTCCGAAACATAGAAAAACTATGTTTTTCTTATGTGTTGAAATCGTTCATTTGTAACAATTCTAGTTCAACCTTTCAAAATTTAAAGAGCTGCAATGAAGCAGGGAGGTGTGAAAATGCATACGCCTCGATCTCTGACACGTGTGTTTGGCATTAACCTATATTGCTAATTAATACATTTTCAATCATGTTATTTACAGTCACAACATAGCATGCACCAGAGATAAAGGGTTGAAACCCCCATCTAATAATTAGCCTAGACTATATTAAATAATATAGAGATACGTGGAAGTTAGATGTGTCGAATAGGTTGGCTTCTGAAAAAGCTTAGGACCCGTCTATTTTGATTCTTTTATTTAGACAAATCAATAAAATGAAAATCCCAAGACACAATAATATAATGAAACAAGCAGAATGGCTCGTTCTTTAGTGAATTTTCTAGTAAAAAAAAATGTTCGACATTTGTTTGTCGTTTAACGTTTCTCTTTATAGCCTATCCAATATTCAACAAGAATAATTTCGACCCAAAAATGTGAAATAGATCTTACTGTGATAGCATTATATTTACAAATACATTGCCTGCTACACCATGAAATGTTAGCAATAAGTGTCTGTTGTAAGCAATTTAAGTCGACGAAGCGATACAATGTGCATGTTAGCGCCAAGATTATTTTCCCAGGTTCGATTAAACAAGAACAAGATGAGTTTTTTATTTCAATCCTATTAATGGATTTATCGTTTTTCAGAATCTTTCCTTAAGGTAGTTGAATTATGTAATGAGCAAAAAATGCTTTGATCAATTTTCATGGTTTAAATTGGAAAATCCATTAAATACTTCAAACAGGTGTGCACGAGCTACACCACACGAACATGAAAACACTCTGTGGATTTTGTACCATGCGCAATCATTACCAGACATCACACACCCTTGTTATTGCTATTACCACAAGAATGTGTGAATTTACCCAATGATTGGACTGTTACAATTTGCCAATAGTGAGAGAACTATTTTGACAGGTGCATTTAAAATGGTCGTTCTTTTAAAAAAAGGCATATATTAATTATTAAAATATAGATTATCGAAACAAAAATTATGGAAATTTCAGGTAATATTAATCAGTATGAATTACCTTGAAATAATCGGATGATATTCTTCTTTGTAAAATTTCGTTTCCGTATGTGATATATACAGCCAATAACGTTCAATAGTATAGCATAATTAATTGCATATTATTACCATTATTATTATTATTATTATTATTATTATTATTATTATTATTATTATTATTATTATTATTATGTTGAGGTGGTGAGGAGGAGAGACAAGCAGTGTAGGGAGAAGAGAGAGCCCAGACGGCAGAGAGCTGTAACAGAGCTCACGCAACCAGACACCACCTACATTTGTGGCAACTGAAACAGTGTTTCGATCCAAGATAGGCTTGCACGATCACAGTAGGCGCTGCAATTCGGTAAGGGACTAAATCTGAGGTACAGAACTCCATTGTCTACTGAGACCGACAGATGCCAACAACAATGTATTATTATGTTATAATCATGATTTCAAATTATTTGATATTGCCAGTGTTATACTCCATGTTACACTTAAATATGGTTCATATAGATTTCAGTATACTTGATTATGTTTACTTTACAATTTTACATTTAAATATAACTCATTTTACAGGTTTGAGTTTTTCTGATTTTGTTACTTTACAAATTTACATAACTTTACAATTTTACATTTAAATATAACTCATTTTACAGGTTTGAGTTTTTCTGATTTTGTTACTTTACAAATTTACATAACTTTACAATTTTACATTTAAATATAACTCATTTTACAAGTTTGAGTTTTTCTGATTTTGTTACTTTACAAATTTACATAACTTTACCATTTTACATTTAAATATAACTCATTTTACAGGTTTGAGTTTTTCCGATTTTGCTACTTTACAAATTTACATAACTTTACCATGTTACATTTAAATATAACTCATTTTACAGGTTGGAGTTTTGCTGATTTTGTTCTTTTACAAATTTACATAACTTTACCATGTTACATTTAAATATGACTCATTTTACAGGTTTGAGTTTTTCTGATTTTGTTACTTTACAAATTCACACAACTTTACAATTTGCATTTAAATATAACTCATTTTACAGGTTTGAGTTTTTCTTATTTTGTTACTATACAAATTTACATAACTCTACAATTTTACATTTAAATATTACTCATTTTACAGGTTTGAGTTTTTTTAGTTTTTTACTTTACAAATTTACATAACTTTACCATGTTACATTTAAATATAACTCATTTTACAGGTTTTAGTTTTTCTGATTTTGTTACTTTACAAATTCACACAACTTTACAATTTTACATTTTAATATAACTCATTTCACAGGTTTGAGTTTTTCTGATTTTGTTACTTTACAAATTTACATAACTTTACCATTTTACATTTAAATATAACTCATTTTACAGGTTTGAGTTTTTCTGATCTTGTTAGTTTACACATTTACATAACTTTACCATTTTATATTTAAATATGATTGATATAGATTTGAGTCTTCCTGATTTTGTTAATTTTACAAATTAACATTTAAAAATCACTTATATCGATGAAAGCTTTCCTGGTTTTCTTTACTTTACACATTAACATTAAAAAATGACTCATATAAATGAAATGCTTGCTGATTTTGTAAACTATACCATTTTACATTTAAATATCACTCATATATATTTTAATCTTTTAATAAGACTTATATAGATTTTAAGTTTTCCTAGTTATATTTACTTTACAATTTTACATTTAAATATAATGAATATAGATTTAAGTTATTCTGATTTTATGACTTTTGACATTTTACATTTCAATATGACTGATAAAGATTTGAGTCTGCCTGATTGGGTTAACGTGACCCTGTTACATTTAAATAAGCCTTATATAGATGTTAGTCTTTTTGATTTTGTAAAGATTACTATAAAACATTTTAAATTACATTTTTCATAGATTTGAATTTTGCTGATTTTGTTAAGTTTACAAATTTACATTTACATATGACTCATTACATAGATTTGAGCCTTTCTTATTCTGTTAACTTTACCAATTTACATTTAAATATGACTATAAAGATGTCAGTTTTCCTGAATTTGTTTACTTTTTACATTTAAATAAGATTAATATAGATCTTACTCATCTTGATTTTGTTAAGTTTTCTATTTACATTTAAAAATCCCTAATATAGATTTCAGCCTTCGTGATTTTGTTAACTCTACCATTTTACATTTAAATACAACTATTATAGATTTCAATTATTCTGCTTTTTTTAACTTTGTCATTGTACACTTAAATATGAGTAATATAGATGATCTATCTGATTTTTAAACTTTAATGTTTTACAGTTAAATATGACTAATATAAATGTCAGTCTTCCTGATTTCCTTAACTTTACAATTTTACATTTAATTATACATCATATAGATTTTAGATTCCTACGTTTCTTAACTTTACAAATTCACATTTAAATATGATTAATAAATCTTACAGTCTCACTGATTTTGTAACATTTACCAATTTACATTAAAATATAATTCATATAGATTTGAGCATTCTGGATTTTTTAGACTATACCATTTTACATTTAAATATAACTCACATAGATTTTAGTTTTCCTGATTTTATTTACTTTACCATTTTACATTTAAATATTACTCACATAGATTTGAGTATTCACGATATGTTTAACGTTACCAATTGACACATTTTGATATGATTCATGAGTATTACAGTCTTCCGGATTTTTTAATTTTAAAAATGTACATTGTTATATGACCTATATACCTTAAAGTCTTCCTTATTTTGTAAACTTTACAAATTTACATTTGAAATATAATTCATATATATTACAGTATCCCTTATTTTGTTAACTTTACCAATTTAGATTAAAATATTATTCATATAGATTACAGTCTTCCTCATTTTGTAATATTTACAATTTTACGTTTAAATATAACTCATGTAGATTTCAGTATTCCTGCTAGGATTCTTCCATTCTGTAAACTATATCATGTTACGTTTATATAAGACTAATGTAGATTTAAGTATTCCTGATGTTGTAAACTTTACAATATAATATAAATACATGACTATTATAAATTAAAGTCTTGCGGATTTTCTTTACTTTACCGTTTCACATTTTAATATAATTCATACAGATTTTAGTTATCCTGATTTTGTTTACTTTATCATTTAAAGTTTTATATTACTTATATATATTTCAGCCTTCCTGATTTTTGTAACTTTACCATTTTACATGTAAATATGGCTCTTAGAGATTTCAGTCTTCCTGATTTTAGTAACTTTGCTATTTTACATGTGAGTATGACTCATAGAGAGTTTAGCCTTCTTGATTTTGGTAACTTTACCTGTCATGTTAACCAAAATCTGGACCGATGGAAGTTACCTCCCTTGCAATGTAAGATCTCCGGGCTAACGTGAATAAACGAGACCCGGAAGTCAGCCATCTTGATCTGAGACAATAAACATCGTCTTGCCTCATTTACTTACGAAAACCATAACAAAACATTGTGTCAGAATAATGGATTCAAAAACGGACGTGAGCAACACGTATGGGAACAGTTAAGAAAAATATTGAGCTCAAAAGCCAAATGAAAAAATAAATAAATAAATAAACCATGATGAACAGCCACGTTACCCCATCAGAACCCTTCACATTCGAGCAGCCCGAATCGTGGGAAAAATGGATTCGGCGGTTCAACCGCTACATGACAGTGTCCGGACTAGACGAGAAGCCAGCCCTTGTCAGGTAGACACCCTAATCTACTGCATGGGTGATAAAGCAGAGGACATCATCGCTACGTTCAAACTCTCACCCGACGAAGTCCAAAACCTGAACATAGTCACGTCATGGTTCAACGATCATTTTAAAGGCAATACCAACGTCATATATGAACGGGCTGGGTTCAACCAGAGACGCCAGGAAGTAGGTGAGTCGGTTGACTATTTTATTTCGGATCTCCATGTACTGGCTAAGAACTGCAACTTTAGAGACCTCCACGAATAACTAATTTGTGACAGAATTGTAGTCGGGTGCATAGATCCAAAGCTATCAGAGAGTCTTCAGATGATTCCAGACCTCACAGACGAGGCATCAGACGCGCACGACAATGTGAGACGATCAAATTACAACAACCTCTCCTGCGATCACCAGAACGTATCAGTAGTGAACGACTAGTTGATAGCAATGTTGCTGTCCATTCTGTTGATCACAATAGAACTCGCAGACAAGGACAGAGCAACTACAAAGCCAAACTCAGATGGGAGCCTCACTACAATGATCAGCAGAGGAAAGGGCATACACAGCAGCACAGAGCGGAAGCAGGGTGCCACCGCTGCGATAACCAGGTTCATCATCAGAGACGTGCGGGCCCGCCACTTTCGTCACCTGCCACAATTGTGGCACGATAGGCCACTATGCTAAGTGTTGCCGTGCGAAAAGAATACATGAGGTTAGGCATGACTCGGATGACAGTGAAAGTGACCAGAGTGCATACGTTGGTGTCCTGACAATATCAAAAATCAGCCTGAGCAAACCATGGCGAACCGACATCACCGTCAACGGAATACCATTGGAATTCAAATTGAACTCGGGTGCAGATGTGACTGCTATCCTTGAGCACATCTACAAACTGCGGAGAGATCTACTGGCTCTCTCAGATGCCCACAAAACCCTACATGGTCCGCGACGCATCCCGCTGAAAGTTACCGAAATGATCACTGCAACTGTCTCGCATAAAGAGCTAACGACGAAACAGCGGATATTCATTTTCACCAATCTTGAGGAGCCATTATTAGGTAGACCAGCCATCGAAGCCCTCAAGCTTGTAACTGCCCACCCAAGAGCGAAAAATCAAGAGCGAAATGCAACCATATAATCCAAAAAAGGAAATGCCAGACCTATTCACAGCCTTAGGGAAAACATACAGTATACCGTTACACGCAGATGCTAAGCCATACTCAGTACCCACACCACGACGCATACCGCTACCCATGATGAGAAAAACGCAGGTAGAACTCCAGAGAATGGAGAAGCTGGGGATCATAAGCAAGATCGACGAACCCACCGAATGGTGTTCCCCTATGGTTGTAGTACCAAAAGCAAATGGAAAAGTTAGAATATGCGTAGACCTCACAAAGCTCAACAAGTGCGTAAAACGTGAACTCCACATGCTGCCCACATTTGACCACCTCCTAGCCCAGTTAGAGAGAAATGGGAGTCATGAGCAAACTCGATGCCAACAGCGGATACTGGCAAATCCCACTCTCATCGGAATCTCGTACACTGACGACTTTCATCAGCCCATTCGGACGGTACCAATTTAACCGTCTCCCCTTTGGGATCTCAACAGCCAGTGAGATCTATCAGAGACGCATGTCGCAAGTATTAGACAGTGAGGCCGGAGCGATATGCATGCAAGATGACTTGCTAATCCACGGCAAAAATCAACAAGAACATGATGCCTGACTGAAGAGCGCACTTTAAAAAATCTAGGCTGCGGACATTACTCTCAGCTCAGAAAAATGCGAAATATCCAAACTATCGCTGAAATTTCTCGGGCATATACTCAGTGCTGACGGTCTACGGCCAGATCCAGAAAGGGTCGCTGGTGTTTTAAACTTCCCAACACCAACAGACATAATGGAAACCCGCCGATTTCTAGGGATGGTGAATCAAATGGGAAAATTCATTCCAAACATGGCGGACATGACTAAGCCACTAAGGGACCTGTTAAGCCGGAAATACGCATTCATGTGGGACAGTGCACAACAGGAAGCATTTAGCTCCATCAAGAAGGCACTGTGTTCAGCACCAGTGCTATGCTTATATAGTCCTTCAAATGAGACTGTAGTGTCTGCCGATGCTTCATCCTATGGGATGGAAGCAGTTTTATTACAACGACAGGGCGACACAAAAATGTAACTGTCGCTTACGCTTCACGAGCCATGTCAGAGACCGAAACTCGTTACACCCAAATAGTAAAGGAGGCCCTGGCGACAACATGGGCGTATGAACGCTTCTCTGACTAGTCGAACTACACTTCACAGTGGAAACCGACCACAAGCCATTGGTGCTATTGCTAGGTAGCAAGGACCTCAGCGAGCTCCCCGCAAGGATACAGAGATTTCGGGTACGTTTAATGAGGTATGGATACAATATTCGCTACGTTCCTGGCAAGGAACTATATACAGCCGATGCTCTGTCACAAGCAATATTCTAGTAATGGCCCTACTAAACAGGACAAGGATCTGGAGGAGGAAGCGACGGCATTCGTCCACGCCATAATAGAATCCTTACCTGCCACAGAAAAACGTCTAAGGGAGTTAGAGGAAGCCATCAAAACTGAGGAGACTAGTAACTACATATTGAAATATGTAAGAAACGGCTTGCCATCAAATGACCGCGTTCCAGCACCAGTCAAACCATACTGGACCTTCAGCGACAGCATCACATGAGAGAACGGGCTACTGATGTATGGCACAGGGATCATAATTCCTTCACTGCTGGGACCGACCATGATTGCCAAAATCCATTCCGGTCACTAGGGAATAACCAGGTGCAGACAGAGAGCTCGCCAATCCATATGGTGGCAGGAGTGTTTGAGCAAATCAAAAAGGCCGTACAAAACTGTCCAAAATGTGCCAAGCTGAGATACCAACCGCCCGAGCGCCTCATGACAACCGAGCTTCCAACAAGACCATGGGACACTCTAGCCTCCGATCTGTTTGAATTGAAGGGTCACAGCTATGTTGTAGTTGTTGACTACTTCTCCAGATACGCAGAGATTGCCATGCTTACATCAATAACCTCCAGAGCTATAATAGGGAGCCTGAAGGTAATTTTTGCCAGACATGGAGTACCGGTCATCCTAAGAACTGACCCAGAAAGCCAATACACCTCAAAAGACTTTGCCAAATTCGCAGACGACTGGGGATTTCAGCACGCTACAAACAGCCCTCGCTACTGCCAAAGTAACCGAGCAGCAGGAGTCTGTGTAAAGACAATGAAAGCATTGTTGAAGAAGGTAAAAGACCCACATCTTTCTTTGCTCGCCACAGAGCAACACCAATGGACTGCGAGTCCAGCCCTAGTGAGCTATTAATGGGCTGACGCTTGATGGCAAATGTCCCAACTCACCCAAATCTATTAACCCCAAAATGGCCCGATCTCAAATGCTTCAGACAGAGGGAAGAGAACCAAAAGGTCCAACAACGACTCACACACTGCCTATCACATAAAGCTAAAGATCTATCACCGCTCAAAAACGGTACACCAGTGTGCGTCAGAAGCCCCAACCTTTGAAATCAGGAAGGCACAGTTGTTGGAACAGCATCCACCCCACGCTCCTATGTTCTACAGACCGAAGGCGAAGGGACAGTGCTCCAACGCAATCGACGACACATTGTACCGAAACCACCCAACGGAATAGTCGAGGCTCACGTATCGGAGTCCTATGAAGACGCTCATCCACCAAGGGAGGAAACCGTGAAAACAGCAGTCCCAACCCTCAATTCTCAAGACTACACAAGAAACAGGTCTGGACGGCAGTTGAGACCACCCATCAAGCTAGATAAATAAATAAAAGAGAGATCATATAGCATGGACACTAAATAACACCCCTATGACTATCTCAAAAAGGAAGATGTTATGTTAACCAAAATCTGTACCGATTGAAGTTACCTCCCCTGCAATGTAAGATTTAAGGGCTAACGTAAATAAACGAGACCCAGCAGTCAGCCATCTAGGTCTGGGATAATACACCTCGTCTTGCCACACTTAATTACGAAAACCATAACAAAACATTACCATTTAATATATCAATACATGACTATTATAAATTAAAGTTTTGCGGATTTTCTTTACTTTATCGTTTCACATTTTAATATAATTCATATAGATTTTAGTTATCCTGATTGTGTTTACTTTATCATTTAAAGTTTTATATAACTTAGATAGATTTCAGTCTTCCTGATTTTGGTAACTTTGCCATTTTACATGTAAATATGGCTCATCGAGATTTCAGTCTTCCTGATTTTGATAACTTTGCCATTTTACATGTAAATATGGCTCATAGAGATTTCAGTCTTCCTGATTTTGATAACTTTGCCATTTTACATGTAAATATGGCTCATATAGATTTCAGTCTTCCTGATTTTAGTAACTTTGCCATTTTACATGTAAATATGGCTCATATAGATTTCAGTCTTTCTGATTTTAGTAACTGTACCATTATACATGAAAATATCGCTCATAGAGTTTTCAATCTTCTTGATTTTCTTAACGTTTCCATTTTCCATTTAAATATGACTAATATTGATTTGAGTCTTCCTGATTGGCAATTTTACATTTAAATATTACTACGATTAATATCAGTCTCTCGGATTCTCTTAGCATTAGCATGTGAATTTAACTATGACTAACATGGACTTGATTCAAGTTATGCTGATTTTATTGACTTTGATATTTTACATTTAAATATGGCTTATATAGATTTCATTTTCCTTTATTTTGTAAACATTAGCATTTTACATTGGTTTATTGCTTATATAGATTCTAGTCTTCCTGATTTTGTTAAACTTACCATTTGACATTTAAAATTTCTAACTAATATTTGAATTTTCCTTATTTTGTTCACTTTACAATTTTACATATAAATAGAACTCGTATATGTTATAGTATTTTTTAACTTTTTTATTTTAAATTTTAATATGGCTCATACCTATTTCAGTCTACCGAATTTTGTGAACTTTACTATTTTACATTTAAATATGACTGATATGAATTTTAATCTTAAGATGTTGTAAGTTTACTATTTTAAATTTAAAGGGTGACTAATAAGTCTTTCTTGCGTTAGTTACTTTGCTATTTTACATTTAATTATGACTAATATAGATTTCAGTCTTACTTACTTTAGATATTTTACCATTTTACATTTAAATATAAGTAATATAGATTTCAGTCTTCCTTACTTTAATTATTTTGCCATTTTACATTTAAATATGACAAATATAAATTTAAGTCTTCCTTATTTTAGTTACTTTGCTATTTTACATTTAAATATGACGAATATAGATTTCAGTTTTCTTTACTTTAGTTATTTTGCTATTTTACATTTAATCATGACTAATATAGATTTCAGCCTCTCTTACTTTAGTTATTTTGCTATTTTACATTTATATTAGACTAATATAGATTTCAGTTTTCCTTATTTTAGTTATTTTGCTATTTTACATTTAAATATGACTAATATAGATTTCAGCCTCTCTTACTTTAGTTATTTTGCCATATTACATTTATATTAGATTAATATAGATTTCAGTTTTCCTTGTTTTAGTTATTTTGCCATTTTACATTTAAATTAGACAAATATAGATTTCAGTCTTCCTTACTTTAGTTACTTTGCAATTTTACATTTAAATATTACTAATATAGATTTCAGTTTTCCTTGTTTTAGTTATTTTGCCATTTTAAATTTAAATAATATTATAGAGATTTCAGTCTTCCTTGTTTTAATTATTTTGCCATTTTACATTTATGTTAGACAAATATAGACTTCAGTTTTCCTTGTTTTAGTTATTTTGGCATTTTACATTTAAATATGAATAATATAGAATTCAGTTTTCCTTACTTTAGTTAGTTATCCATTTAACATTTAAATATGACTAATATAGATTTCAGTATTCTTTATTTTAGTTACTTTGCCATTTTACATTTTAATATGACTAATATAGATTTCAGTTTTCTTTATTTTAGTTATTTTGCTATTTTACATTTAAATATGACAAATATAGATTTCAGCCTATCTTACTTTAGTTATTTTGCAATTTTACATTAATATTAGACTAATATAGATTTCAGTTTTTCTTTGTTTTAGTTATTTTGGAAGTTTACATTTTAATTAGACAAATATAGATTTCAGTCTTCCTTACTTTACTTTGCATTTTTACATTTAAATATGAATATTATTCAGTTTTCGTTGTTTTAGTTATTTTGCTATTTTACATTTAAATAATACTAATAGAGACTTCAGTCTTCCTTGTTTAAATTATTTTGTTATTTTACATTTATATTAGACTAATATAGATTCCATTTTTCTTTGTTTTAGTTATTTTGCTATTTTAAATTTAAATTAGACTAATATAGATTTCAGTCGTCCTTTTTTTAAGTATTTTGCTATTTTACATTTAAATATTACTAATATAGATTTCAGTCTACATTATTTTAGTTACTTTGCTTTTTAACATTTAAATATGACTAATATAGATTTCAGTTTTTCTTTTTTTAGTTATTTTGCCATTTTACATTTCAATATGATTAATATAGATATTTGTTTTCTTATTTTAGTTACTTTGCAATTTTACATTTCAATATAACTAATACATATTTCAGTTTTCCTTACTTTAGTTATTTTGAAATTTTACCTTTTAACATGACTGCTATAGAATTCAGTATTCCTTACTTTAGTTATTTTGTAATCTTACATTTAATTATGACAAATATAGATTTCAGTCTTCCTTATTTAAGTTATTTTTCCATTTTACATTTAAATAATACTAATCGAGATTTTAGTATTACTTACTTTAGTTATTTTGCACTTTTACATTTAAACATGACTAATATAGAGTTCTAGTCGTCATTATTTTAGTTACTATGCAATTTTACATATAAATATGACTAATATAGATTACAATCTTTCTTATTTTAGTTACTTTGTCATTTTACATTTAAATATGACTAATATAGATTTCAGTTTTCTTTATTTTAGTTACTTTTCCATTTTATATTAAAATAGAACTAATATAAAATTTCAGTGTTCCTTACTTTAGTTGTTTTGCAATTTTACATTCAAATATCACTAATATAGATTTCAGATTTTTTTTTAGGTATTTTGCGATTTTACATTTTAATATGACTAATATATGTTTCAGTTTTTTTTTTATTTTAGTTACTTTGGGATTTTAAATTTTAATATGACTAATATAGATTTCAGTTTTTCTTAGTTAAGTTATTGTGCAATTATACATTTAAATATGACTAATATAGATTTCAGTTTTCTTTATTTTAGTTATTTTGCTATTTTACATTTTAATATGACTAATACAGATTTTAGTTTTTTTTATTTTAGTTACTTTGCCATTTTACTAAAAAAAAATGACTAAGATATATTTCAGTTTCATTGGTTTTGGTGACTTTGCTATTTTACATTTAAATATGACTAATATAGATTTCAGTTTTCCAATTTTAGTTATTTTGCCATTTTACATTTAAATATGACTAATATAGATTTCAGTTTTCCAATTTTAGTTATTTTGCCATTTTACATTTAAATATGACTAATATAGTATTCAGTCTTCGTTATTTGAGTTACTTTGCCATTTTACATTTAAATATGGCTAATATAGATTTCGGTTTTCTTATTTTAGTTACTTTTCCATTTTACATTTGAATATTACTAATATACATTTTATTCTTCCTTATTGTATTTACTTTGCGATTTTATGTTTAAATATGACTAATATAGATTTCAGTCTTCCTCAATTAAGTTATTTTGCTATTTTACATTTAAATATGACTAATATTAAATGTAGTGTTCCTATCTTACTTATTTTGCTATTTTACATTTAAATATGACTAATATATAGTTCAGTCTTCCTTATTTTAGTTACTTTGCCATTTTACATTAAAATATGACTAATATAAATTTCAATTTTCTTTGTTTAAGTTACTTTTCCCTTTTACATTTAAATATGACTAATGTAGATTTCAGTCTTCAGTACTATAGTTATTTAGCCATTCTACATTAAAATATGACAAATATAGATTTCAGTTTTCCTTATTTCAGTAATTTTGCCATTTTACATTAAAATATGACTAATATAGATTTCAGTTTTATTTTTTTTAGTTATTTTGCTATTTTACATTTAAATATAACTAATATAGATTTCAGTTTTCTTTATTTTAGTTATTTAGTCATTTTACATTTAAATATGACTATATAGATTTCAGTTTTTTTATTTTAGTTACTTTGCCATTTTACATTTAAATATGACTAATATAGATTTCAGTCTTCCTTATTTTACTCACTTAGCAATTTTACATTTAAATATGACTAATATAGATTACGGTTTTCTTTATTTTAGTTACTTTGCCATTTTACATTTAAATATAACTAATATAGATTATATTTTTCCTTATTGTATTTACTTTGCTATTTTATATTTAAATATGACTAATATAGATTTCAGTCTTCCTTAATTTAGTTTTTTTTCTATTTTACATCTAAATATGACTAATATAGATTTCAATCTTCCTTATTGTAGTTACTTCGCCATTTTACATTTAAATATGACTAATATAGATTTCAATTTGCTTTATTTTTGTATCCTTTTCCCTTTTACATTTAAATATGACAAATATAGATTTCAGTCTTCATTACTTTAGTTATTTTGCCATTTTACATCAAAAATGTAACAATATAGTTTTCAGTTTTCCTTATTTCAGTAATTTTGCGATTTTACATTTAAATATGACTAATATATATTTCAGTTTTCCTTGTTTTAGTTATTTTGCTATTTTACATTTAAATATGACTAATATAGATTTAAGTTTTCTTTATTTTAGTTAATTTGCCATTTTACATTTTAATATGACTAATATAGATTTCAGTCTTCCTTATTTTAGTTTTTTTGTCATTTTACATTTTAATTTGACTAACATAGACTTCAGTCTTTCTTACTTATGTAATTTTGCCATTTTACATTTAAATATGACTCTCTATCTGTACATGAGTACATCGTCACATAGAGAAAAACTTTCTGAAATGTGTTGCTTTTTTCTGTAATTGTTTGTTGTTGTCATGTTAGTGAACTAGGGTTTCATGTTTTATTTCTCGTAGGGTCACAAAGAATTCTCGTATTGTGCTGCACAAAATAGGTTTTAATTCCTCATCAGTTCATAGAGAAGCAATCACGGAATCATCCAGTTACTCTCTATGTCTGGGAACCATTCATGATAATCCATCAGGTTGACAATTTTTTTCGAGGGTAGGTATTCCATCTTAAAATTGTAGTTTAGTAGGTGTGCCCACCATCTCTGCAGTCTATTTGCCGTATATACCGGTAGACTTTTCTTTGGACCGAAAATGGTGAGTAACGGGTTGCAATATGAAAACTCTTTCAGTGTATTTAATAGTGCAATTTCGTGACTGCAAATATTATCCTCAAAGCCTCATTTTCAATTTGGGACTAATGTTTCACAGCTGGAAGCAGCGTCCTCGAGGCATGAGCGATGCGCTTGTGAGTTCCGTCTGGCATTTTATGACGGATGCATGCGCTTATTTCGTACGAGCTTGCGTCGCAAGCAACTATGATTTCTAGGTTCGAGTTATAGTGTGTTAAGTATAAATACGATGTTAAAACGTTAATAGTTTTATCGAATGCCTCTTTGCATTCGGGTTTCCATTCCCAAATCGTATCTGTTCTTAAGGGGTTGTTCAACGGAGCAAGGAGCTTATGTTTGTTTAGGATAAATGCTTGGTAATAATTTGACAGTCCCAGGAAACTCTGTAGTGATTTGATCTGTTACAGGAGCCGGCATGTCGTTAATTGTAGTGGTCCGCTTGGATGCGGACTTCTGTCGCCTTGATATGTCTAAGATATTTGATTTCCTCTAAGAAAAATGGCATCTTTCTTCTTTGATTTTGAAGCCACAGTCCTGAATTTGTGAAGACACTTTGGTAGTTCCCGGTGTTGTTGGATACTTTTACTATTTATTAAAATATCGTCTTGGTATGCGATCGTGAAATCAAGTTCGCCCAGAATAGTATCCATAACTTGCTAAAAAAACTTCTGGCACGATCTTGCCCCGTAAGCAAGCCTTTCAAACTTGTATAAACCGCGATGCGTGTTTATACTTAGTAATTTTAAACTTCCTTCTTCAACGGGTATTTGGAGGTAAGCATCGCTATAATTGATTTTTTAGAAGAATTTACGATCATTTAGTTTTGTAAAAGCTTCGTCTGGAAATTGATAATGATAGTCCTTGTGCGCTGCATTAAGTCCTGCCGAAAAATTGATTTTTTATAGATAATAGGTGCGGTCCATTGGCTATATTACACTTTAAATAAAATGCCGGTCATTATTAATCTGTTTAATTCCTTGTTTATTTTTTCTAGCGATGCGAGAGACACATCCCTTTTTTAAATACAGATTGAACGTTCTCTTTAAGTTCACATTTTGCTTACATCTTTATACATCAACGTAAACTGACAGTAAAAAAAGTTTGGGTTGTTTTTTTTTTAATTGTTCCTTTCGTTTTTCTGACTCGGTCGTCAGATTTTCAATTTTCTTGCAATAAGTGTTGATTGGTAAATTCCATAAATTGAACTGTGCATCCAGTCTGTGTCAAATAAATTGTTGATGTGTTTTAATACTAATATTTTCAATTTGTTGGTAGTGCCCTTAAAAATAATGTTGGTAATAATTTCACCCTGGAATTTATTTTTTTCACAAGTCACCGTTCTGTCTATTTTGTTGGTTTTTAGCATGGGTGGTTTATACAACCTTTTTCATGTATATAGCTTGATTATCGACACGTCTGAACCAGAATCTAGTTGTAACTTTATAATTTTATTCAGGACCTTTACCTGTACGTATTTTCACATAGTTATGCCATTCTGTTCGTTTGTAATTGTGAATTAGACTCGACTTTTATTTCCTTTATTTGTTCTGCAATGTGATTTCTTGTGTTTTACTTTATTACAAGTTAAACAGGTTTTTAAATGGTACGAAAACAAACACAGGGGCTAGGCGTGAAAATAATCTTTGTTTTTAGTTTGACTTGTTTTTGAAGGAGAGTTTAAATGTGATTTCTGGCATATTTGTCTGCTGTGAGCAATGCCAGACTCTTCAATATCTTTAGAATCTTTTATAACACTTACAAATCTCTGGCAGTTTTTAGATATTTTCTGTAATGTTTAATTTGGCTCACTTTTTAACTTGTTTAAGACTCTACGTCTGATTTCTGTATTTTTGGCAGATACGAGTCTTTGCACAAATATTAGGCATTTAAAGTTATCCGCTCTAAGTTTAGTTGGTTTGAAATCGTCACAGTGTTTATTAACGATTGACGCAAAAGGCGGGTATTCTTCGCTGTCTTTTCTGATTTAGTTCACTTCCACCTTTTGTAGAACAGAGAAGTTTTAGGGCTAAATAATTCTGTTCAAAATTTAACAGCTTTAGAAAACGTTAAGTCGCTGGTTTTTCGGGGTAAAATATAGTTTACGAAGTTTGTATGTTTGGTGGTCCCTTATTTTCGGAGCAGTAGGCAAAGTTAATTACAATCTGCCCAATTGTCATAATATATTTTGTATAGATGCTCATACCTTCCGAAGCATGAAACGCAGGTTTTATTATCGTCTGGGGAATAAGTGAAATCGTCAATTGCCCTCCAAACGGCATTTTTAGAAAAAGCATTTTCAATCTGAGTATTTTGCCCTTTATTTGACATTGCTTGTAGTAATAAGTAGTAATAAGTCGTCAAACCTTTGCTGTCTTTCTTTATTTTTTAAATTTTGTTCCAGTAGTCTTTCTCTGTTTTTTTTTTGTTGTTGTTATTCCAGTAGAAGTTTCTGAAATCTTTCTTCGTTTTTAGTTGTTGTTCGATTTGGTATTTAACGAGTTGTGCCATAGTTTATTTGAAAGTTTCCATGTTTAGATATGTCTTTATAGAATACGGCTTTTAGATGTTTTTCTTTTATATTACGTTGCTAACCTAATATTAGTTGTAAAAGAGATAAGTAAAAAGTTTAAAACTTTTCTGCCTACAAAAAATCACTTTTTAAAAGTAGTTTTACAGTTAGCACATTAGTCAACAGTAATAAATAAAAGTTTATATTTTCGGCGATGGTAATTTTTTACTTTTAGAGACAAAAAAATGTATTCCTTTCTTGTTAAAATAAACACAGTGCTGGAATAGAAAAAATAAAATCACTGACATATTTCCTTGTAAGAAAAAAGAAAGAGGGAAATCACTTTCACTAAAAAAGATCAAACTACTAGATATTCTCCATTGGTCCGCCGATAAAGCCTGTCTTTAGAACTTTGTTGTAGGACAATTTCGCCGTTGGTTACTTTACTTTCGTATTTTTTAAGGTTCTCAAAAAGAAATCCCTTAATGTCACTCGTCGCCAGTGTTGTATACCTGTAAGCGGTTTGGAAAAAAGACACGAACTTGGGAGTAAGTGAAACAAAGTATATTGAAGAAAGTATTAATACAGAATATAAAAAAGTGGTTGAACATCTGTCTGACTGCCAGTATTAGGCTGGGGTTGTTCCAGATGTTTAATTCTCTCCCACCGCAGGAATATGTGACACAAGGTCGGAAACTGGGGAGATCAAGCCAGCGCCCCTAAAGAAGGAGCATTCTGGCCTAACAAAAATAGCCTGGGCAACCCCGTCGACATTCCCCGGTAAGGGCGCCTCAGTCAGCAAGCAATAAGCTTACTCCTCCCTTAAGAGGGGAGGCAAGGCATGAGGGTGCACCTCCTCGGAAAACCCAGGACATTATACCTCAGCCCGGCAGATAAAAGGCCACCGAAATGACCCAGTACCTGCCGGACTGATTGTCGAGAACGAATCCTCGATAGGTATTACCCCATCCCGACGTCCTCACTCAACCGAAGTTAATGAGAGACTAATCGGGCTGAGGTTATTCCAGGTATTTAATTCCCTCTCACGTTGGAATATGTAACACAAGGTCGGAAAGTGGGGAGATCAAGCCAGCGCCCCTAAAGAAGGAGCACTCTGGCCTAACAAAAATAGCCTGGGCAACCCCGTCGGCATTCCCCGGTAAGGGCGCCTCAGGCAGCAAGCAATAAACTTACTCCTCCCCAAAGAGGGAAGGCAAAGCCTGGGAGTGTGCACCTCCTAGAAAAACCCAGGACCATATACCTCAATATACCCGGCAGATAAAAGGCCACCGAAATGTCCCAGTTCCTGCCGGACTGATTGTCGAGGACGAATTCTCGACTGGTATTACCCCATCCCGACGTCCTCAATCAACCGAAGTTAATGAGAGACTGAACAGGATGGGTTGGCGCCAACAAAGAGAGGCATGTGCTCCCGGTATTTATATTAAAACGGGAGAGTTCATGTAGTCTGTCAGGTAGGTAGCATAACAATATGACTAATATAAATGTCAATCTTGTTTAAGTTACCATTTTATATTTAAAACTAACTAATAAAGATTTCACTCTTTCTGAATGTGTTATATTTACCATTTTATATTTTAAAATTATGATAAAAACTTTAGTCTCTGTGATTTTGTAAACGTTATCATTTTACATTTTAATATGACTAATATAGACTTCAATCTTCCTGATTTTATTGATTTACCATTGTACACTTTAATATGTCTAATATTGATTTAGAGTCATTAAGATTATGTTAATTGTACCACTTACCCTTTAAATATGACTTATATATTAGTGTATTCTTGATTTTGTTTAGTACCCGAGTTTAACATTTTAATATGACAAATATTGATTGTACTCTTTCTAATTTTGGTATCTTCACCATTGTACATTTAAATATTATGTATATAGACTTTGGTCTTTCTGGTTTTGTTAAGTTTACCATTTAACATTTAAATAAAACTAATATTATTTTAAGTCTATGTGACATTGTTAACTTTATCATTTTATATTTAAATATGACTAATATTAATTTAAGTCTGTCTGATTTTGTTAACTTTACCATTTTACATTTAGATATGACTAATATTTATTTAGTCTGCCTTATTTTGTTAACTTTACCATTTTGCATTTAAATATGATTAATATTTATTTTAGTCTGCCTGATTTTGTTAACTTTATCATTTTACATTTAGATATGACTAATATTTATATAGTCTGCCTTATTTTGTTAATTTTACAAATTTACATTTAAATATGACTAATATTCATTTTAGTCTGCCTGATTTTGTTAACTTTACCATTTTACATTTAGATATGACTAATATTTATTTTAGTATGCCTTATTTTGTTAACTTTAACAATTTACATTTAAATATGACTAATATTCATTTTAGTCTGTCTGATCTTTTTAACTTTACCATTTTACATTCAGATATAACTAATATTTATTTTAGTCTCCCTTATTTTGTTAATTTTCCCATTTTACATTTAGATATGACTAATATTGATTTTAGTCTGCCTTATTTTGTTAATTTTCCCATTTTACATTTAGATATGACTAATATTGATTTTAGTCTGCCTTATTTTGTTAATTTTCCCATTTTACATTTAGATATGACTAATATTGATTTTAGTCTGCCTTATTTTGTTAATTTTCCCATTTTACATTTAGATATGACTAATATTAATTTTAGTCTGCCTTATTTTGTTAATTTTCCCATTTTACATTTAGATATGACTAATATTAGTTTTAGTCTGCCTTATTTTGTTAATTTTCCCATTTTACATTTAGATATAACTAATATTTATTTTAGTCTGCCTTATTTTGTTAATTTTCCCATTTTACATTTAGATATGACTAATATTAATTTTAGTCTGCCTTATTTTGTTAATTTTCCCATTTTACATTTAGATATGACTAATATTAATTTTAGTCTGCCTTATTTTGTTAATTTTCCCATTTTACATTTAGATATAACTAATATTTATTTTAGTCTCCCTTATTTTGTTAATTTTCCCATTTTACATTTAGATATGATTAATATTTATTTTAGTCTGCCTGATTTTGTTAACTTTATCATTTTACATTTAGATATGACTAATATTTATATAGTCTGCCTTATTTTGTTAATTTTACAAATTTACATTTAAATATGACTAATATTCATTTTAGTCTGCCTGATTTTGTTAACTTTACCATTTTACATTTAGATATGACTAATATTTATTTTAGTATGCCTTATTTTGTTAACTTTAACAATTTACATTTAAATATGACTAATATTCATTTTAGTCTGTCTGATCTTTTTAACTTTACCATTTTACATTCAGATATAACTAATATTTATTTTAGTCTCCCTTATTTTGTTAATTTTCCCATTTTACATTTAGATATGACTAATATTGATTTTAGTCTGCCTTATTTTGTTAATTTTCCCATTTTACATTTAGATATGACTAATATTGATTTTAGTCTGCCTTATTTTGTTAATTTTCCCATTTTACATTTAGATATGACTAATATTTATTTTAGTCTGCCTTATTTTGTTAATTTTCCCATTTTACATTTAGATATGACTAATATTAATTTTAGTCTGCCTTATTTTGTTAATTTTCCCATTTTACATTTAGATATAACTAATATTTATTTTAGTCTCCCTTATTTTGTTAATTTTCCCATTTTACATTTAGATATGACTAATATTGATTTTAGTCTGCCTTATTTTGTTAATTTTCCCATTTTACATTTAGATATGACTAATATTGATTTTAGTCTGCCTTATTTTGTTAATTTTCCCATTTCACATTTAGATATGACTAATATTGATTTTAGTCTGCCTTATTTTGTTAATTTTCCCATTTTACATTTAGATATGACTAATATTAATTTTAGTCTGCCTTATTTTGTTAATTTTCCCATTTTACATTTAGATATGACTAATATTAATTTTAGTCTGCCTTATTTTGTTAATTTTCCCATTTTACATTTAGATATAACTAATATTTATTTTAGTCTCCCTTATTTTGTTAATTTTCCCATTTTACATTTAGATATGACTAATATTGATTTTAGTCTGCCTTATTTTGTTAATTTTCCCATTTTACATTTAGATATGACTAATATTGATTTTAGTCTGCCTTATTTTGTTAATTTTCCCATTTTACATTTAGATATGACTAATATTCATTTTAGTCTGCCTTATTTTGTTAATTTTCCCATTTTACATTTAGATATGACTAATATTGATTTTAGTCTGCCTTATTTTGTTAATTTTCCCATTTTACATTTAGATATGACTAATATTAATTTTAGTCTGCCTTATTTTGTTAATTTTCCCATTTTACATTTAGATATGACTAATATTAATTTTAGTCTGCCTTATTTTGTTAATTTTCCCATTTTACATTTATATATAACTAATATTTATTTTAGTCTGCCTTATTTTGTTAATTTTCCCATTTTACATTTAGATATGACTAATATTGATTTTAGTCTGCCTTATTTTGTTAATTTTCCCATTTTACATTTAGATATGACTAATATTGATTTTAGTCTGCCTTATTTTGTTAATTTTCCCATTTTACATTTAGATATGACTAATATTAATTTTAGTCTGCCTTATTTTGTTAATTTTCCCATTTTACATTTAGATATGACTAATATTAATTTTAGTCTGCCTTATTTTGTTAATTTTCCCATTTTACATTTAGATATAACTAATATTTATTTTAGTCTGCCTTATTTTGTTAATTTTCCCATTTTACATTTAGATATGACTAATATTGATTTTAGTCTGCCTTATTTTGTTAATTTTCCCATTTTACATTTAGATATGACTAATATTGATTTTAGTCTGCCTTATTTTGTTAATTTTCCCATTTTACATTCAGATATGACTAATATTGATTTTAGTCTGCCTTATTTTGTTAATTTTCCCATTTTACATTTAGATATGACTAATATTGATTTTAGTCTGCCTTATTTTGTTAATTTTCCCATTTTACATTTAGATATGACTAATAATAATTTTTGTCTGCCTGATTTTGTTAACTTTACCATTTTACATTTAATTATGACTAATATTGATTTTAGTCTGCCTTATTTTGTTAATTTTACCAATTTACATTTAAATATGACTAATATTCATTTTAGTCTGCCTGATTTTGTTAACTTTACTATTTTACATTTTAAATATGACTCATATAGATTTAAGTATATCTTGCTTTGTTTAGCCCTACATTTACTTTTGTGTATTTTTACCATCACATGAATGAGCAACATTACGGTGTGGGTCTATTTTCAAGGTGATGGATGTTATTTCTCTTTTCGCTAAAAGCCTTCTGATGAATTAGTGTAAATCGTTCAGAATGACTCTTTGCACTTTTCAGATATTTATTTTAAAACTCGTTCAATTTATCGAATTATGTTTTTCTGAACAGAAAAAATAACTTTTATTTTCCCTGGGCGTTTAGGATTTAGTAGCAGTTGTTCAGTCTGTTTAATGTCCATTAACCTAAAAAGAGGTTTATTTGATGAAAACAACTTACAAAAAGGCAAATAAATAAACAAATCTATTTTATTTATGTTCAAAAGCTGAATTGATATGATGACCATCAGGAAGTAACTTTAAATAGAATGTGAACTATTCAATAAGAATAAACATATTTTGTTCAAAAATATATTTTATATTCGTATCATTTTTATTGAAGAATAAATCAATTATAAACATTTAAAATTGAAATAAGTGTTTATAAGTACCAAAGTTTAAAATGCCATAAAGTAATGGAAACATTATCAGAAACGTCCAAGAAATGTATTTCATGAAGAAATACCAGAGAAAAGTACTATTTCTTTCTACACACGCATCCATGATTATTACAGTTGTCTGACTATATTAGTTTCTTTATCCGAGTTAATCAATTATTTTCTCAATCAATTACATTTCTTCGAACTTTATGATTTTTTTAATGTTTGTGTTTTTTCTGTCATGTATATACATTTATAAACGAAAAATGCAAATATTTAATTTAACCACCCAGAAAGTTTAAATATAAATAAAATTCAATTTTGTTTAAGACATCGATAAGATGCCATGGTTTTTTTTTTCATATAATAAATCAAGTATTTATTATATAATAAATCTAGGCATCTTATCGAGGTCTTAAACAAAATTGTATTTCAATTAAAAAAAAATGCTTTTTAATGTGAAATGTGTCAGCATAACCGTTTAGCGCATCGACGCTTCTAACATCACACATCTCAACACGACACTATTTAAACTTTACACCAAGGAGAGCGTCGCCGTTTAGGAGTCTATCCCGTATGGTCGGCGTGATCAATAATATATATATATATATATATATATATATATATATATATATATATATATATATATATATATAACAATGTCGAATTCTTATTTTCATTGAAAAAGAGCGGTCCCGCTCGAAACATTTGATTTATTATATTTTTAAAAATCCTGGCACCTAATCGATTTCTTAAACAAAATTGTATTTCCTTTTTAAGAAACATGCCTTTTAATGTTAAAAACATTTTATTATGCACCTAAATATATTCAGTGATATATAAACAATGGAACATCTTTCAGTGAAATAGTGTGGCTTATATAATCGCATACTTTTTAAATTAATCGCATCAATAATTCAAACAAGCCTCGATTAAAAGAATCACGCGCTTTTATATGATATGTGAGAATAAAATGCTCAAACCTCCACAACAACAAAGGGTTTTCTTAATTTTAGTTAAAAGTAGGCAGATAAAAATCATGTATAAAAGTGTGTTTCAATACTTTATACAACTAGAGAACTTTAAATATGAATAATTGATTAGTTTTTTTTTAAATGAGTTTAATGAATTTAATAAAAACACGACCTTTTCTGGGATAATTATTGGAATAATAGTTTTATGGTTTGTTAGTATAGAATAAAATAATATTGTGAAGTTGATCTGTTCGGAAACTATTTTGTAATTTTGTTTTCAGAAACTTGTATTTAATTTAACAGAATTCAAAGGAATCGGACTAAAATCGTTGTCAACATATATAATAAAACTGCATGACCGATTTTGATAAAAACTTTGAACATTTGTTTAAAGTTTTTATCAAAATAAATGAAAAATACTTCAAATATATTTTGAAGCATAAAAGTGAAAGGTATTTTATCCATGTTCTTTCTGTGTCATAAACACTCATTATTGCATGAGTTATCGTCTGCACTGAGAATGTTGCCACATACAGACATTTGCATGATTTATTTGTGGTTAAAATAAGTTTTATGTTAACAATGAGATTCTCTAATCTTCACATAATAATTTATCTGTTTTTTATGAAAATGAGGAGTTGTTTAATTAATCAAAATACATAAACTTTAACGAAATAGCTCTGTGTTATTATAATCTTAATTTATTGAATGACTTATGTGGAAGAATGATACGTAAAGTAGATGAGTAAAATACTGTATTGCTTTGCGAATTGAATTAACTTTCTCCTGAGGATTGTCTTTTGCGTACAGGTGTGTGTGGTTAATAATAATTTTTATTTAACATCATATTTTTTATTAATAAAATACAATTTTACTTATTAGTTATATTTAATACTTTCAGGTTTTTCGTTTCTAAAATACAAATTCGATATTCCAATTCAAATTAAATAATTTGCAAACATTTTCAAAATTTTTAAGATCTCTGGGTTGCCTTGACTAATGATGCTGAAATTCTACGCGATCTCGCGCCTCCCTTGATTACATTATGAAATAAATCAATTAGAAGCAACGCTGATAAAAGAGAGTAACTCTTTTACTAAATGCTCACATACAGTGAGAGAATACTTGTTACCAAGAAATATTTACATAAACTAAAATATTACTATAAACTATGCATTACGCTATATATTAATTCATTTGGGGGTCATATTTCCCTTTGCCTTCAGCTGTTAACGGAAGAATAGAAGTTACATTCTATTTATTACACGCTGGAAATATGTAATAGTTTAAGTCAAATAACTAGACCTCTGGGACAACTATTTGCCTTGCGGTTAAATTTTTTTAATAAATAATTAACTAACATTAAATAATTAATTAACATTAAATAACAGAATAATAATATGTAAGTAACATAGAGACGGGATTTTGAATTGCTTTCTTTTCGATAAACATTAAAAAATATAGAATAAAATAGTTTTAAAACAATAAATCAAATAATCGTCACAAGAATATTTACATAAACAAAAATATTTCTATGAAATGGTGAATTACAATATTTACTTTTAAGAAAGCATTTTTAGGTGTGATATTTTTACCTTTGCCCAAACGCTATGAATTGAAAGATAAAACTGAGATTTTTTATGTAAATAATAGATTCAATCAAATAAAAAATTACCTACAAAACACTAAAAATTATGAAAAATTATATACCAAAATGTAATCTTTTTTTTGTTTGATGAACACAAAAGTATCATCATAATTTTTTTCGCTAAAAGCAAAAATAAAATGTATGAAATGTACTATTTAACAAAATGGCCGGTACCTGTTATTTCGTGATGGTACAGAATTTACAAATTACCCTTAAATCTTTAAATTGTAGCTTAGAAAATACTTTTCAGCTACAATAAAAGTTTTAAAACAAAACGTCAAGTATACTGATTCTATTGATCTAAAAAAACATGAAAATATTCATTTTTGAACGCACCCATGTTGTATCAAAATAAAGTTTTCTGCATTTGATATATAAATGTAGTAGAAGTAGTATTTTTTAGAATAGAGCGCAAAATGTGTATAACAAAATCAAATCAAATACCGTAATTTTTTACATTTGTTTATTTATTCTCAGATCGGTCAACCGTATTACAAAATTGCTCAAACATTGTATCCTAGCGTACGGTTCGTTTACGATATATAAGTAAAGGTGAACGTGTGTTAACATTTGTTATGTAAAATGTGAATCAATATAGTTCCAGATATATAATTGTCTAAAACTAAGTATACATAAAAATCTAATAATAAAGAAAACTTACCGACTTGTTTAAATAATTTAAATAACAAGTAAAAGTCAGCCATTTATTTTCCCATCCTACTCCGTGGAAATATCTTTTACCAACAAGTAAGAGAGGACAGAGTAATAGACATTGAAAACGCTTGAAATATTATTCACCACCGGTGAATCTCGAAAAAGTATCAAATCAACTTATTATTATGACACACTTATACCTTTGCCTGGGATAAAAAAAAAGCCTACGTAAATTTATAAGGAATTAGGAGTGTTTATACGGCGTTGATCGTCTGTCAAATAAGTTAAACATAGATCACAACTTAATTGGTGGATACTCTATACAATAAATATATGTAGTAGTGCTTCTTTTCTATTTCGTGGTATGATGTATATAAATAATCTTTCTATTAATTATCTATAATAGAAAAGTTATTTTTAATTAATAACTATACACCAGTTAATCTTTGAACAATGTAATTTTTTTTTAAATGTTATATTTCTGTGGCATTTTATATTTTTATATTTAGGAACTTCGATTAGAGACAGAATTGAACACATAACTACCTTACCTCGATACAATTGGACGTTTATGTATAGAATTTTCTTTTGTAATTTTATGTAATATTTTGTCGGTGCAAATGCACTGTTGAATTTAAAACGATTCAGGTGTTTCCGTAGAGAGTGTTACAAAGAATTACGATCGTTAAATGGCTTTCGAGAATCTTAGATGGAATAAATAATTCAGCGATACAAAATAAAAAGAAACACTAAAAGAAGGACACATTTCTACTTCTATACAATGTCTAATTAAATGTAAACATATGTACGTGTAATTCTTTGTGTTTGGTTTAGCTTTTACATAAAGGACAACTTCGTTCCAAATAATTTGAAAAGACTTTCGAAGTACCAATGTAAATTTATAAATGTTCTATAAATACTTTGACTGATAACACTTCAATATTTTGGTGGTGGCATCATTGCTACAAAGTCAATAAGAAGTAATAGAACATTTAATCGACTTTAAATAAAATTCGTAAGTCTGTAAGTTTAATTTAATTTAATCGGAGAGGAACAATTTACTTTTTGTATTCATTTTTTAATATACTATTTTACTGAAATATAATGTAGAATTTTTAATTAACACGTTTCTTTTTATAATGTGGACTTACAATTTTAATAAATAAATATCAATCAGTCACCTATTTTGTAATTAATTATTTAGTTTTAATAATTTTATGATTTAATATATGTTGTATAAGATATGTTATATATACAATTATTGTTTTGATAAACATAAATGCTTTGAAAATAGTTATTTGTTTAGAAATAAAGATGCCAAATCTGTTAATTTACACTTGTTGTAACGTAAATGTAATTTCATGAAGTAAAGTGATAGTTTCCCCAATGTCATTGACCAAAATAGCATAATAAACACACACTAGAAAAATTGGTTACGTCTATATTGGTTCGTGTCCTGAATTCTTTTCATTTCCAATCAGTTTTTTACAATTATATATTTAATCCGACTAACAGTTTACTAATGTCATAGACGTAATCGGAGAATATAACCCTCTCTCACTACGAAGTCCTCTTTCTGCCACTCTAATCACCGTAGGATGCTAAATGACGCAATAGACACGTTATTTTTATATATCTGAATTCAATGCACATATCTCCATTTTGCTGTTTTGCTTTTCTGGCAGTCGTTGATATGTATTATTGTTATCAAATATTGCCTGGGATATTCGTGAGTAGAAAGGATAATGATCAGTTCTTTATATATACAAGAAAGTGCATGGATGATAAACTTATATATAGATAGAGAGAGAAAGAGAGAAAAAGAAAGAGATATAGAGTGAAAGAAAATTTTAAAATATAGTAGGTTTTGTTAATAGTTAGTGTTGTGGTTGCAAGGTTGAACAATAATTAGTGAGGAATACAATGAAGACGCAAACAACAAGGAGAATGCAATAATAAGTGTATTAAAGAAAAGGTATAGTTACAGTATGTACAAATGAAGGTGTCGAGTCAGAGAGTCTTGGTGGGAGGACATGTACGCTCTTCGGCGTCACTTCCGGTGGCATTTAGGTAACACACACTAAGGCCAACCTAGGCTTGCCATTTATAGTGTAACGTTATTCGTATATGCAAATGAGTGGTTGCCACCACAACAGTTAGTATATAGCGTAAAGGTGAGTTTTAGTGCACTGTTTAACTTGTGTTCCACGTGTAACTTTCAACCACAATGTAATTGGTCTAGGATCGAGCATGGTAATTTTGAAACGACATCAATGATTTACGATGAAATCAGCAAGCGCTTACATATATTTACCTCATTCTTTTATATATTTCATATGGATCGGTAAACGAAGTCCATTTATATTATATATATATATATAAATAAACTAATTAGTACTGTATATAGTATTGTATTAATAAAAATTAATAATTAATAAATCTTGGCATTTTATCGATTTCTTACACAAAATTATATTTCATTTAAAAAATGCCTTCTAATGTGTAAAAACATGTTATTATTACATATCAGCGAATCGACGCTTATTTTCACTACTGCTATGTGTTAGTACACACAATCTCGACACTACACTGTCTCCACATTACACCAAGGAAGGCGTCGCCGTTTGGAGTTGTCTCTCAATCTGTCGGTGTGGAGAAATATTCATAATATATATATATATATAACAATGTCGGATTCTTATTTTCATTGAAAAAGGACGGATGTCCGTCCGAAATATTTGATTTATTATATAAAAAATAAATAAATCTTGGCATCGTATCAATTTCTTAAACAAAATTGTATTTCATTTAAAAAAATGCCTTCTAATGTGAAAAACATTTTATTATTATAAATAAACAAATTAGTATTGTTTTATGCTTTCTCTGGCCTCCCTCTTTTTTGTCAATCGAAAATCCTTGATAGATAATCGGTTTAAAAGAGCCCCGTGAAGTCTCTGTGAATAATAGAATGCAAAGAGAAGCAACAAAAACTATTATTTCCAATACAACTATTCTCTCGTTTACTTATTTTGCTAAGGAAGAATTCCTCTGGAACTAATTCTTAGTCATTCTTGTTAACGTGCTATTCTTTAGTATTCGGTTTACATGGTTAAGTATGAGTTTGAATAATGTGCATAGTCAAAGTGACTAGATACCTTTTCTAACTCTTTTTCGGATGATATAAAAAATCAGAGCAAAAGTCATTACTGAAGAATAACGAGTTAAGTGTCAGAATTAAAATAACACAATCTGCTTACAATTGAATGCTACAAACAATAGCAAGAAATAATCGTGTCAGGAAAACTGTTTCCATGGAAAGCCGTTTGTGACTAATGCAATATTCATGAATTAGCGATCTGCTCACATCGTTAAACAACGTTGTTTTCTTGTATTGATTTGCTGGACGAACCCAATGTGTGCAGCCAACTCTTGATCCGACGATGGACCGTGAAACATCGAGTCATTCGGGAAATTTGCCGAATATTTCACTCACAACTTTTTAAGTCATATATTTAGAATTTTAGTAAATGAAAAATTAATTTTATATGGAGATGTCCAGTCATAGAACAAATACATTTGAGCATAAGTTAGTGAACCATGATTGCTAAGTCAATGAACCATGATTGCTAAGTTAATGAACCATGATTGCTAAGTCAGTGAAGCATGATTGCTAAGTCAGTGAACCATGATTGCTAAGTCAGTGAACCACGATTGCTAAGTCAGTGAACCATGATTGTTAAGTCAGTGAACCATGATTGCTAAGTCAGTGAACCATCATTGCTGAGTCAGTGAACCATGATTGCTAAGTCAGTGAACCATGATTGCTAAGTCAGTGAACCATGATAGTTATGTTTAAAAAGAAATCATGTTTTGGTGAACGAAAGAACAACAATTCGGAATTGCTTGTAATTATATTACGATTCATATGAAAAATATTTTATCCGTCATACCGCATATATTTAATTATAACTAATTCGCGCATGAAACCTAAATATTCGAGTGAAACAGATGAAATTAATGTTCGCCTCATCTATTTTTCTATGTACATTTATTATATTTATAACATGGAAATAATTATGTGTGCAATGAGGATATATCGTTTTACCTCTACAACAAAGCAACCGTGGATAGATTTTCTGCATTCTCGGCCTTCGGGCAAGAACCAAAGTGTAGTAATGTTCTGTCATCGTTTTAGCCCACTGACTGATAAACTGAACACATGTGGCATTCTTTAGGCCAACATTCTCTATACCTCATGAAACCATATCTATGAATGTCTAACCATATGGTATAATATCATATGTAAAAATTATATTATGCTTTTGCTGCAACCGTAATTAAGCACTCTGTTTTTATTTCTCTAAAATCTACAATCATATTATATATATATATATATATATATATATATATATATATATATATATATATATATATATATATATTATCCCGTCTAGTACAGCACTGTAAGTGTAATATTAACACAGCATGACGTCGCTAGCTTTAAATGCATCGTTCCTTTCATTAAAAAGTCGAACGCTTTAGACGTCAAGCTCATCGTATAAAGTGTTAAAATTATCACTGTTTATTCGCTGTTCTAAATTGGCCGAGTGGTTAAGGCGTCGGATTTGAGTTGCAAAATACTCGTAATCCAGGGTTTCGAATCGCATAAACGGTAGTGAATAGTCATATCTTTATACTGATGAGTCCCGATTATTTAAGGACAAAACGTTTACGTACATAGATAACAAATATATATATATATATATATATATATATATATATGTGTGTGTGTGTGTGTGTGTGTATGTGTATCCACAGAGTAAAAATCCGGCGCATCTCTATTGTGTGTAATAATAGTTCGGAATTATAAAGACATCTATTTTTATGTAGTGTCTTTAAAAAGAAAACTTTTTAATATACTAAACAGATAATGTAGCTAAAACACACGAAAATTCTAGTAACAAATTTCAACTTCATTTGTCATCAATTCAAGCTTCAAACTTAATATTTCATGTTTATCGAAATCTTATTTGGAAAAAGTTGGTGATCTACAAAATGAACTATCATTTACAACAGAAAATTCCTAACAACTCATTTTGGTTGTTGTGCTGATGAGTGTTTCGTCCAAGTAATAGTGTTTATGTTTCGGGGCAGAAATCGACTCGACTTCAGCTTTTATACTTTAATGAAGAATCCGACAATCAAACAGCTTCAAAATTACATTCGAATGTCCGAAGGGCAACGAAAGAAATTGGGAATCTGAAACCGCACCATACACCTCCCCAGAAAAAGAATTTTAATTTAAAACTAATATTATGATGTTGCTTATTCCCGTTTTGAGACGGGTATTCTTCTTGTGTATTTTTTTATTATTAAAAAAAAATAAATGATATTAATAATAATACTAACGTATGCAAATGTAACATGAAACATAATTGTCCACTAATGAATAAATGTTTATTAACTAATCTATATAATAAAGTAAAGTTGATTTTTCCACTATGTCATCGAACATTATAGGTGTAGAAGCAACCCCTTAATATGCTAGCATGTTCCAACAGTCACATAGGCCAAGCACTCATGCGTGTTTCCAGAGAATATGTGTTGATTTCTTTTTCTTTTTAAATTTCTTACATTTTCTCTGGGTTAGCTGTTGCCCACGAACAAGCCTTACAAAAAGTAAGTGCGACCATTTTTTCTCTTATGCTAATATCTACTTCTACGTTCTGGGTATTTACTTAATAGCGGGAATTTTGGTTTGTGAAATTATTTCATTTTTCCTCTCTTACTATTGTCTAAATATTACGCTAGATTTTAAATCTAAATAACGAACGCTCCCTCCATTATACTTTTATTCTTCCAAGCGTTATTGACTCTATTTGGAATAAAAGAGTCTCGGATTGGATGTAAAATACATTCACCGTTATTCATAGTCAGAACTACTATTCTTCGATTATTTATGTCTTCTTATTTCATTTTCCGATAACATTCTTCTTACTGTATTCTTCATGTGGAACCAATAACATTCACTATTTATTTAGCTTTAAAGGCTAACTTCTGTCGGCAGTTATGCTTCCCTATTCTGTACATATTTTACACATTCCTGATAGAGCGGAATCTACCAATTCACGAACAGTTTGCCGCCTGCTCTTCGAGCATTTACAACATGGCGTATTTTGCTCGATGCTTCCGCGAAAGTAAATTATTAGGAGTTTATATCGTTTTCAGAACAGATACTATACTTTGCTAATATTTTCACACTCCGTTTGATCGTAAGAAAAACATCTCTAGACAAGCGCTGAAACGAACATTAATAGTTACTGTTTACTAGAATTAATCTATCGCATATGTTTTTATAAATGGAAATAGGTTACGACAAATTGAAAGGTATTTGGCTTTTCAAAATTCGGTTGTTAACACATATATAAGAATGTTTCTAAGATTTTTAATAACTGTATTTTTAAGATGTTATTTTTTCCATTGTTTTATAATTGCATTTTTTAAAAATAACAATAAAAGTACAGTAAAACATTTACAACCGTCTGCCGAATTCCCGAGTGAAAATTTGATACACCGTCGGTTTTTAGTGTGGGGAAAATACAAAAACCCTAAAAGGAGGCACTAAATTGGAACTACAACAAAATGCCTCCGTCTAGAAAGATGTATCATTCACTAATAAAGGACAGAGCAGATAAAGTGTAGATCGCCACCATAACATTGTGCCTATATCTCTGAACGCACAGTGTGCTACGAGATAGGAATTACGAATCAATGCAGTAAAACCGTTTATGAGTCTGAAAGAACATTCTTTGGAAAAGAGACCGTGCAGCAACGCCTGAAGAACTACTCTTGTTTAAATGGATTGCTTGTTTGGAACTTTGTTCTTAGTATCATCAGTTGATACGATGTTCTGTTTAGGTGAACAAAGCGAGTCAATTAGTGCAGTCTACCGATGTTATTATCAACATTATATTACAGTATTTAGTAAATGATTATGCGTCTGTTATGTCCCAAAACGCATAAAACTGAAGAACATCATATTGATGTACAATGAAGAAGAAACATTTATTTGAATACGAGTCTTGCAGACCCTCCGCCCATTTCTGTCATGACGTTTTATTTGTATTGTTGACCAGGCTTTGTTTTTAATTAATCATTTTAATTAATAATGAAATATATGATTTTGTTAAAATTACATGAGGTATAATGTGAAAATATGAAGACGCATATTCCAAAAGATTTCATACAAAAATGAGTGACGTTGAATTATAAGAATTACTCCATTATATGAAGAGACTAGCCAAAATATACTCCCTGCGATCGTATATTTTAGCTAGTCTGCCGTGTCTCTTCTTCTTGCCACTGTACACCGAGCGGTTTCAGTTAATTGTTTAAGTGAGTTAATTTTAAAGACTTTCATAAGTTCACTCAGTTAGTTCAGTCAGTAACAACTAACACTGCAGGCCGACTACCTTACAGTTAATTATTTGTTACAAATTGTGTAACATTGATCCATTGCCTCTTCCATACACCTTGGCTTTTTGGCTTAGATCAGAGTGCAGTATCTGTTCTGATGTGCCCCATTGCATTTCTTATGTTAACAAAGATTCTCGCTGACTTTAAAAAATAAGTAAATACTATTTACCCGCGCCCCTTTCGTACGTTTACAAAAGATTTCTAGAACGGACAGACAGACAGAGAAGCAGAAATTATAAGTGGATTTGCTTCATTCTAAGCGGAAATTGGGTATCAGAAATGAAAAATAAGAATAAAGAACTGCCCATGATTTTTAAATTATATTTTTCGAAATGTATTATGTGACACTCGAATGTATGCATAGCATTGCGAGTGTTGCTTTCTACGCCAATCACTAATCAGGAAACTAATACTAATACACAATTATTTGAAAAGTTATCCGAGTTAGTGATGATTTCGATTGAAAATAAACGAGCTCGGGTCCTTGACTACGCTGAAGTAGTTAATGAATTTACTCTTTCTACGAAATTGAATGCATCGATAATGCGCTTATAAGGAATCCGACCTGTTGTTGATAAGTCATGCATTCCCACTGTTTTTTTTTCTTTGTTTTAAGAAAATAAATTTCAGGTGTTACATGAGAATATTTGTGGATAAAAATCTACAGATCTTTATCTGAATTAATACTACTATGAAATGTAAAAATTGATAATTTATTTAAACATCAGCGGATGTTAATCTGAATTAATATGACTGTGAAATGTAAAAATTGGTAATTTATTTAAACATTTGCGGATGTTAACCTGAATTAATACTAATGTGAAATGTAAAAATTGGTATTTATTTACAAATCTACGGATTTTAACCTGAATTAATACTAATCTGAAATGTAAAAATTGGTATTTATTTACAAATCTGCGGATTTTTACATGAATTAATAAAAATGTGAAATGTAAAAATTGGTATTTATTTAAAAATCTGCGGATGTTAACCTGAATTAATACTAATGTGAAATGTAAAATTTGGTAATTTATTTAAAAATTTGCGAATGTTTACCTGAATTAATACTAATGTGAAATGTAAAAATTGGTATTTATTTACAAATCTGCGGATGTTAACCTGAATTAATACTAATGTGAATTTGGTATTTATTTACAAATCTACGGATGTTAACCTGAAATAATATTGATGTGAAATGTAAAAATTGGTAATTTATTTAGAAATGTGCGTATGTTAACCTGAATTAATACTAATGTGAAATGTAAAAATTGGTATTTATTTACAAATCTACGGATTTTAACCTGAATTAATACTAATGTGAAATGTAAAAATTGGTATTTATTTACAAATCTACGGATTTTAACCTGAATTAATACTAATGTGAAATGTAAAAATTGGTATTTATTTACAAATCTACGGATTTTAACCTGAATTAATACTAATGTGAAATGTAAAAATTGGTATTTATTTAAAAATCTGCGGATGTTAACCTGAATTCATACTAATGTGAAATGTAAAAATTGGTAATTTATTTTAAAATTTGCGGATGTTAACCTGAATTAATACTAATGTGAAATGTAAAAATTGGTATTTATTTACAAATCTACGGATTTTAACCTGAATTAATACTAATCTGAAATGTAAAAATTGGTATTTATTTAAAAATCTGCGGATGTTAACCTGAATTAATACAAATGTGAAATGTAAAAATTGGTATTTATTTAAAAATCTGCGAATGTTAACCGGAATTAATACGGATATGAAATGTAAAAATTGGTATTTATTCAAAAATTTGCGGATGGTGATCTGAATTAATATAAATGTGAAATGTAAAAATTGGTAATTTTTTTTTTTAAATGTACCTTTCACCATTATTATCTTTTGAAGGTTCGTTCTTTTCATGTTTGGAAGCATCAATAAATAAAAAATATAAACAACACAATCATATTTAAAAGCCATGCACAGGACTCTGCTGCATTTTATTCGAGGAGCTTCATAATGGGTGATATTAAAAGCGGATTTGATACTTATTTAAGGAAGGCTACAGAGACCTAAATTTTCTTTTAATTTTAATTGTAAACCTCTCATTGGTTTTCGTCAGGCATATTTTGATCTGGCTTTATGTCTTTTTCCATGTGTTCGTGCACAGTTATATTTATTTGTAGTGTTAGACAGATGAAACTATGATCAGTTTATAATTAAAACTAAAAGTAAATATTATTTTTCGTCTAGGAACATTATGATTTGTTTAATTAAATATAGATATCCAATAAAAAGATTAAGTTTGCAGTACTGCCAAAAAAAAGATTATTAGTTATCACGAATTTCAGTAGAGTTGAGACACCAACTATTTGATAAAGGGTTATTACCTCGAAATATATTGTGGAACACGGTCACACATATTAGAGCAATGTGTAGAAGTTGTGACTTAACAAATACGATTTACTATAAAAATATTTTATAGAAATCATTTCGTTTATGTCTTCATTCTCAACAATATTTTCATTACTTGCATTGTAATAGCCTCTTAATACTTCTCTCCCTCGCTCTCTCTCCCCCTCCCTCTCTCTCTCTCTCTCCCCCTCTCTCTCTCTCTATATATATATATATATATATATATATTAATTATCTGTATGTATAAATCCAAGAATATATTTTCCCGAGCAAGTGGAATATCAAGATAAAATAGAAACTGAAAAAATTGAATATCAGAAAAAACTAATGGAATATCTAAAGGAAATGGAAACAAAAAACTTTGACTACAAGAAAAATTTAAAAAACGAAGAAAAAACAAGTGGAATATCAGAAGAAATTCGAAACATAAATGTTTCGAATAGAAGAAGAATTCCAAACAACAACAGAAAAAACAAATAGAATATCAGAGGAAAATGGAAACAGAAAAGCTGGAACAAATGAAAAGATTTGAGGAAATGTTTTCATACGCAACAAGAAAAGAAGAAAGTATACGAATTATCGAATAGGGGTTAAAATGGTGAAGATGGAAGCGAATTTTCACAAAACACTATTTTGAACACTATTGACAGTTGTCTCGTATTTCAGACGATACCATGACATTTATAACATGGACTGTGAGAATTGAACCGATTTTCGTTTACTATTAAATCAATTGGGTACGGTGTAGTATACCAAAATAGAGCGACCTTACATTTGTTGAAGCGATACATTTATTGACTAAATCGTTTAGCCCTAAAACATCTCTTTTTTATAAAATTACGTAAAGAAATATCAAAACAACTACACGACTTTTGCTAGCGTAATTAACAAACACTGCGATGATTTCAAGTTGTTATAGTTGAGTGCTGACAATTCAAAATGTTTTATATTTTTGCAAGGATTAGTATCGAATACTGATGCGGAAATCACCAGAAAAATGTTTAATTAACCTGATTCAACATTCCGACGTATCGCAGATGGACTGCACACGTTTTATTAGCGTCAAGATTCAAAGACATTGAACAAAGTGGACTGTCACATATTAGAAAAATTCGTAACAAAAAGAAAATTACTTAACCAGCTAAATTTTATAAATAAAAGAAAATAAGTTTTCTTCCTAACTGTGTTTCAGTTGCGAGCAGCTGCATTGGTACAAACATTGTGCATAAAATATTTTTAAAAATGCAACTTGACACACAGTCAGATTTGTCGATCTTCAAACGTGGAAGAAAATTGGGAAACCGACTTTGATGAAAAGTAAAAAAGTAGTCAAAAGCGTAACTGGTTAACGAATAAAATTTTAGGGCGAACAAATAATTACAGTTACACTAAAAGGTTAACATTTTAAAATTAGTAAATGTTTGTAATGAACAATTCAAATAACATTTTCGCACGGATTGGATGGAAAAAGTTTACATTACGGGATATGCCTATAACTTCTTTTTGACAGAATATAAAAGCCTTACATGCTGCAGCACATATGCTAACAGAAGGATAGAAAGACAGTTTTTTAGAAGTATTTTCTGGTGTATGGGGTAGATGAAAAAAAATCACTGCAAAGTTTGAATTGAAACCGAATATTCAACCGGTTATGAAAAGTAGTGAAATGTTCCATTCGCGTCATTAGATAAACTCAGAATTAGATGGACTCGAGAAATTGGAGCGTTATCGAAGGTTGAATACAGCGAATGGGCTTTGCTAACAGTCTACGTAAAAAAGAGTAAATAAATTCGTGTATGAGCAGGTTTTCCTAAAGATTCTAACCAGGCATCACAAGATTATCAAGTGTCTAGACAAAATTTCACGAAACTCAACGGAGGAAAATTATTTTTAAAAGTTGACTCAAGTGACGCGTATCTATAAATACCGGTGGACGAGGAGTGCTCAATGCTACTGTGTATAGATAGCCATAAGAGTTTGTATAAGTTTTAAAGATTACCGTTTAAGCTAAACGTTGCACCAGCCATATTTCAACAGGTAATGAACGCTTTACTGAGCCGACTAGAGTTTACGACAGCCTATCAAGATGGTATTCCAATAACCAGTAAAAGCACCGAACAACACAAATCGCATGTACATGAAGTAGTTAAAATAATTTAAGATTATATTTCCAAATTGAAGAAAAAAAGATGCAGATTTTTATGGAACAAATAAAATATCTGCGTCAAATAATAGACAAGGATGGTAGAAGAGTAGACCCAAAGCAAGCAGTTTCTATAAACATATGCTATCCCACGAAAATGTATCATCATTGCAAAGTTTTCTTGGGTTAAAAATTACTACAACATGTTTATACCAAGCATGTACAATTTGTGAGCGCCTCGTAACGAGCTATTGACGAAGGAAAAAGATTGACAGGAGGCATTTTAGAAAATAAAAAATATTCTCACTTCTTAACTATTTTTGGCGTATTATAATCCAGATCACGAAATCTTTGTAGTTACTGATACTAGTTCATACAGCATTGTTGCTTGCATTTTACACAAAATAGACAACAGTTCGCTGAAAACTATCGATCATGCGTCTCGTACATGATTGCCTGCATAAAGGAGTTAATCACAAATCGAAAAGAAAACATTGGGTATAATTTTGCAGTCACTAACTTTCGTCGTTTTGTTCACTGAAGACATTTTTTATTAAGAACCGACCATACACTACTGTTAACAATGTATGGGTCGAAAAAGATTTTACCAAGGCATAATGTGAACAGACTACAGGAATGGGAAACAGTTATCCTCAATTATCATTACAAAATGGAGTATCTCTCATCTTTAGAAATCAGCCATGTCTAGATCAAATATGTTGAACCCCTTGAAAACACTAGATTGCCACTCTAAAATTTGAAGTCGAATTAAAATGCGTTGTGTATCGTTATAAAAGAACTTCCGGTAACACTCAGAGAAATAAAAGCAAAAGTGATGAACGACGATTTTCTAAAGAACATGAAAAGGGTAAAAAAGAAAAACACCGGCAGATTACGGAAGCATATTGCATCTGTAATAAATTTAGTGATGTACAGCGATTGAGTGGTCATTCCTGTAGCATTACAGAAACGAATTCAAATAGAGGTTCATGCCTGTCACCCGGGCATTTCAAGAATTAAAAGAATCATGCAAACTTATTTATATTAGACGAGCATTGACAGAGATATTTAAAATGCGATAAAATTATGTAAAGGTTGTGCTTCATCATCAAAGACGATTCCTATAAAATTCATACGCTGGCCGAAAACAAACCAATCGTAGTCTAGGATCCATATTGATTTTGCTGAGCTACTGGATGTGTTCTATTATCTAATCTCCGAAAATACCGAAATGTAAAAAAATAAACCATGGAAGATTTATGGAATCTTATCTTACGAACGACATAAACTCTGCCGCTGAATATAAATATTGGGAGCACATTAGTCTTAGGATTGTAAGCATCTCAGTCTAATACTAATCAAGACAGACGTACAATCAGTCTTGTTATCTGTTGTATTATACTTTTTTCACAACACTTGCTTCTCTACACTCCGCGTTTGTGTTTTCTTTCCGAATCATTAACAGAGCCACAACTGGCGACGAATTATATTAACGGTAGTTTTTAGACCCTTAAAAAGGACAAACGTAGAGAAATCAACGGCAAATTCACCCGACAACATCCTAATTGTAAAAACTGGGTTTCACGTCGGACCAAAAAGAAAAAAAAAGTTCGATTTTTCTAACCAAAGTGGATTTCTTTTCGGAGAAACCAACGTATTTTCTCTCTGTGACTGCTTTTTTTATTATTCCAGCACTGTGTTAATTTTTTAACAAGAAAGAAATACATTATATTTTATTTTCTCTCCAAATAAGAAAAAGTTCCACCGCCGAAAAAAATATTAAACCCTTATTTTTTTCTGTTGACTAAAGTTCTCACCGCAAAATCTACTGTAACGTAAAATCTACTTAAAAACAGTGATGTTTGTCGACAAAAATGTTTTATACTTTCATTCTCTTTTTACAACGTTAGCAGCGTAATATAAAAGAAAGAAATCTAAAAGCCGTATTCTATTAAGAAACATTAAAAACATGGAAGATATCAAATCAACTAAACAGAACTCGTTAAATTTAAAATGCAACAGCAACTGAAAAACTGAGAAAGAAAATATAAAGAAAGATTTCAAAAGCTTTTATAAGAACAACAGAAATCCGACAGAAGGCTACAAAAAACGAAGAAAAACTTCTGGAATAACAAAAAAGCAGAGGAAAGACTTCTTCAACAAATGAAAACGAGCAATATATTGCAGTATTAATGCAAACAATATCGAATAGGGGTCAAAATACTGAGAACGAAAATTATTTTTCTCAGAATGCCGTTTGGAGTGCAATTGACAATTTCACTTATTCCTAAGATGAGGATTAAACCTTTGCTTCATATTTCAGAAGGTATGAGGATCTATACAAAATAGATTGTGAAAATTAGGCAGACTTGAAAAAATTTCGCCTACTGCTCTAAAAATTAAGGACCGCCGAACATACCAAATTCGTCGACTATATTTTACCCCGAAAAAACAGCGACTTGACTTTTTCTGAATCTGTAAAACTTTTAACAAAACTATTATTCTGTTCCACAAACGGTGGGAGTGAAAAAACTAAACTAGAAAAGACAACGAAGATTATTCGACTTTCGTGTCGATCGTTAATAAACAAAGTGACGATTTCAACTAGTACGACTTAGTGTTGATAACATTAAATTCTTTATATTTGTACGAGGACTTGTATCAGCTAGAGCCGCAGAAATCAGACCTAGAGTTCTAAACAAGTGAGCCAAATGTAATATTACATAAATTAGCCGAAGACTGCCAAAGATTTGTAAGTATTAAACAAGATTCTAAATATTTTGAAGTCTGTGGAATGGCACATATAAGAAAGAATCCTCAGAAATCACATTTCAACTCTCATTCAAAACCAATTGAAAACAAAAAAATAAATTATTTTCTTACTCCTACAAAAATAAGTCAGTCCAATAAAAAACAGGAAAATTACCGTCTAGCCCCTGTTTCCGTTGTGGATCCCTTCATTGAGTCATGGATTTCCCATACGGTTTTAAAACCTATCTAACTTGTAATAAAGTCGGACAAAAGAGATCACATCGCAAAACGAATACATGAAATAAAAGTCGTATTCAATACACAAAAACAAAGGAACAGGATGTAAAAAATATAAGAAAATATGTACATCTTACAATCCTGAATAAAGATGTATGAATTACAATTAGATTATGGTCGAGACGTGTCGATAAGCAACATGCATACATAGAAAAGATTGGATAAACCCATCATGCTAAAAAACGAACAAAATAGCTATAACGGTGACAAATGAAATAAGAAAATTCATGGGTGAAATTATTACCATCTTTATCTTAAACGGAACTAAAGAAATATCTAAAATGTTCGTATTTAAAATACCAACAATCTATTTAGCACACACTTGATGCAACAGTTAAACCTATGGGAGTTACAAACCAACATAGAAAGTAAAGAATCTTACGACCGAGTCAGGTATATGAAAGAAGGGATTTGTTTCAACAATTAGAATTTTTATGTAGACTCAAAATAAATTGTCTGCAGAAATTGAAGCACACAAGGACACAAAATTCACGCTGTACTAACACCAAACTGAAAAAAAGAAAGTTCAATTCTTTCGGATATCCAGTTGAAGGTTAAAGAGAATACACTCATGGTTCAAGAGTATGAATCGTTAAAGCTGCAGCACAAAGATGTCTTAAAAGAGCTAAAGACTATAAAAGATAAGGTGACTTGTCTCGAAGTTGAATGTCAAAGCAAAGTAGACACTTTTTTCTAAGTTTAAAGATGTGCTCCAAAATCAAAAGTCTAGAATTAAAGAACTTAAAGAGCTGGAGAATATAAAAAATAATTTTGATAGAGGCCATTAGTTCTCACATGAGAGATATCTAAATAAAATTAGGAAACGACTGTCGGACGACACCGGCAGCACTTCTCATGAAGAAGTTATGGTTACCAGATACGACAGTTCCGACATACATTTACCTCAAGCAGCCTCAGAACAGCGTCAATCTAAAAGGAAAACGATACTGTGACTCCTGGGTAGGTAAAGCTTGGGAGAACGTGTTATGGTCCATTACCTCACGTACGAAATAAACTCTTCCGCTCAATATTAATGCTGGGAGTACATGATTCTCAGGGTTGTAAGCATCCCATTCTAATACTGGTAGTCAAAGCAGGCGTACAACTACTCTTGTTATCTGCCGTATTAGACATTTTTAATACACTTGTTTCTCTAAACTCCGAGTTTGTGTTTTCTTTCAGGAACATTTACAGGGCCACAACAGAAAGCTACAATTATTTATTCGGATGAATTGTTCGCACGTTTCGGGGTCGTTGACTGTATAGTATCGGAAAACGGTACGCAATTCACGTCTAGTGAATTCAAAACATTCTGTCAATCGTTTTAGTGGAACATATAACGACTGCGCCATATCATGCGAGAAGCAATGGTTAGGCAGAACGGTTCGTGGATACGTTTAAAAGGCCGCTTAAGAAAGCAAGGGGTAAACTTACTAAAAAAGTCCTTCAGGAATTTCTGCAAGTATATATGTTGACACGGAATAATAATTCTCTATCATCTATGATGCCAGCGAAAGCAATGTTTGCAAGGAGGATGGGCTGTCACTAACTCATAAGAAACCGGAACGTAAAATAAATATCACGAAAGGGGTCTTTAAACTCAAAGAAATTTGGAAACAAAGTGAATAAAACGATTGGGAACATGCTTTTCATGTTAAAGGGGCCAAAATCTTCCCACAAAAGACATTTGAATCAAATGAGAAAAATATTCGTATGCTGTAGAGAACAATAATCCATATGATGAATTAAGGGATGTCGTGTTTAACACGCTTGAATTGCCAATCGCGCATTTAGTTACTGAAAACGGAATAGCAAAAGATAAACATAATATGAAGTGAACGGAGCCAGGCTAAAAAGAGAGTTTTATGGTGTGATCTACCCTATTTCAGGAATAGATGGACTCTTTCAGACACTATATATAGTTACGACAAAGTGTCGTGGCAGTCATTGGTGGCAGTCATTTGCCGTTCTGTGTCGGTATACAAACAAGTTGAGAATCAGATCTCGACAATCAGTCCGATAAAAACTGGGCAATTTTGGTGGTCTTTCATCTGTAGGGTTGAGGTATTGTCCTGGGTAATCTTTAGGGTGCACCCTCTGATGTTTTCTGCCCCTTTGTCGGGTGGAATTCGTTTATGCCTAACTGTCTGAGGCGCCCCGCTCTGGGAATGCTGACGAGACTAGCCAGGCTACAGTATCGGACGTAGAGTTTCTGTAACATACTATTCTGTACTTCTGTAAATACACCTTTGTAGATACACCTACGTGTTTTCTTAATTATTATCAGCTCTTCACAACAGACAGTCAAAAGTCTTATTTACCCAATCCTTAGGGTTGAACAAATAAATGTACAATCAATTGAGAACATCTACATAAAAACACTAAAACCTCCAGTTATTATAAAGTTCCCCCTTACTAGGGAATTATTCGATGTAAACATTCATCTCACATTAATGTTTGGTTGGACTATTCTTAATATAATAATCGCTGTTGTCAGTTGATATACATCGTGAACACGTAAGAATCTTTTGATAGTAACCTTAATATTCGTACAATTATTTAAAAAGAGGTACTAAAATGTATAGTTAAATAAACGGAGACATCAAAGCTAAAAACTTAAAGTATTTGCTAGAAACTATTTAACAATAATTTAATGTAACTCAGAAAACGCGTTTGCATAATTAAATAAAAATATATCATTGCCGAAGATCATAAATAAATAATTATGAATTCTCTACCCTAATATTTTTATCATTTCGCGAGATGATGCCAACCAATGCATTCATGTCTGCTTACACGCTTGCCATAACCTGTTTTTTTCAGTCAATATTCAACAGTAAAGTAACAGTTCTATTAAGTTTATGTGATTTCTTTTTAGCATTCATTCACAATTTCTTCATTGCATTATTTTAAATGTGTACAAAAATGAATGCAAACAAAGATTAAACTTTTACTCTCCATTTCTTCATTTTCAGTTTTCCAACATGAAATGCATGTTTTGTTTTAAATTACTTGGTGAGAAAAGACAATTTTCAGACTTCTAACAAATTGATTCTAATCGATAAAAATTTTCATTAACATTTTTGGTACTTTCTCAAATTAGGACACACGCTAAAATCGACTTGGTGTTGGTACTTTCAGGATGTTTACGTAAACCGCCGGAAATTACCGAAGCAGTTTTCCCAATAAATTGCAAGAAAATAAGCAGACAACATGTCAACATTTCAACTGATTGAAACACGAGAGTAACAAATGCTAAATAAATGTTCATCAAACCTGCAATGAAATGTAATGAGTTATCACAGGCTGTTGCGTCTCCCGAAGGAGTTAATAACTTTTGTCAGGAAAAAAGAAATGATAGGAAAAGAAGAGAAAACCTTGCCCTAACACCTAACCCTAAACATTAACCCTAACGAAGCCATTCTTACCTGATTACAAACCTCAAATATTTTTTCAAAACTGGTTCGTGTGAAAAAACAAAACTTTTTTTACAACATTTTAGTGAAATTTTTCTTACAAAACCAAATGTTCAGGAAAAAAAAACAATTCTTTGAATGATTCTTACTAATGCAAACTTTTTCATGCTAACAAAAAAAACTTTCATACCTAACCCTAACACTAAACCCAAAACCTAACAACGCCATTTTTACCTGATTACAAATCAAAAATAATTTTCAGTAAAAAAAACACTTAAAATATATCATTTATCACCTGTTTATTTTAATTTTTTCGTTAAAAAAATAAATATTTCTTTGATACAATTTTACTAAATGTATCATTTGATTTTTGTTTTTGCTTTAAATGTTGGTTAATGTTTTTATTACCAACTTGTAAATCCAGCCTAGTTTTTTTAATTTTTGGACGCAGATAAGGCAATCGACTTAGCGTCGGTATTTTCCGGCGATTTGCGCAAACATCCGGAAAGTACTGACGCCAAGTCGATTTTAGCGTGGTATCTAATCTAAATAAGCACCATTTTTTTAATTTTATTTTTATTTTTTGTACTCTCATCTTTAAATGGAAAAGTTCCATCCATGTGTATAGATTGAAAATACTGTTACTTAATTATATAAAGTTGATATTTTATTTACGAAATGATATTACTAAATTATATAAAGTCGAAGATAATTTATTTTAAAAATGATATTGCTAAATTATATAAAGATAAGGATAATTTATTTTAAAGTGGTATCATTAAATTATACAAACACGAAGATAATTTATATAAAATATGATATTATTAAATTTTATAAAGTCAAAGATAATATATATATATAAAAATGATATAAATAAATTATATAAAGACAAATATAATTTGGTTTAAAACAAAAAAAAAATTTCGTTCGGTGATATATTGAAAGAAGTTTTGTTTTTGTTTATCCAAACAGCAGCCTGTATAAACAAACGGTGGTTTTGCTGTGTTTTGAGCAAAACTCGAAGGATATGTTCACAGTTGGCTCTATTTACTTGCCTCACTGGCAGAGTTGGACACAATGTCATGCGTTTATGAGGAGAAAATGTAATTCCTCAAATAAGGGGCACTTTGGATTGGAACAAAATTAAATATACGTCAGTCTAGAAGGATTTCTGATTCACTGAGAGACCAAATTAAGTGTTGTATCGGAACAGATACTACATTTATTTCCTAGTAAAAAATGCCACGTTAAAGTCAATAATTTGACGTTCGCCATCTTTAAACGGTGCATATATTTTGAGAGGTAAGTATAAGTAGACAGCTGCAAAATCTGACACCGATAATGAAAGAGTGAATAAATTATTTCTTTAATATCTAAATAAAGTAACTGGTTTCTCTTTTTTACGAAATAGAAAAAGCAACAACTAACTGCAAACAAGACAATGTTAGTTTATATGTTTCCCATTTTCTAACATTGACGATAACTGCGAATAGATTAACAGCATTGCCATCTGATAACGTCTACATAAAATACTGACGACATCAACAAATGACTGCATGCACTAATATCGTAAAAGCCGTCTTTAAGTTAGCATCGTTAACTTATGACATTCAGCATATCTTCTCATTATGCAGTCCGTTATGCACAAGAACCCGATTGATTCATGAAAAAGTGAGAAAGTGACCTGAAAGAGTATTATTATCTTATTCTTGTCGGTTCGTTTATCATTTGTTCGATGTGATTATGTGGAGACAATAATGACATCGACATGATAGTGGGATTGAGAATATCAACTGAATGTAGTTCAGAGTCGATAAAATGATTAGTTGGGCTGTTGCTGCTTTAAATCAAAATGCCATGTATACAAGCTTATTTTGTCAACATATGCGTGTGCTACTATTGCACAGGAAAACAATGTGTGCAAATAGAAATGAGTATTGATTTACTCCTCTCCAGGAGTTAGGCACAAGGCCAGTTTTTATCTTACTCCCACAAGTAAGATGTGACCCAAGGTCGGGTCGGGAAAGTGGGTGTTAAAAATTGCCTGGGCAGCCCCGTCGGCATTCCCCGGTAGGGGCGCCTCAGGCAGTAAGCAATAAACTTACTCCTCCCCAAAGAGAGGAGGCAAAGCCTGGGAGGGTTGACCTCCTAGAACTGCACAGGACAAACCCATAGATCGGCGTAAATCAAGCCCCGAAGGCCAAGACCATACCAGTCTGTGATGTGTAGTATCCATCGGAACAGATACTACACTTTGATCTTAGCCAAAAACTCATCTTTTTATATACCTCCCCAGGAGGTTAGGCACAAGACCAGGTTTAACTTACTCCCAAAAGGTAAGATGTTACCCAAGCTCGGGTCGGGAAAGTGAGACTTGAAAAGCCAGCGCCCGAGAAGGTGAGCACTCTGGCTATTAAAAATTGCCTGGGCAGCCCCGTCGGCATTCCCCGGTAGGGGCACCTCAGGCAGTAAGCAATAAACTTACTCCTCCCCAAAGAGAGGAGGCAAAGCCTGGGAGGGTGGACCTCCTAGAACTGCACAGGACAGACCCATAGACCGGCGTAAATCAAGCCCCGAAGGCCAAGACCATACCAGTCTATGATGTGTAGTATCCATCGGAACAGATACTACACTTTGATCTTAGCCAAAAACTCATCTTGTTATTTATCTACCTCCCACAAGGTAAGATGTGACACAAGGTCGGGAAAGTGGGATTATATAAGCCAGCGCCCAAGAGGTGAGCACTCTGGCATTTAAGAATTGCCTGGGCAGCCCCGTCGGCATTCCCCGGTAGGGGCGCCTCAGGCAGTAAGCAATAAACTTACTCCTCCCCAAAGAGAGGAGGCGAAGCCTGGGAGGATGGACCTCCTAGAACTGCACAGGACAGACCCATAGACCGGCGTAAATCAAGCCCCGAAGGCCAAGACCATACCAGTCTATGATGTGTAGTATCCATCGGAACAGATACTACACTTTGATCTTAGCCAAAAACTCATCTTGTTATTTATCTACCTCCCACAAGGTAAGATGTGACACAAGGTCGGGAAAGTGGGATTATATAAGCCAGCGCCCAAGAGGTGAGCACTCTGGCATTTAAGAATTGCCTGGGCAGCCCCGTCGGCATTCCCCGGTAGGGGCGCCTCAGGCAGTAAGCAATAAACTTACTCCTCCCCAAAGAGAGGAGGCGAAGCCTGGGAGGATGGACCTCCTAGAACTGCACAGGACAGACCCATAGACCGGCGTAAATCAGGCCCCGAAGGCCAAGACCATACCAGTCTATGATGTGTAGTATCCATCGGAACAGATACTACACTTTGATCTTAGCCAAAAACTCATCTTGTTATTTATCTACCTCCCACAAGGTAAGATGTGACACAAGGTCGGGAAAGTGGGATTATATAAGCCAGCGCCCAAGAGGTGAGCACTCTGGCATTTAAGAATTGCCTGGGCAGCCCCGTCGGCATTCCCCGGTAGGGGCGCCTCAGGCAGTAAGCAATAAACTTACTCCTCCCCAAAGAGAGGAGGCGAAGCCTGGGAGGATGGACCTCCTAGAACTGCACAGGACAGACCCATATACCGGCGTAAATCAGGCCCCGAAGGCCAAGACCATACCAGTCTATGATGTGTAGTATCCATCGGAACAGATACTACACTTTGATCTTAGCCAAAAACTCATCTTTTTATTTACCTCCCCAGGAGGTTAGGCACAAGGCCAGGTTCATCTTACTCCCACTAGGTAAGATGTGACCCAAGCTCGGGTCGGGAAAGTGGGACTTGAAAAGCCAGCGCCCGAGAAGGTGAGCACTCTGGCTATTAAAAATTGCCTGGGCAGCCCCGTCGGCATTCCCCGGTAGGGGCGCCGCAGGCAGTAAGTAATAAACTTACTCCTCCCCAAAGAGGGGAAGCTAAGCCTGGGAGGGTGGACCTCCTAGAACTGCACAGGACAGTACCTCAGACCGGCGGAATCAAGGCCTGAAGGCCAAGACAATATCGGTCTACAGAGTGAGCATCCATCGGAACAGATACTACACTTTGATCTTAGCCAAAAACTCATCTTGTTATTTATCTACCTCCCACAAGGTAAGATGTGACACAAGGTCGGGAAAGTGGGATTATATAAGCCAGCGCCCAAGAGGTGAGCACTCTGGCATTTAAAAATTGCCTGGGCAGCCCCGTCGGCATTCCCCGGTAGGGGCGCCTCAGGCAGTAAGCAATAAACTTACTCCTCCCCAAAGAGAGGAGGCGAAGCCTGGGAGGGTGGACCTCCTAGAACTGCACAGGACAGACCCATAGACCGGCGTAAATCAGGCCCCGAAGGCCAAGACCATACCAGTCTATGATGTGTAGTATCCATCGGAACAGATACTACACTTTGATCTTAGCCAAAAACTCATCTTTTTATTTACCTCCCCAGGAGGTTAGGCACAAGGCCAGGTTCATCTTACTCCCACTAGGTAAGATGTGACCCAAGCTCGGGTCGGGAAAGTGGGACTTGAAAAGCCAGCGCCCGAGAAGGTGAGCACTCTGGCTATTAAAAATTGCCTGGGCAGCCCCGTCGGCATTCCCCGGTAGGGGCGCCTCAGGCAGTAAGCAATAAACTTACTCCTCCCCAAAGAGGGGAAGCTAAGCCTGGGAGGGTGGACCTCCTAGAACTGCACAGGACAGTACCTCAGACCGGCGGAATCAAGGCCTGAAGGCCAAGACAATATCGGTCTACAGAGTGAGCATCCATCGGAACAGATACTACACTTTGATCTTAGCCAAAAACTCATCTTCTCTGAGTAAATAGTAAAATGATTTAAATAGTGCGTGCCTTTCATGACAAAGAAAGTTTAGTCTTCCATCGTTGTGTGTTGCATAACACGTGTGTTATCTGGCTGAATCCAGGTGCACGTGCAGAAGAAGGTGAAATCTTACAGTGTGCAATTGTCTATATGATATAGTACACACAGGTATATGAGTGATGTCTTCATTCATTCTTTCTGCGAATCTAATCTATATCGGCACACATAAATACACACACAGAAAAATCTCCATCATACCAGTAATCATAGGAGCAACAGGACTGATGAAAAAGAATTTCAAAAGCTATCTGGCGGGTATACTCGGTCAACTGAGTGCAAGTAAAATACAAACAATTGCACTTAAAGGGACGGTTAGAATCTTAAAAAGATCTCTAGGCTGGAGTGTCTGAAATAGCCGGTGAATGTCTGGCATCCGGCAGAATGCACCATCTCCAGCAAAAACGGAGAGATAAGAGAGAAAAAAAAGACACGCACACGCGTCCCTTCATATTTGAAAAATGGAGCTAAACTCTTAATCGGTTCTAGCCAACACACGTAACGTAGAAAAAAATGTCACTGCTGTAATGTTAAATCTGTCTTGTGAAATGAACTATCAATATAAACGCGTTAAAACTAAATATATGTTTAACATTATACTCGTGTATTCTACGTTAAAATGTGTAAATATCAAGAAAATAGGGCACTATTTTCGTATGTGGATATCTATTTTATTAAAAGAAATTTAAATTACAACAAGTTTATGAACATAGTACAGGGTGTTTCAAAAGTCTTGGGAACATTACAAATGCGTATATCTCATGAACTATTCCAGGTAGAAAAATGAAACTGGTGCCATTTTAAAGCTTGCTTAATCAAGTTTTTGGTCATACTAATGATTTTCGTGTTATCTTTCCAGGTGCAGTAATGGCGTTCTCTAAACAAGACAAGGCATTTTGCGTCCTCCAATTTGCAAAGACTGAATCGTGGACATGTGTTCAGCGTGCATTTCGCAGGAAATTTAAAAAAGAAGCCCCTGAAAGGAAATCCATTGTCAGATGGCATGCTAAATTTGTGAAAGATGGGTGTTTGTGCCCAAGTAAGCGAACAGGTCGCCCTTCAACTTCAGAAGATGCAGTTGAGCAAGTTCGGACAGCCTTTCAGCGGAGCCCCCGTAAATCAGTGAGAAGAGCCAGCAGGGAACTTCAGCTTGCTCCAGCAACTATCTGGCGTGTCTTAAGGAAACGACTGCAAATGGTACCTTACAAGCTCAAGTTGGTCCAAAAGCTGAAGGACACTGATAAGCCACTTCGCCGTGACTTTTGCATTGCAATGCAAGAGAAGTTGGAAGATAACGGCTTTGATGACCGGCTTGTTTTTAGCGATGAGGCGACCTTCCATCTGAATGGCAAAGTTAACAAGCATAACACTCGCATATGGGGTACTGAGAATCCTCATGAACTTCTTGAGCACGAGCGAGATTCACCAAAAGTGAACGTGTTTTGTGCAATTTCCAAGAAAGGTGTCTATGGACCGTTCTTCTTTGAAGAGGCAACTATCACTGGTGAATCCTATCTCAACATGCTGGAAGACTGGTTAATGGCTCAGTTGGAACAAGCAGAATCTGATGACTTCATTTTTCAACAAGATGGTGCACCACCACACTGGAGTCTTAGAGTAAGGCAGTTTCTTAACACAAGGCTGCCTGGTAGATGGATTGGGAGATCTGGGCGAGGTGATGACGTTCTCATGCCCTGGCCTCCTAGGTCTCTAGATCTTACCCCGTGTGACTTTTTCCTTTGGGGCTTTGTCAAGCAACAAGTCTATGTGCCGCCCCTTCCAAGAGATATTGACGAACTAAAGGCTCGAGTAACGGCAGTTGTGGGAACCATTGACGTCAAGATGCTGGAACGCGTTTGGCAGGAAATGGACTATCGACTAGATGTCTGCCGTGTGACGAATGGTGCTCATATTGAGCAACTTTGAAGATTCCCCACAAAACTTGAAACTTTAACCTTTCCAACGGTACCAATTTCATTTTTCAACTCCTAATAGTTTTTGAGTTATTAAAAATCGTTATGTTCCCAAGACTTTTGAAACACCCTGTATAACAAATCATTTGGTTTAAGCATAACCCCATTTTGTTTTATGGGGGAAAAGGGGGAGCGAAAGTCATTACTTTGTTTCTACGAAAATGTTGTTCCTACTCTTAACTAGACGCACTCACCAAAATACCGCATTCACTTAATGGCTTAAATCCTACTTAAAAAATCCCCAAATAGCTTCAAATGAAAGTTTATTTAAACAAAAGAAAAGTACATAAATGATGATACGCAGTGGGGCAACTAAAAAAAACGAAAAAAAAAATAAAGAACGAAACTTAACAAAATGCTTAACGAGGAAGATTAGTAAGGCTCTCCCAAGCTTTTTACTATGTGTAGACGACCCACTGTTTTCTGAATCGTCAGAAAACAACTAGGTCGATCTCTAAATGTGAGAGAGAGCTAAGTGGGATATCAAAAATTAAAAGATCGGTTTGGAGCAAAAAATATATGGGAGAAGTGGGCATCTTTGTAGAAACCCTAGTACCCTAAAAACAAAATTGTCAGGACTCATTCACTCTATTAACTACAAGTCTAAGCTGCAGGAATGGAGTCCGTATAACCCATGACTTCGCGTGCCATATCAATTTCTATTTATTTTATTTGCAAAAAAAAATACTTTGTATAATTAGTCAATATTTTGTTCAGAGAGCATTTTATATTTTTGTAAACATCTATTGACACGTTTCTCGTATTTCAAATAAAAATATTAGATAAGTAAGTTTTTTCTAAATATTAACTAATGTAGTTTCTTATATCAAGGATCGAGCTTGAATATAATAGAGAGCGTGTTTACTAGATAGCAAGAGAAAGCGCACAGTATTAATTTTTTTATGTAATCTTTATATGACTCATATAAAGGCAATATATTTCGAATCTTGTGTGTAACGGTAATAGCCATTATGTCGCTTGTTAGCATCAACTGTTAATATCCTTATTAGGTCCTTCGGGTTGACAGAAATTTACAGATTGATCGATGAACGTTGTCTATCCGTTCGTTCATGTCATTTCATATGTGACTAAGTAGTATGCTCTAAAACTTTGCATTGACAATGTTCATCTGGTTTACTATTCAAGCAATACATTATTGATCGCTCTCTGTTAGAATAATGAAATATTGTTGTCGTTCTGTTGTGACAACACCGGTGGTATATTTACAAGAGTGTGCATTTACAGAAGTATAGAATAGTATGTTATAGAAAGACTACTCCGAAACTGCTCTGAGACCGTCATAAGCTCCCTTATATAGTTATAAAGTTATATAGTTATATAGTTTTATTTAGTTATATAGTTTTTTAAAGATATATAGTTATATAGTTTTAAAATATATAGTTTGAAATATATAGTTTAAAATATATAGTTTAAAATATACAGTTGAAAATATATAGTTTTAAAATATATAGTTATATAGTTGTATAGTTATATAGTTATATAGTTTTATTTAGTTATATAGTTTTTTTTAAATATATAGTTATATAGTTTTAAAATATATAGTTTGAAATATATAGTTTAAAATATATAGTTTAAAATATATAGTTTTAAAATATATAGTTATATAGTTGTATAGTTATATAGTTATATAGTTTTATTTAGTTATATAGTTGTTTTTTAATATATAGTTATATAGTTTTAAAATATATAGTTTGAAATATATAGTTTAAAATATATAGTTTAAAATATATAGTTTTAAAATATATAGTTATATAGTTGTATAGTCAAATAGTGTCTAGAAGAGTCTATATCGTCATTTAATAAGATATATCACCATCACATTATAACACCATTTTTAGCCTTGCTCAGTCTGGAGTCAATAATGTTTTCCGTTTAGGGTCTATAACAATTAAGTCCGTAATCTTACGTTTTCATTTTGATCTCGCTGTTCAGAACCTGTTTGCGTGATTGGTATCTCAAATGTGTCGAACACGATAAGAATTACTTCGTCCTCTGGAGTATTATTTTCAACAGCATCTGAGTATTGTTTCCTCACTTGGTTCATGTGTCTCTTTACCATGTAAATCAGGTTTCCGATCCGTTTATCTGTTATCCCTGTTTCCCAGTATGATTTATTATTTTTGAACATCCGAAAGAAAACTTTTTTTTTCCAAATTTGAAGCGTTCTTTCTTGAGATTTTTCATGTTCTAGTTTCGTATGGGTTGGCAATTGTCTATCAAACACTGTTTTAATCGTCTTTGCAAACATTGCTTCTGTTAGCGTAATGCCTAACAGAAAAGATGCCATCAGAGATCTTGCAAAGCAGAAGGGTCTTTCATGCTTCGTTTTCATTGAATTTTTGTGAATCGTCGAAGGCTTGTTTACGGAACACTCAAATATGAGTACGCATGATTCTGAAAAACTCCTCTGGTGAGCTGCGCATATATAAAAATTAATTTAAGTGCAGCTCACAAACAGTTCTTATTTAAATTAATATAACATTTAACCCTACCCTCTAAAAGCTGTGATCGCTTTATTTAAATTAATATAACACTTTACCATACCTTTTAAAAACTGTGATCGTCTTATTTAAATTAATATAACACTTAACCCTACCCTCTAAAACTATGATCGCCTTATTTAAATTAATATAACACTTAACCCTACCCTCTAAAAACTGTGATCGCTTTATTTAAATAAATATAACACTTTACCCTATCCTCTAAAAACTGTGATCGCTTTATTTAAATTAATATAACACTTAACCATACCTTTTAAAAACTGTGATCGCTTTATTTAAATTAATATAACACTTAACCCTACCCTCTAAAAACTGTAATCGCCTTATTTAAATTAATATAACACTTAACCCTACCCTCTAAAAACTGTGATCGCTTTATTTAAACTAATATAACACTTAACCTACCCTCTAAAAACTGTGATCGCCTTATTTAAATGAATATAACACTTAACCCTACCCTCTAAAAACTGTGATCGCCTTATTTAAATCAATATAGCACTGAACCCTACTCTCTAAAAACTGTGATCGCCTTATTTAAATCAATATAGCACTGAACCCTACCCTCTAAAAACTGTGATCGCTTTATTTAAATAAATACACCACTTAACCCTACCTTCTAAAAACTGTGATCGCCTCATTTAAATTAATATAACACTTAACCCTACCCTCTAAAAACCGTAATCGCCTTACTTACACTACGAGTAGTGTTGTCCGATTTTTAGGCTATATATGTTTGGATTAGTTTTTATGTTTGGATAACATTTTGACAAATCACTAGTTTATGGGTATCAAAAGACAATATCAGAGATGTTACCGCTTTAACATTAGTGCCGTAAATACATGTGATATGTGATGATGGTCTCATTATATTTCATAACGCACCAGACAGAGGTTAGATAAAAATGTAAAGAAATAATATAATTTTTCATTAGCTTATGTTTTGACATAGAAATTTAACCGAATCTAAAAGAAGTTAATTCTTTAGACATAACTATGAATATAAACAATGAAACCCAAAAGCCTATATCGAAAACAAAACAGTATTCTAGTGTATATTAATAAACAATAGAACCATCCAACAATAATGTTAAAACAAGTTCCTAGGTCAATAAGCCACAGACTAACCAGTTGCTAGTCCAGTAATAAAAATATATTCAACCAACACAAAAACGACTATGAAAGAGTTTTAGAAAATAGCTAAAATAATGATAAATTAAAATTTAATCAGAATAATAATAGGAAAAAACATAATATGAAACTAGGTATAATCTCGTTCAACCTGCTTTATCACAGAGAGGTAAATGTTGCATTACCCGTTCTTTCGGGGTACCCGGTAAGATCCAACAGAACGTATATGGAAAAACTTTGGTTTTCTTTATTTCCCATCACCGGTTTATGCCGGCTACGCACACACATATAAAAAAAATATTTTGACATACTTTTGTCTCATAAAAATCTTTTTCTTGCTGAGGTCACAGACTTGGTTTCCGCTAGAAAGTCGTTCATATATGCATCCGATTGGAAAGCAATTTGCTCTGCATTGTCTATCCGAGCGTGAACTGAAGCAATTGTTCCACATTCCAATTGTCTGTTTGATAAAATACAAATCGGGGGATTCCTTCACTGTACTAACTTGCTTATCAGTCGCATTTTTAGTCAGCGGACACGAAAGCCTAACAGCAAGATGGGCTTGGGTACCATAGCCAATAAAGCTTCATCGGTGCCATAAACATCGGTAAGCTCCCATTCTTCCGGTACTTCGATACTCCGATCACCAAGCACTCCGGCTCTTCACGTTTCTGAAACCACCGCCTTTCAAGTCTCGCTTGCACTGCAGAACCTTCTTCTGTTTAACAGTTATCAGGTCGCTTTCCTTCTTTCTCGACGTCCCACCCATCTACGAAATTTTCTGTCAACTAAATAATACTAAAATGAAACAGGCTTCAAAGAATTATTTTTTTCTGAATTAAAACTAGAAAATAAATTCACGTCATAAATATATTTTTTTTTAAATTGCCAAAAGAGTTTTAATGATCCTCTTGCTGGTGTGGAATCAAATGGGAGCTTACCGATGTTTATGGAACCGATGAAGCTTTATTGGCTATGGTACCCAAGCCCATCTTGCTGTTAGGCTTTCGTGTCCGCTGACTAAATATGCGACTAATAAGCAAGAGTATCTGAGGAATCTGTGATTATGTAAGCGAGAACTACTCAAATTTGTTTAAGTGCGGTAATTTGAATATGGTATGGTATGGAATGATACAGTCAGGGAAGTGGGGGGGGACAGCTTTGTTTGAATTAAATATTTGTATTTGAAAAGCAGAACAAAAACTCAAGCTTCGCGCCTATCATCTCTCAGAGGAGACTAATGTTAAACACTGAAGGTGACTCGGAAATACACTTAGGAGAAAATTGGTGGGTGTTGTATGCTAGAATCATACCAAACTTATTTGTGATAATAAGGTTAGTGATTTTTACTTTATTGTAGAAAATGATCAGTTTTACTTTTATATTTGGGTCAGAAGGGAATACGTTCTTATTAATACTATTTCTTAGAACGTGTTAATCTATTTTATAGTTCTGATGGAACTGGTTACGATAAAATAGTTTAATAGTTGTATTAAGTGGAGAATTGGATTTATTATTATTATTATTATTATCATTATTATTATCATTATTATTATTAGTATTATTATTATTATTATTGTTATTATTATTATTGTTGTTATTATTATTATTATTATTATTATTATTATTATTATTATTATTATTATCATTATCATTATCATTATTATTATTGTTAATATTATCATTATCATCATCATCATCATCATCATCATCATCATCATCGTGGGAATTATTTTTAAACAGTTGAATTTGTTGGTCGATTACGTAGTTTGGGAAGCAATTATTAACTAACGGGCGCTTGGTCCACTTGGCCATGAGCGGTTGTCGCGTGATCACAGAGAAATTAAGTTATATTTACGCTGAGAGCGACGAGCGTAAACATCAAGACATTCAGATAGAACTAAACAACAGAGTCGGAGTATCGCACTGAAGCATTAGGTGAATGTCTATTTTTTAATCTCTCTAAATTGCTCGAAAGGGGCTTCTTATAATATTCTGCTAGTATAAATTATCAATATACACACATGTATATATATATTCACTGACAATATATATATATGTATATATATATACATATATATATTATCAGTGAATATATATGTGTGTGTGTATTGATAATTTATAAAAACAGAAATCACAGACGTATTGATGATAGATCCATACGTAGATAACATTTTAATGGAAATCAGACTGACGTGGCTGTTCGAAGTTTACATATATAACTCCTATGTAAGAGATTATCTATCTCGTAACAAAATGATAAAGCTGTCAGATGAACATTTAGCCTTCTATTTATATAAAATTCAAATAAATAGAATAACGAAACTGATAGTCATTCTTCTGCCATTTGCGGTGGTGTTTCTCTTGCTTACAACAAGTGTGAATAAATGTTAATGTGATATGTCAGGCCGATGAGCTAATGTTTGCGCAAGAGCGATCTTCTTCCATTATGGAAAATCAATAGTGTGGCTCTTCTTCCTACAAATCTGTTGCAAGATGTTCCACCCCACGACGCGCTAACATTCAATCTATTCTAACCTACTTCTTTGTAAACGTCTATAACAAGCTTCTTAACGGTTTCGTTACGTACGAAGAACAAACAAAAGTGAGAAAAAAAAACTTCTATACAAGAAAGTCACATCAAACAATTTCTTGGCTGCAATCATGCATTTTTGTGTCAGCGAGTACCTTGCTCTGTGAAAGTATTTTGTGCACCGAATTAATAATTACAAAAATCGAACATAATTTGTTGATTTATATTTTTCGCAAGGTGTGTGTTTTATTTTGAGGCACAGTTTTTTGTCAGCTGTTTCTTCTATCAACACAAACAAGAAAGAAGGCTTAAACCGTTTAAAGTTTAGCAGTAATCGAATAGCTAAACCTATTTTTGAAGAAGAGTACTTTCTCTTTGCATGTTGTATGGAATATTACAAAGAGAAATGATTTCGACTAGTTTAGTGTAAAATGCTACTTTGCCATTGTAAGTATCATGTGTATCGTTATCCAGATCTTAAAGTGAACTTTCGGTTTACTTTCGGCAGCTTCGTAACTCTCGCTTACCTTATTTGTCATTTAGTCCTCACATTCCATGCGCGATGTTTCTGACAAAGGAGGAAAAATTACTGTTTTGTTGGTCGGAATTTATCCATCCAACACTTATGTTGATAAGTTTTTGACCTTGAAGTAGTATTTTTAGCTCCTTACATCAAGTGGCTTCATGCCTTGTCTGGAGAGAGTTCCATAAAAAAATCCAATCGATGTATAAAAACTATATATTTCATGAAAGTTTTGAATTCAACTCCTGAAAACAGATATTTATAATTAATAGAATGCGTTTTATCGTAATAGGGTTAGAGTTAGGGTTTATGATTAATAGAATGCATTTTATCGTAATATACTTAGGGAAACTCTAAAATAAATGGATGTTATATATAATCAGATATTTCTAGTTATTGACTTTTAAAATCTATTTCTATCTGTTAATAATATTTTCATGCTGAATGAAATGTATTAATTATTAAGATGTCGTGTAAAATAGAAACATTTTTTTTATAATTGGTGCCTGACATAATTGAACGTGATTCTTAAAATCCAGATAAAATAAGAAAGACGTTGTTGATTCAATAAAATAAAATAGTTGACGATATCAAATATGTAAAGAAATTAAGAACTAAAAATTCACTATTTGTTATTCTTTGTTTTATGTTTTTCTTATACTCCAATCGTAAGTAAAATAGAAATAAAGTATCCACTTTTTAATGACACAAGGTTAAAAATAATTTGATTTGAAACATAACAGAACTTGTGATTAATTGTTTCCTGTTCTTTATAAAACAAATCGATTGTTCGTAATGTTTGAAACTCTCGCTTCTCTTATTTTTACCTTTAGTCCTCACATTCCATGAGCGATGTTTCTGATGAAGGGGAAAGAATTGATGTTTTTTGGGTTAGAATCTACCCATCTAACACTTATTGTTGGCTAGTTTTTGACCTTGAAGTACTATTTTTCAACTCCTCACATTAAGAGGCCAATAGCCATTTCTACTAAAAAAATAGTTTTACACAGATTATTAAAGAAGTCTCAAATTTCTTTGATTATTCGCCAATGCCGTATGGTGGATGCTTTATTTGAATAATACTTTGAAATTATGTTTGAACATTAATTAAATAAGTACCAAAAGTGCAATCATATGAATAAACTTTGAGTTACAACCATTGCAAATAAAGTCAAAATTGTACTCAAAAAGTGACATTTCCATTTTTCTGTAAACACCTGAGACTACCTATATAGTGATGGTGAATGAGCAGGTCAATAATACTGGTACATGGTTTGGTTGTTTGGCTGTTTTGTTTTACGGCTTATCAACCCTTTTCGGGTTGTTTAATGCCAAATCCGGTCACTTTCGTACAGGTTTTTATGCTTCAAGTTCTTTATATCTTAAAATATTTATTTATTGTATTTAGTTTTGCTGTTTTGTAGAGAAAAATTGTTGTTTTTGTGTTTGATTTTGCAGAACATGATTGAGTTTTGCAAAAATGTGAGGAGAAAAACAATAACATCAAGATTTGGTGCTTTTTAGGTCAAGAAGCCAGTGGTTTCAGACTGATCTGATCTGGTAGCACCCTGGTACAAGGGCTTCAAATGTTAGTCTTATAGTGGTTAAAGGTAAGTTTGTGTTTTGAATACAATTAAAATATGTTTTTTTTCAAAGTGTATGTAACTGGGAAAGAATTGTTAACATCTGAATTTCAGTATATTTATTAAGTGCAGAATTGTATCACTTATTTAGATCTCAGGATGAAATGAATGCACTCCTAGAGTTATGATGGCTTACAAGATTTACTTGTTAATAATTATGCCTCGGCGAGGCGGTCAATTCCTTCTGAATAAGATAGTAATAATAAATCAAGATCAAGTCAAGTGTAGCATCGTCGTCACTTATAATAAGATAACTCTTTAAGTTGATCGTCGTTCTTTTGAACGCTTGACACCATCGCACCAGTGTTCCTTGCGAGAAACTTGCAGGAACGTGATCATTGACAATTATATCGATTCATCAATGTAGATCGTCCTTACCGAGACAAACATTGTAATAAATTCGATATAATTATTCAATTTCTTTCAATTATTCGCTACATACACTAACTACTAATCCTCTGTTTGTGTGTCGACCCCTCGATCTCTTGTCGACTGGATATTTCCATTACTTTGATCTTTGATTGAGTAACATAGATATTTATATGTCAGTCTGGACTACGACAGCATGTCATTTCCCAGTCGGCGCTCTACTGAAAATGTTGGACTTGATATTCTTAATCAATCATTGAATTTTCACTTTAAACGACCGCATGTAAACATTTGCAGTCCTATTTTGTTTTTTTCGTTTTTTTATATGAATTTTATACGATATGAATTATGACTGGCAACCTACAACAATGTGAGAGAATTTTAAATACAGTCCGATTCTCCATTAGTTTTTGAAAATTAATTTACATAGAAGTATGCATACACTTTTGGATTTATTTCAGTTTCTTCCGTTAGATAAAGTGACCCGTTCGAAAAAATATTCTACTTTTTTTCCTCATTTATTGATGGATTAAAATGGTTATATTTCATGATAGATTAAACAGTATGCTTTTTGATGGATTAAACAATGTATGTGCATTTCTTGATAGATTAAACAGTGTGCCTTTCTTGTGGATTGAGCAGTTTGAATTTTTTGATAGATTAAACTGTATACATTTCTTGATAGATTGAACAGGGTATATTTCTTGATGGATATAACAGTATGCATTTTGATGGATTAAACAGGGTATATTTCTTCATCAATTAAACAGTGCACATTTCTTGATAGATTAAACAGTGTACATTTATTGTAGATTCAACAGGTTATATTTATTGAGGGATAAAATGGGCTGCATTTATTAATGAATTAAACAGGTTGCATTTCCTTATTGGTTTAAATAGGGGGCATTTCTATATCAATTAAACAGACGACACTTCTTTATGAATCAAACAGGCAAGATTTTTCCGATTCATTAAACAGGATACTACATTTCTTGATTGATTATAGGTGGCAACCCCAGATAGATTCAACATGCTGTATTTCTTGATAGATTAAACAGGCGGTATTTCTTGATAGATTATACGGGCTGTATTTTTTTATGGATTCAAACTGCTGTATTTCTTGATAGATTAAACAGGCTGCATGTCATTATGAATTAAACAGGCTGTTTTACTTTATTGACTAAACAGGCTGCATTTTCGATGGATTAAATTGGCTTCATTTATAGATTTACTATTCTGATTTTCTTGAGATATTTAACAGGTTGCAATTCGTGATGGATTAACCCGATTGCATTTCCTAATATATTAGAAGGCTCAATTTCTTGATGAATTGGACAATTTACATTTTCGATGGATTCAATTGACTGCATTTATTGATGGATTTACTAGGCTGCATTTCTTGATAGATTTAACGGGTTGGATTTCTTGATAGATTAAACCGGCTTTATTTCTTGATTCATAATGATTTTTTTATGGATAGAAGAGGCTACATTTTTTATTGATTAAAAGGCTACATTTCTTGCTGGATTAAACCGTTTGCATATGTTGATGGATTAAATGTGCTAAATTTATGTATGGATTAAATAGGCTTCATTATTTTATGAATTAAATAGGCTGCATTTATTCATGGATTTACTTACTTTCATTTCTTGCTTGATTAACAGACTGCATTTTTTGCTAAATTAAACTGGCTACATTTATTGATGTATTAAACATCTCAAGAAAATCAGCATGCTTTACTTGATGTATTAAACAGGCTTTATTTGTTATTGATTAAATAGGCTGGATTTATTCATGGATTTACTAGCTTATATTACTTGATGGAGTAACAGGCTACATGTTTTGATAAATTAAACCGGCTACATTTCTTTATGCATAAAACAGGCAGCGTTTTTGATTGATTACGCTGGTTACATTTCTGAACGGATTAAGCAACCGCATTTCTTCATAGATTAAATAGGTGTAATTCCTTGATTGATTAAACAGGATCCATTGATTGATGGATTAGACGGCTGCATTTCATTTTAAATTAAACAGGTTGAATTACTTTATGGATTAAACACGCGTCGTCTTTTGCGCATTAAATAGTCTGCATTTATTGATGATTTACCGGACCGCATTTCTTGATGGATTTAACAGGTAGCATTTCTTTCTGGATTAAACAGACTGCATTACTTAATGGATTGCACAGGCTGCATTTTCGATGGGTTAAATTAGCTGCATCTATCGATGGATTTATTAGGCTGTATTTCTTGATGTATTAAACGGGCTTCATTTTATGATGAATTAAACTGGCTGCAATTATTGATGGATTAATCAAGCTGCATTGGATTAAAGAGGCTATATTTCTTTGATGGATTAAAAGGCTGCACTTCTTGATTGATTAAACGCGCCACATTCCCTTATTGATTTAACAGTCTGTATTTATTGAGGGATTAAACAGGCATCATTTCTCGATGGATTAAACATGATCCATGTCTTGATGAATTAACCAGGTTGAATGTTCTGATTGTTTAAACAGGCTGCGTTACTTGATGGATTAAACCGGCTGCATTTCTCGATGGATTAAACAGGTGTTATTTCATGATTAATTGTATATGTTTCATTTTTTGTATGGATTAAATGGGATACATTTCTTTATGGATTAAACAATCTACATTGGAAGTCTTGCTAACGATATATAATTACAAAATCTGAAATGATTTTAATTGTCTGAGACAACAACTTCCATAATTCTGCGAAGGGAGAATATAGATTTATACACTAAAACACATCAAACATGATTCTCATGGGAAATGTCGATTAACTTACGATATTAATCTACGATTGATAAATAAGAGTGATTTTCTTCCATTCAAAAAGACCCATCTTGTGTTTGAGGGCTGGAATGACTCTGATTTTAGTTTTCTTTCTGGCGGATTAATTAATGTAAAATCATAAAGTTATGTGTATTTATTTAATTAATAATCTTCGATTGATAATTTGACTAAATGCTATATATTATTTTATTTCAAAAATTATTAAAGTCAATAATTTAAAAGATTATATAATTTTATTGAAAAAATATTTTTATAAATTCATATAGCAACAATTAAATAAAGGCTGTTGCAAACGTTAAAACAAATAATTATCCCTAAATTATTTACTTTTGTTTTCAAACAAAAGAAAATCAGAAAACGAGTTTCTAATTATTATTATTTACTCACTAGGAGTTATCACACTGGTCATCGTCAGTGACCAACAACCTGTGGTATTCCCTGGAGTTTGAGTGACAACAAGTCTCCTCAGACTTCCAGTATGCTTCACCTCTTTTCGTTCATCACCGCTGATGACCTTGTGGTATCGCAACAGCCACCTACCACCGATTTCCCGCTGATAAGGGCCATTGGTCCTCTCTGGGGCCTGAGTGGCAACAAGCCACCCCAAGGTCCCATATTATTATTAGTAGTAGTAGTAGTAGTAGTAGTAGTAGTAGTAGTAGTAGTAGTAGTAGTAGTAGTACTCAATGGGATTTCTCACACAGATCATCGTCAGTGATTGCTCACCGACAACAACCAGTGGTATTTCCTGGAGTCTGAGTAACAACAAGCCACCTCAGACGTCCAGTATTATTCTCCTCTTTTCGATAACCACCGCAAATAACCTTGTGGCATTGCAACAGCCGCTTACCATTGATTTCTCGCTGGTAAGGAGCATTACTCTTCTCTGGGATTTAAGTGGCAATAATCCTCCCCAAAGTCCCAGCATTCTCCGCACTTTTCTAGCAGAGGTCTGATTTGTACTGTCCCTCCAGGGTCTTCTCATCCGCCTCGACCGTCTACAAATATTTTGTCTGGTGTCAGCCTAGGCCGGCACCATTTTTTTGGGGGGGGGGGAGGTAAGCTTATGGTGTTTCTTGTAATTCTGTTCCTTGGTTCATTTTGTGTGGTGTTTGTGAGACCGGTGTAATTTATTGAAGGAGTGGAAAATTATGAAGTGATGTTACTTGCAGTTTCTGTTCCTTGGTTCGTGTTGTGGTGTTCTTCGTGTGGTTCTGTTTTCTCCGTGTTGTAAATTCCGTGTTACTGGTTACCCCTTGTATCTTATGCAGGTTGGTTTCCACATTCAAGGATCTTCCTTAAGATTGCAGCTGTTTTGGTCATTGCCGTCCTTTGTATGGTGTCAATGGTCCCATTGATTCCAATTTATCCCAGTCTTTTCTCCAGGTTTTTGGGGACTGTTTCTAGTGCTCCTACGATTATCAGTATTACAGTAACTTTCTTCATGTTCCATATTGCTTTCAGTTCTCTGGTTGGTTCTGTGTATTTGCTTCGTTTTTCCGTGTCTTTGATCTTCACTGTGTTGTTCTGTTGGAACGGCGAAGTCTACGATTTTACAAGATTTTTCCTTCTTGTCGATTATAATAAGATCAGATCTCCTTGCTTGCATGAGTTTATCTGTTTGTATATCCATGTCCTAGAGGAGTTGTGTTTATTATTATTATTATTATTATTATTATTATTATTATTATTATTATTATTATTATTCATAGTAGTCTCAACTTTTGAAAATTTTAAGTTGGAGTTTTTTTTTTAACATCAAGTCAATTCCCTTGACCTTAGATATTCAAGCTGTACCTTAACACTTTCGCCGTTCCTAATAGGCACGCCTTTTGCAGAATTGGAAAGGAAATTGTCTCGTCAATCTGTCTAAGCCATTTATGGTGGCTTTTACTTATGGTTCCAAGCGCTCCAATTACAACGGGGATCACCTTTACTTCTTTAAATTTCCATAGTCTAACTAATTCCCAGTTTAGATCTTGATATTTTTTTTCGTGTTCTTTCTCCTGCACTCTGGTATCGAAGGGGCAGGCTATATCAATGATTAAGCAAGTTCTTTTGTTTTTGTTCTTATTTTTCTAGACCACTTTGTTTCCCGGTTTTCATTTTGCGTCCAAAATTTACCTTTACGATAGGAAGTAAAGTCCGTGGAGATAATTAAATGAAATAGATGTTTAAATTTCAAATTCTTTAATTCATTTCTTATCACAAAAGATGTTTTTCTTCATTTCCTCATTTATTTATTATAAACCTGTAAACCAGCTAGTAAGACAAGTGACTACAGCATTTGTGATAGGAATTTTTTGTCATGCTAAGAATACTATATAGATGTCCCTCGATGAAGAATCACTCATATATTTCCGTCCATATATTATACCACTCACGCATATCTGATAAAAGAAAACTCATCAGAATAATGGAATTTTGACAATTTCCTTTGCTCTCTCTTGTGAAAACTTGGTGCGTCTTTTGTCGTGTGAAATTAATGTATCGTCTTCTTATATGTTGGCTTCATATCGCAATATTACAACAGAGTGAATTGTCGAAGTGTGTCAAATGAGATCTTGTTTGCTGATATGTATAGTCAACCTTTCGCTGTCAAATATAAATGTTATCAGCAAGTCAGAAAAGCGCCAATACTTGCACTAACCTCTACCCAATTCGACACTTGGACAGTTTAAAACATATGACACTCAATACTAAATAAAGCACTTCTTTTATAAGTTTATCCGTTTACTTTAGAAACAAATGCTGATCGTCACTAAGTGATTAAGAAATGGTAAACATCTTCAAATGTCCACAACTCTTCCCGACATTACTGTTGCCACCATTGCATAAATAGAAAGAGTTTTATATATATTTTATTGTATTTTATTATCATCTAAACTTACCGACGGAGCTATGGTCTTTGCCTGAGAGTATCACTATTTCTTTCTTGGAAACTAATCTTTTATGGGATTGAGCGATTTGTTTCAAAATACCATCTAAAATAAAAATGATTGCAACCACACTTTACAACTTATTCAGATCACACTAATAAAACCAATCGACAATAAAAACTAGTATCTGACCCATTGAAGCGGTTATCTTTTTCAGTCTAAGCACATTATCAAACCCTAACCCTAAAAATTATCAAACAAGGAATGGATGTCTACTATATCATACTTAGTTTATCTAAAATTATAATTCGAGAAAATAACATTATTATAGATGAAGAATAAATAATTAAAATAAATGTTAATTATTCGCATTCCATGCTACAATTTCAAATCTAACAATATTTTCATTTCACTTCCGCCTTTAATGTCTACTGATGTCGGGCAGCTATCACATTGCTAACACATTTCCCTTTCGCTTAATTTCCGACCCATGTAACATATGAACTTTCGTTTTCAATGTTTAATACAAAGCTTTCCCTCGTTTTTCATCAATTCTATTGTTTGTGTCTCTTTCTATATTCATTTATGTATATACCTTCTTATAGGTACGTGCAAAAATAGCTGCCTTTTGTACTCACTATTATTCTTAAAGGTGTCTTTTCGTAATTTTTTAAAGTAATTTTCGTTTAACTTTTGATTGTTTTTGAAAGATAAAAGAAATAAGTTAATATCTAAAAGGAAACAAATTTATATGTACGTGCGAAAAAACATTTGAATGAATAATGTTATAAAAACGACTAAAAAAGCAAAAAAAATCAGTTAAAACTGCAGATTCAATAAAACATGTTTAAAATTTTCTGGAAAGATAAATATCAGTTTTCTGGAACTGTTTCAAAGATAATTATTAAATTAAAGTATTAAGAGAATGAATTTAAAAATCGTATTTTGATTTTTCACTAAAAATTGCTGAATTATCAAAAAAAAAAGTGAACATTACTTTTCAGACATAGATTCATTGTTTTGTGTAACTGTAAACAAAATATGGCGACCAAATCACAAAGTATGGAAGACTCGAAATGCAGTAATATTTATTTTATTGGTTTAAATGTTTACATGATAGTTATGTTTGTGTAATACTTTATAGAAATTGAAAAATTATTAGACCTTAATTTTTTTAATTTTATAAGGTTATGAAAAAATGTTTACATTAAATTGACAAGCCTGGAAGACCCGAACCACAATTTCCCATTTTATTATTATTTTAAACAGAAGGTTTTGTAATAATTTCCCCTTATGTACTGGTGAAGATAAAGAACCCAATCTAAACCTTACGCTAAACCTAACTTAACTATGTATATACCAACCAAATGATGTATCCATTAGTTATTATAATCACAAAAACACTTTCACAGCCTGCAAATGGTCCTAAATTACAGTACTATATCAGATTTAACCATCTGTATACATTCATAGCTTTTGAGAATATTTTATGACCTGCAATGTCGCATGAAACCACTTTTTCACCGAAAAATGATGGATTTTGAGTCCCGTGGAGCCCTAACGGCTATTTTTGGCCTGCACCTTCTGAATTTTGCAAAATTTTCAAAATGTTTGATTGTTTAGTGTTATTTATGTATAAATGAACACAAAAAATACTACTCGCATGAATCTGAAGTTTTCACCCATGACGTCCCACCCCTATTATTAATAGACACTAATCCTGTGAAAATTCCGGTTACGACCTTGATAGTGTCGGTATGAGACGGTATGAGTTCTAAAAAGGAGGAGATCCACTATTCCAGGCTTTACCTTGATACAGGTGTCATTCCTACAACTAATCCGGAAATTACGTCATGATCGGGGGGCAGAAAAAATTAAATATCCGATTTATATACAGAGGACTTCTGCAATCCGTAACCTTTCGCTTCTTTTGTACAACCGGAGCGTGTCTCTTTACGTTTGCTTTTTTTTACAACAGGGGCGTGTCTCTAAACTATTGGTACATTTGTTCAACACGGGCGCGTCTCTAAACTTTTGGTTCTTTTGTACAACAGGAGCGCGTCTCTAAACTTTTGGTTCTTTTGTACAAACGTGACGATACCCATTTCTTATTTTAAAAGATCCAAGATCTAAGAGTCAGAATGATCTTGGTTCAAGAGGGTTCTTAATAAGGAATACGTCATTTACTATCAATCAGTTTCTGAAGGCTACTGTGATCGACCTTAGGGCTACTTTCTAATATAGAGGAGATACATTTCCTATCACAAATGCCTGAATCTTTTAAACCATCTATTGCGAAGCATCATTGACTCAACCTATCTCTTGCGCCCAGGGGGGGGGGGGCAGTATTTGTCAGGTCATCCGCCACCAGTTTCAACATCAGTACAGGGTTTTGCCTGGGTCTCAGAAAATACTGGAGTGACGGCCTTTAGTCCTCGATTTGCGAATTCCCAATATGTCAGAAGTTATCCCTACCTATTGTTGTGTGAAGACATGTTTCGTGGGTTTTATGCATCTCTCTCACACAAATACAAGGAAGAATACAGGAGGATCGTACGTAGCTGGATATTAGGGTATAAAATTATTCATGGTGTTTGTGAAGCAGAGCGAATCTGACAAACAGCTTGCCGCTACCTACAAATGTCCTAGCATTATCTGAATAATGTGCTTGGGACAAACCGTAGAGGTTGGTGAACATAACCACGGCCTGCACGAAAGATAACACAGGGCTGGCGGGACAGTTATTAAAGTGGGGGGGCTCTCCTAAAAAGTGGGGAGGGGCCAGTTAAACACATGCATATCAACTAAATTATTGATGACCGTAAAGTGGGGGGGGGGGTCAAGTCAAAAAGTGACGGGGCTTGGGCCCCCTGCCCCTCCCCCGGTGCCGCCGTCCATGTAACATGCCCACATCAAGCATCACCTCCACGTGTATAGCTCTGAGGGACATCCAAGTAAATAGCACAAAGTACACTTTCTGTTCCATATACCGCGAACTCGACTTGGAGCACTTGAAGGCTAGACAAATAAGGGTGGAGAACATATCTTTAATTTAATTTCTTACATAAATGGCAAGATGCCAAGGCCTTAGTGACTGCCTGTCATTCTTGAAGAATTCAAAAACCACAAAACCTGAGCTCTGCTAGATTTGATCCCACAAAATGGACGCTCTTGCAGTGACAATTCAGAATATTAAGCTTCTTGATGAGGTGATCCTTGCCGAAAAAGATGTGTTTACCTCGAAACTGGGCTGGGGAGATCTGTCTATCCGGTCGCGAAAACGGGCAAAACTGTCCTGGTCCAGGAACAAGTAAAGATAACGGATCAGAGGGGCAAAAATATCCTGTAGGAAATATTATTGTGCCAAATATCTCTGTGGATGCTTAGGGTGTCATCACAACTATTTTTTCTCTGAGGAAAGCGAAATTAGAGTTACATGCTTGCAGGGGATATCTGGAGGTGGAGTACAATTCGTTAAGAGTCTCTGGTTCTGCTTCCGTCATTACCAGTTTGTCCACGTAACGTCGTTTTGCCATCATAGATCTACAACGGTACAGGGCAAACCGTGCTGCATGAAATCTTTATATGCAACCTAAGATTAAGGGCCAAAAATGATGTACGTGTATCGAAGTCAATTTCCCTCGCGAAAGAAGAAACAAAACCTGTTTTTATCCGCTAAATCACTAAAATCTACAAGCACATATTTATTAGACCTGAATTGAAAGCAAAGGATTCAGCATATCTCTGATTAGATTAATGCCGGGGTAGGCAGCTTCGTTTAAATAAACAGTTTCAAACTTTCAAACTACAATTGAAGACTGATCAGATCTTGTTGGTAAAAGTCGGATGATAAGTCGACAAGGAATCAAAATCTGGTGGTTGATCTTCTCAATAGTGCCGTTGACCTCCTACTCTCAACTTTTGATTGGACCATGTTTTAATGACAGAAATCTAGTTACGTATAGAATCTAGATTTTCAGCCATCTTAGATGATTTTAGTTTAGCTTGAGTGGGAGTATATGAATGTAAAGGTAAACCTTCTTAAATTTTGTTGTGAAGTTGTCCAACAGTAAATAATAAATAAAGGAAGTCAAGTCGAGGGTTGGTTTAACAAGTGTATTAACAAAGTAAGAAAGTGACTAGCACTTGGCTAGACAGTTACAAGACTGTGCTTTGTCTTCTGTGTCTCTGGTGGCTCGCACTATTTATAGTGACAACCGGTGCAGTTTCTCCTGTGTAAGAACGGCCGGTGTAACAAATTTAAACTACGAAATGGCAATAAGAGTTGTAACAGTAAGCAGACAACAACCCCAACAAAATATAGCACACTTCCTACTGTTGCAGTGTATTTCGCAATGTTTCGAAAATATCTTTCGATTGTTAGAAAGAGAAAGGGGCGAATAGGAGATACGTTGTGGAAGTTGATCGTTGGAGGTGATTCTCTTGCAAGTCCTGCTAGTTCGCGACTTTCCGCTGAAACGGCGAGTCTATTAACAGAGTTATTTGAGTGAAAATGAATAGGAACAGGGTAACATTAGTTTCTGAGTAGAATAATAATACGTGGTGGTAGCCGTATGTTTAATAAGGTCACAATAGCAGGAATGGATTAACATGGTTTTCAAGTAACGAATAATACCGGGGGGGGGTAGCTGTGGGTTTTGCTGAGGAATACAATCGCAATAGAATGGAACGGGGTAACATTAGTGAACAAATAATCCTTAGGAGGGTAGCCGTATTTTTGGTGATAGAATAAAGTCTCTATAGCAAGGAATATGTTAACAATGGTTTTTCAAGTGTCCTTATAGTCCTAAAGGAGGGAGCCGTGTGTTTAGCAGGGGAATAAAGTCACGATAGTAGGAACAGATTAACAATGGTTTTCAAGTAAACGAATAATCTTATGGGGGAGCCGTGTGTTTGGCAGGAGAATAAAGTAACAATAGAATGAATATAATAAGGTGTCGTTGGCTCGCCTTAATGACTTGCTAAAAAAGACCCCCCACGCATGCGCCTGAGTCATATCTAGCTGTCAATGTCAGTATCGTCACTTCTTTTTCCACAAGTTCAAAATGACGGCCTTCTGGAGTTTGAAGGTACAATCCCTATTACAAGCGATATTAAGAATAAAATAAAAATTACTTAAGTTGTCGACACGGCGAAAGCTGACGAAACAAGAACAATTTACCCTCGTTGATTAAATGACGAGTTCAATTCGTAATTTTGTATTGATTTCCGGGTTCGACAAACATTGTGGGGGTAACATCCAAGCTGAGGATAGTAGTCCGTATTATCCAAATAATACAAATTATCAATCGTCATCTAAAGTAATCCCGAAATTAATTTATTTTATTTATGCTTATTTATTTATTTCACGTAGAAAAGAAACTGGCGTGATAATCCTGTGTCATAGTTATTCATTATTCGTTACACGATTCACATTTTTCGGAATATTGATCTCATTATGGTTATAACAATATCTTACATCAGAGAGACCCAAAATATACACATCATTCGATACCCAATAATCAAAACTCTAAACTAATTATCTTTTATCCATAAATCAAAGTGTATTTTATCATGAAATAACTGAGTTACGAAGAAATCCAGAGAATCAATAGTTCTATTTGTTTGTTTTAATTAAAAGTCGGACTTAGTGAACTCGGTATCAAAATAATTTTGTCTCGTTGATAAATGAAGAAAATATTAAAGAAGTGTATGTTAGTTTTATTCCTTTATGAGAGTTCATAACGTCATTCTTTTATTTACTCTGTATCAGGAACCTGTCTGGAACAACGGCGACCCAGATCAGTCATGTGATACTTCCTGACAAAAAGGTTTTCCCCAAATTGCCTTACCAAACCCTATAAACCATTTGTGATATAGCGTAGTAGCATTTGGCGGGTGTCTAACAATGTTTTTAAAGAAAAGAAAGGGAGAAATTTCTCATCGTGAATCCACGCTTAAATATTTGTAAATGAATTTTACAAGTACATCATTATTATGTTAGCGTGGGGCGAATGGAGATATTTGTCCAGGAAATTATAATATACCTAATGAGTTTTATTTAAACGAAAACATATTCTAGTTTCGACAGTTAGTTGCCTTTTAGGGGCATGGATGGTAACTGGCTACGGAATTTAATTTAAATAATTTAAGATTTTAACATTAACTAAAATAATATTTTAAATTAAATGATTAAATGATTAAAATGTAAAAAATACTATGTTTATTTTGTTTCATTTTATTTCCACAAACATGTAAAAGATTTATATCAAAACGATTTATTTGGATGACATCTGAAAATCTCCAAATAATTATCTTTTTCCGCTTCACAAACATTTTTAAAGCAAAAGTAGTAGAAATATTTGTTTACAATTGTGATTATATTCAAGAATTCGTATTTGATTTTAAACAGATTATCTATGAAAATATTTAAGTACAACTTTTTAATTATGTATTAAGACGATCGAGACATGTAAGAGCGGGGCTACCCGGCGTTGCTCGGGGTCATAAAAACATATATTTGAAGAAAGATCGTGTGTGTAACATCTTTATATTCAAACTTCTATGTCCGCCCCCTCTCTCTATAGCCGTCTCTTTATCTGCTACCTTTCTCTTCCCTGGTCGCCCCATTTCGCCGCTACTTTCTAATTTTGCCTTTTGCAAAAGCTGTTTCTTCCCCACCATTTCTCCTATTGCCCAGGGTAATAGTATGACATATTTCTATAAAAAGTAACACCTCTATCTGCGCCTTCTATATAGGTACTTATCTCCACCCCGGTGTTCATACTATATACGTATCTATCATCACCCCGGTGCGCATACTATATACGTACCTATCGCCGCCCCAGTGCACATACTATATACGTACCTATCGCCGCCCCGGTGCAGATACTATTTAAGTACCTATCGCCGCCCCGTTGAGAATGCATTTATGACGAAACTGAAGTAAAGTGTTAGGCTAACTACAATTTTTTATTATTCATTATGAGGATCGATAATGGCGTAAACGTCAGTAATATATTGGTGGGCTTTTAAAGGTTTTACCGTCAACCTGAATTAAAGTTTATGGTAACATTTAATGCTGCTAAGACAAAGCTGTTTTCTTTAAACAACTACAAAAAACTTCTTCAACCATCGATTTCCATGGCAAATAACACCCTACTCGAGAGTTTAACGTTCAAACTACTCGGCTTAAAATTCACAGGTAACATGAATTGGAACAAATACATAGTAGACATTGCCAAGGCTGTTGCAATGAAAGTTGGATCCCTCTACCGTGCTTGGAAACTCCTCACACCTGACAGTAACCTATATATCTACAAGGCCACCATCCGCCCATACATGGAGTATTGTTGCCACTTCTGGGCTGGTGCTCCATCCACTAGTCTCTGCCTTTTAGACAAGGTAAAAAAAAGAGTCGCTAATCTAATAGTTCCGTCACTATCGACCAACCTCAAGCCCCTGTCCCATCGCCGCAATGGTGCATCCTTGTGCTTGTTTTACAAGTATGTCAGTGGATTGAGCTCAGATGAACTGGCTGCTCTGGTGCCCTCTCGACGTAAATTCACTAGACCAACTCGACAATCAGCAAAATCCCATCCATTCACTGTGGAAGCTCCCAGATGACAGAAAGCCTTCTACTCCAATAGCTTCTTATCTCGTGCTGCTGGCCTCTGGAACTCCCTCCCTGCTCTTTGTTTCACCGACTGTACCGATATGCAGAAATGTAAAACTAATGTAAACAGACATCTCGCTGCACAGCTCCCAATTTAGGATGATCCCCCAAACTTTCACACTAATTCACAGTATCCCCTTATGTCTACAGTCGCAGCATGCCTTGTTTGGGGTGAACTATGTTTTTAAAAAATGTCGGGAAAAGCTCTAATATTACAATGTATTATCATTTGTTCATGAGGATCGGCAATGCTGTTAAAGTGCAGTAAAGTGTTAAATAAAGTTGAATGTATTATTTACTAACACACCACATCAATAAGTGCCAGGCCTAATAAAAACAACAAATTTTACTCATAATTCGACTTCATTCATCAATAGATTCAAACGCTTTTTTAACAACTAAATGTCTTTTTTTTTTGTAGAAAGATTTATGTTTGGCCTCAAAATACACCTCAGTTTCCGATATAACTTTCATTGGAGTCAAATCTCTTGTCCTGGAGAATTCTTTCGAGGTCTGAAAACAGCCAGTTGTCGCTGAGGCCAGATCTGGAAAATAGAGCGTGGTCTGGTAGCAATTCGAACTGCAACTCATGTATTTTTTGCAATTGTTGTGACACAGTGTATTGTCTTTGTGAAAGAGCACTTTATTCTTTTTTATTAGTGTCCGTTTTTGGTGATTTCTTCCTTCAAACGCACCGATAATGCTATTCGTTATTCATGGACTTTCTTTTCTTGAATCTATGAACAAAATACCCTGCGCAACCTGAAGTACGGAGACCCAAAATCTTGTCTGGCAATTTTACCGCCTTTGGTCGCTTTGAATGGCTTTCATCTGCTGCTGCCTAATCAGCTGGCTGACGATTTGACTCCATTTCCACACAATGCTCTCAATCGTCGACATGTTGTTGATTTTGAACGACTGTTAGCAGACGCAGCAGTCACTTTGAACATAGATTCATCATTGATAAATGGCCATACAAAAAATGGTTTCCGATATCTTCAATTCCTCTGCTATCTCATGCAACTTCAATTTACGATCAGCAAAACTGGTTTGTGAACGTGTTGTTGTTTTCGCGACAACTGCCAAATTTGGTCGACCTGGTCGCTCAGCAACATGTATGTCTGTAAGACCGCGTTTAAAGTCAGTATAACACCTCTTAACAATTGCTTCTGACGGACTAGAGTCCGAATAACACTTATCAAGCCATTGATTTGCGTGAACATTATTGTCTTCATCAGAAAGCAATGTTTATCAACACACAAAATTCAGAGTTTTCCATTGTTTTGAAAATGTGCAACTGTATATTGACTTAAATAAATGTAATTTGTACATTAATAATCCGATTAGGCTCACACCCACGACATTTGAAGGTTCGTACTCTATAAAAATAATATTGGTTGTTAATTAGTTGCGCTACCTATATGTCAGGTCCGGGACTTATTCAGTGATGTGTTGGCTTAGCAACCCGGCGTTGACTTGAATGCTTTATTCCATGTTAGTTTCGCTCATTGAGTCCTTCTTCTTATTAAGAGAGTTACGTTGTTTTGGAAAGATAAGGAACTCAATTATTCTATGTAATAAAAGAAAGAACGGACATGTTACGAAATGTTTAAAAGTACTTAGCATACTTTAGACTTTTTCATTTGCACAAAAGATTAAGAGAAGAATAAAATATTCGTTTGCTTCTAATTCGTCTAATAATAGCAACAGAATCGCACAATTATCACGATCGTCTAATAATTATAAACGTGTTGATGTTCTCACGTTATTTATATGAAATCAATTTCCTATTCACCGGTTTTTTTCTCTGTGTTATGGTCTGAAATAGTTAAGCGAAGGCGTAATTAAGGAAACCAATCTTAAGATTGTAATTTATCATTTAAACACTTTATCAAAAACTTATTCTATTTACACACGCACACACACACACATATATATATATATATATATATATATATATATATATATATATATATATATATATATACATGGAATATTTTTACCATGCAAGGTCTCTGAAATACCTGACTAGTACACGGGGGCAGGATTACCTCTCTCGGTGTGATGGATCCGTCGACCTTGTCAGGTCATCTATCTAGGAGTAGGAAAACTCTGATATAAATAACGTTCTACTGACTATTTACGTCTTGGGAGCAAACCGTTGGATGAGGGGGGCCTCCTTAGTCCTAGTTGACAACGTTCCTAGACCTGGAGTCTCGAAAAAAATCGCTTACGGAGTAGATCGGCTCTGGCTATCCCCCGGTCTTTGCAATTTTTCTTTGTCTATTAGCCAGGCGCAGAGGTAATAGCACAGCGAAAAATTTGTCTCCCAATATTTTTTGTTTAAAATGGAAAACGAAAACAAATTTTTTTAGGGTGGGGGGAATTTTGCCCCGCTAAAAAAAATGGGGGGGGGAAATCCTCCCCATAAAAAATCGAACGCGAACGCAGACCTACACTATATCGAAGAACCAGTTTTTATACGTAGCCTCGTTTTAAGATGATTCATTGCTAGGTAAAAAAAATGAAAATAGCATTTTTCTTGCGTAAGTAGTTAAATCAAAATGGTTCTTGTAACTTTCTCATTTGCTCATATGGTAGGACAAATTCGTCCTAATTACCATATGACGTTAAGGTTACGAGTTCAAATGACGACCTCAGCGTCGAAACTATTTATTGTTTATTTAGTTGTTAAGATGTGCCCTGATGTATTTCTTAGTATTTACCCCCCCCCCCCAATCTTACGTTTACAAAAGTTCTCGCCGACAGACAGACAGACAGACAGAGAAGCTCTTCGTTATATTATTTGTGGACTAGCAAAAATAGACTCGCACACGGTCGTCTATTTTTGCTAGGCTGTCGCGTTCTTGGGTGGTGAGACATTAGTTTTCTTTGTTTCGGACCAAAAATATTTTTACTTAGAAAAAAATTTGTCTCCCACCCAAAGAAATATTTTTTGTTAAAAAGGAATTCCCCCCTCCTTAAAAAGATCGAGCGCGAACACAGATTCCACACTATATTGAAGAACCCGTTTTGAGACATAGCCTCGTTTCAAGATCATTCATTGCTAAGTAAAAAAAAAGTTTAAAAAAGCAAATATCTTTAGCATAAGTAGTTAAATAAAAATCGTTTTTATAACTTTCAGACGTTTGCTCAGTCGATAGCGTGTTAACAAATTATTTAGTTGTTAAGAGTTGCCCTGGTGTATTTCTTATGTTTCTGACTTAGAAATTAAGTAAATAGTATTTATTTCCCCTCCCCCCTAATCTTACGTTTACAAAAATTCGACTGGATAATACTTTGATTGTTTTACTCATTACGGAAATTAATTTTCATTTTCAAAACGTCACATTATGTTTAACGAACTTATAGTTACAAATTGTGTAACATAGATCCATTGGCCCTTCTATAAACCTTGGCTTTTTGTCTAATATCAAAGTGGCATATCTGTTTCGATGAATGTTACACTCGATAAACCGTTACCGTTTTGGCCTTCGGACCTTGATTCCGCCCGTCTTGCAGTTCTAAGAAAATCCATCCTCCCAGGCTTTGCTTCTTCACTCTTTGAGCAGGGGTTAGTTTATTGCTAATCGTCTGAGGTGCTCTTACCGGGGAATGCCGACGGAGCTGCCCGGCATTTTTTGTAGGCCAAAGTGCACTAATCCTAGTGCACTGGCTAACTACAACTGACCTTTGTCTAGCCTCCATTACAGGAGGTAAATAAAATACTTAGACTTTGTGGTCCTTTATCTAGGAGCAAAGTGTAGTATCTGTTCTGATGTTACAGTTCTTCTTTTCTGTCCTCGGTTAGCGAAGGAGAAATTCTTCTAGACTGAAGAAATTTTTTTATTTTTGTTCCAATCCAGTGCCTCTTTTGGGGGAGCGTTATTCTCGCCACATTAAAAACCGACCTTGTGTCTAACTTTGCTCCGTGATGAGGCAAGTAAGGACAAACATTGAAAAGGAACCCAAATTCCGAATTCGCATACGAAGAATATTTGTCGCCTTTTGTAAATAAATAAAAAAAATATCACTAAGACAAAACCTTATTTCGTTTATTTCTAATTTTGGTGAATATGCATTTATAAAAAATAAATGATTGGAATTCAAGTAAATGAATTGATTAAAATAAAGCGTTAAAAACAAATATAAATAGTCCCTACGAAGACAAAATTAAACACTAGGTTGTTTTTTGATGGAATGAAAATCCAGCTCCCCAAAAAGGGCACACTGGATTGGAACAAAAAAATAATTAATTCCTGTTTTTGTCACGTAAAATATTTGGCGCTTGTTTGTAATACTCCATCAACCGTTTTTCTCAACTTTTTTACTGCCCAAATTTTTCTGGTTGAGGGAGGGCGTTATCATAAGGTGCAGGGCTCTAACAATTTCTGGAATTCCTGGTCTTCAGACTGAGATGCAAGTATCAGTCCTGTCCTTGGTCAAAAGAAGAGAAATCCTTCTCGGCTGGGGCAATTTTTATAGGTGAATTCCTATCTCAGTCATGTAAATTATTAAGAGTGTAATGGTTTATTTTTACTTTTTTAAAGCTAAAAAATTATTCGTTTTTAGCTGGCCAATTTCTGAATCTTTATAAAGATTGCGACTATATTTTTCTGATCGACTTTTTATTTTAATTCCGTCTTTGTGGGTAGTTTTTTTTCAGGCGGTTTAAAGGTAATCGCAAAAAAGTAATATTTGAATTTGTTTAGGGGGTAAACTACGCCGGGTAACCAATTTTTTTTTTAAATTGGATTTTGAAAGTTAAATTTGATTTAAATATATTTTATGGACATTTCTGAAATGAACACAAAGTATCTTCATTCATAACAAACAAAATTGGTTAATTTAAATATATTAAATAAAAGACGGATATTGGCCAGGATGTTTGTGATTTACAGAAATGGTCGAGATGTCGCCGAACAGTAAATTAGCTTAAAATTCGTACCGACATTACATGAGACAAGTTTTCATCCTACCTCCTTCTGTGTTAAGAATGGGTTTAATCGTTTTAGTGCTTATTCTGATAGGGTTAAATAAAAAAAATTCCCACTCCGTCAAGACCGCCATATCTGGACTCAAAATTTCGACCGGTGTTATCTCCTCTTTTTGCAAATAATAAAAAAAGGGCAATTTTTTTAATTATTAACAATTTACAATAATAATTTTAAAAAACATCGATTTCTTCGTGTCGAACCGACACGGAACTTCTACTAAGTACTACATTTCATCGTTTCCCCCCCCCCCCGCTGTACGCATGCTCATCGAGCTCGGATTAACACAGTGTTTAAGTTACCAATTATCCGTTACTGTTTAATAAACTGTTCTTGTGGCGAAGTCAGTAACAGCGAATGACCAAGAACAAGAGGTAGATTAGTCGATCCCCACCAACGACCAGAATTTATTTTTTTACGGTAACCTACATATACATCGAAGGGGATAACGGAACGACTGAGAAGGCAGAGTTAGTACTTTTGCCCCGGGCAACGGGGTGAGGGATGGAATAGGGAAGGGGATAGGGGGCGGATAGAGGTGAACGGGATATGGGGCGAGGGGGGAGACAGTTAAGCGAGGGAGAGTGAAGAACCAGCTTTTGCTCCGGGGAACGAGGTGAGGGAGGGAGCAACCGAGGAAGTGATCCCTGGGCAACGCCGGGTACTCCTTCTAGTTATATTATAAAGTGACAAACAATCTAAAAAATAAGAAATTCAAACTGATTTTTTTTTATATATTTTTTTCTTAACAAAATTGAAATACATTTTCCGACGTACGATCTAGTTCGGCGTTCCACGTGTACTATGAAACTTATAATTATCACAAAAAACCCTAATGTTCGGTGTTGTTGAAAACGGGGAACGGGGCGGACAATATTTTTCCGACTTTGAAATAAAAATACTCTCATACCAAACTTTGTAAACACGGATCTTATTTAAAACAATAATTGTAAATTCAAAATATTATCGTTATAAAGAAAATCAACTATAATAGCAAGTTTGAACTGTCAACGCTGGGCTGACAATATTTTGCCCGACTTAAATAAAAATAGATTCGTTACCGATTATTTTGTAACGAAAACACAGGGATATTTTTCTTAGAAATGTTTGTTATTAACATTTAGTTTTATCTCATATGAAATTGTTTTAACGTCAATCCGTAGTTAAAGTTAAATATTCCAAAAGAATGAGTTTGAAATATTAAATAAAACGCCGTGTGCGTGTGCTTGTTCAACAGAGAGAGAGGGGAAGATGAAGAGAGGGGGATAGGGATGGAGAAAGAAACAAAAGCTTCGTTGCCAATTTTTCACTAAGCAAAATTATTAAGTACATTAATTTGTAAGCCTTTTTACAATATCAGATCCGTAGCTCAAATAGTGAGAAGGGAGACTGGAGACCTCAGCTTCCCAGTTACGGTGCACATATATTTATTGTTTATATATGTAATATTTAGTGGTGAAGATGTGCCCTAATGTATTTTTTACGTTAGCAAACGGCGACGGACCAATTAACGCACAAAGAATTATTTTATTTTTAATGTTAGATATTATTCACCCAGGACAACACCGATCAAGAATATACAAACTTTGTGAGTGTGTGTTTTGTAGCTGTTTACTTGGACATATACACAAACATACACACAAACAACTGCATTTTATTTAATAGATGTGTATCGGGAATGCCGTGAAACTGCTGTACAGTGTTAAGCTAATTATAATTTATTTTTATTTATTATGAGGATCAGTAATGGTGCAAAACTCTACAAAAATGTAAGGCTAGGTACGATTTATTATTATTCATTATGATTAATGTCGTGAAACTACAGTAAAGTACTGAGTAAAACTTATTATCGTTTATTACGGGGATCGGTAATGCCGTGAAATACCAGTAAAGTGTTAAGAAATAGAATTCTATTGAGTTTGGAATTTCCCTATCTCATCATGTATAAATATTTCAGTTATGGGTGATATGTTTTCTTTCAAAGGGAAGTAGAATTTATTTTTCTAAAAATATCAATAATCGTTTTAGAGTAATTGACATTTTCTGAATGTAAATAGCTTATCGACCATTAGTAGCGTGAAGACGTGACCTTTAATTGATTTGATCTAGGATAAAACAAATACTATTAATTATATATCTATATATAATTATACATCTCTTATCTATATATCTATCTATCTCTCTTTTTCTCTCTCTCACTCTCTCTCTCTCTATCTATATATATATATATATATATATATACATATATATATATATATATATATATATATATATATATATATATATATATATATATATATTTATATATATATGTATATAACTTTCACAGAAGTTGCGCGGGAAAATCGGGGAACCTTAATATAGTCATACTTCCACTACTGAATTTCAGTAAATGTGTAGTCTAAAGGAAAGTTAAAAATCAATTTTGCCCCAAAATATCCTGGTCAGTCCCGTCGACACTCCCTCGCAGATAAGAGCACATCAGGCGTTAAACCTATCCCCCTCCGAAAGGAACTGGTAATTCCTAGAATGAGAGACTCCTGTTCTCTTACAAGCTGTAATGAATTCTACATAATACAAAAGCACTGTGTTTCTTTATATCATATTACTAACCCTGTTTCTGGGTGGCAATACAAAAGCAAGAATAAAAATGAGAAACGGAAACGGTGCCTGCACAGTGAGCATTACGAAATCGCTAAAATTCAAAAAGGACCACTAAATGTCAATTTCCCCGAAAATGTCCCGGTGAAATAGCCTTTTGATTATTTTGATGAATTCAAAGTAACACAAAAGCAATGTATTTCTTTGTATCCTAACAGTAACCCTGAGTCCGGGTGGTATCATAAAAAGACACGAGTACGCGAGAAGTTAGCGCAGCGGAAGCGTTAAGAGTCAGTTAATAACTTAACGGACTGATAAAAGTCAATTTTGTCCCCAAATCTCCTGGTCGGCCCCATCGACGCTATGTCTGTCTTTATCTTCACAGTAAGTCCGAGTGTCAAATATAAGACAAAAAAGAAAAACAAGGAGACAGAAACGATGCGCGCGCAGTGGCGTATCGGGACCATAAAAATTCAATTTCTCCTCGAACAACTCAAGCTATGGCAATAAACCCTCCCCCCTCTGAAAGTAGGTGGTAATGCATCGGAGGAAGCTCTCTTGTTACTATGGTTACGATTTTAAATCACGAAATGTATTTAAAGAAATAATTTATCGAGGTGCGTTTAAATATGAAATAGAATGCAAAATGAAGTAAAAAGAAAGAAAACGTCTCAATCGGCAATATGTTTCGTTACAAGCTACTTATTGGTAGGAGGACGCTCTAACAGGCTAACGCTGATAGAGAGAAGTACATTCTATTGATTTGCGTATTTAAAATGCTATCGGCTGCTTACGATTCAAATTTTCTATGCGATGTTTATAAGCTTACGAAGAGCAGAATAAGTCGTTAAATTTAACCGGGAAGCAAAGTTGTATTATTATGCGAAATATATTAAATAGAATATAAATTTTTAAAAGATGAAAAGAAAAAAAAGAAAATAATAGTACGTTTGTAAGAATAATCGAATGAGCCATTGTGTAAATGACGCCGAAGTCTGCTGTGTGTTCGAAAATGTGAAATCATCTATTCTTCTTATCTCATAATCCGAGATGTCTAGAATAGGACGTTACACCCCGGCATTGCGTTAGTCCATGAAAATCGAGAAGAGAAGAGGAAAAATAGAAAGTTAAATAAATAGCTTAATGTACCCGACGAGACTTGGGAATAAATTTATTTACATAAATCATATAATTTGAAAATTGTTAAAGGGAAATAAAAAGAACTGAGGAATGAAAAGTAGAAATAATGTAAATGACTGTTAATGAACAATGTTTGTATTGATTCTGAAGACGGCTCTGTTTTGTATGATTCCCAATCTGCTATTCCATTATTACGTCAATTGGGAATGTGATAGAAGATTTTTGGAAAGCCAATCAGAAGTCATCCACCAAAAGAGGGTGTAGTTGTAAGAGCCGTTTCGCATTTCGGTTGAAAATATAGAGTAGCCAACATGCAACACAAATAACAAAATTAATGAAACAATGACTATGCTAGGGAAAATACTTCCCGGTGTACGTGCGGTGTAGTGGTAGTAAATCTGAGCGTTAGAGGTCAAATGCTTCGACTTCCTGTATGAATTAATATGTTAGGCGAAGCTGTCGATCTGACTAAAATGTAAAAATTATTGAAAGAAAACAAGACAAAGTCATATTTTCCGAATACACGCATTAAAAGTAAGTTTTATTTTGCTTTTATTTTTGCGTTTTCATGATTTCTTATATGTTGGACCATTTGTGTTGCTGTAACTTACCCGTTGTCTCTTTGAGAAGGCATTTTTTAGAAGTAATTTTCACTCTAACGCTCAGATTTATTACCACTGCACCGCACCTACACCGGAAGTATTTTTACTAGCCGAGTAATTGTTTCATTTGTGCAGTGACTCTGACTTCAGACACAGTTTCTTTTATATTTAGCAATATTACCTTTTAGTCAACGTTGGTGCAAATTAAACTTCTTATGTTGTTATCATTACGATTCATGAACTTGTCAAAGTGCCGCTTTTCATTCAGCATTACTTTTTCTCAATAAAGTCATAAATATTTTCCATTGATAGTAGTAGTAGTAGTAGTAGTAGTAGTAGTAGTAGTAGTAGTAGTGTTGGTGGTGGTGGTTGGTTGAAATAGATGGGGAAAGTATAAAAACATATTTTTACATCTATAGAAAGCTAAAAGAAGATGAAATGGTCAGAGTGGGCATTAAATGAATAGCGTACGGTTTTATTCTGACTGCAAACAGAAGACAATCTTCTTGGACGTGTTGTAGAACGGCTAAGAAGCTTTTATTGGACTTCATTGTTGTTGACATGAAAGTTTATTAATATTTAGTGTCAAGATGTTTTACCGTCTCCCTGACCACACGATGAGGACAGCAAGAGTCATCTTAAACTGATGATGGCGAATAATTCATCAACTAATGAAATGGCCACCACCACAACAACCACCACCGCTGTCGTGCCGCCGCCACCACCAGTCCATAAAGCAACGAATCTTTTATTCATTCGATATCACGTGATCTTTTACCCACGCAGCCGCAGTTAGAATTGATTGATTATTACTTTCCCACCATTTGCATGTGTGTGTGTGTGCATAATAGAGACAGAAATAAAATGGTTGCACGCATGGACACAGATGAATATATAGTCTGTTTGTGTTTTTAGGAAAAGAAACAACTATCGAATGACTGAATTGTTGTTTTCTGTCTCAGCGTGATCCAATGTTTTAATGGAGAATAAGCACTAATTCGTAAGAGCAGACACTTGGTCAAGTAAATAGAAATCTTTCAAAATTCTGACCTCACTCTGGTGTACTTGACTTTTTCTTTCTGGGGAACATGTGCAAATAAGCCCATTTTATTCGCATAGAATTACAAATGAAGAGTTCGAATACATAAAGCGATAAATCCAATTTCTTTAAGTTTAAAAATCAAACTAGATATGGACGTACATTTCAATTTTACACTTCGATTAGAAGCTTATTTTTAATGAAAAAATATGCTTTTTTTAACATAGTTCATCCCAAACAAGGCAGGCCGCCACTGTACACGAAAGGGGCTACTGAGAAAAAAAGGGAGAAGGTTGGGGGGTCGACCTAAATTGGGATCTGCGCAGCGAGATGTCTGTTTACATTAGTTTTAAATTTCTGCATGTCAGTATTGTCGAGGGAAACAGGGAGCAGGGAGGGAGTTCCATAGGCCAGCAGCACGAGGAAAGAAGCTATTTTAGTAGAAAGCTCTCCGGCATCTGGGGACCTACACAGTGAATGGATGGGATTTAGTTGATTGTCAAGTTGGTCTAGTGAATTTACGTCGAGGGGGCACCAGAGTAGCCAATTCATCGGAGCATAATCCATTGAAGTATTTGTAAAACAAGCACAAGAATGCTACATTGCGGCGATGGGACAGGAACTGGAGCTTGGTTGACAGTGAGGGACCTATTAGGTTGGCGACTCTTTTTTGGACCTTGTCTAAGAGGGAGGGCCTAGTGGGTGATCCACCAGCCCAGATGTGGCAACAATACTCCATGCATGGGCGGCTTGTGGCTTTGTAGAGATACAGGATAATGTCAGGTGTGAGGAGTTTACTAGCACAGTAGAGGGAGCCCACCTCCTTTGCTGATATCACATTATGTAAAACATGATTTTCGGGTTAGAGTTAGGGTTAGAGGAGAGAGCTGAAATTAAACACTTTTTGTAGTAATAGCTTTGCCATTTTAAAAATGACGTTTATCGCGTTTTGCATTCGAACTCTTTAGATATAAACAATGTAATGTTGGCTACGAAGACTTCGGCAGGCAAATCCGTTAGAAAGTTGAAAGACAGACTAAAAATATGCAATGCGTGTAAAATTGTTAAGAACTTTTAAAAGAAGAAGAGATACACGCTGAATATAAGGATGAATAATGATGTTTGTTAGGAGGGTGGTATATTTTTTGTATTTTTTTTATTTAGTTAGTTTTAGTTTTAGCAAAACAACTCATTATATATGTTTAAAAGATTATCAAGCATTAGAACAATAAGAAAAAGAATATCTGTCTAAAAAGAATCGCTCATTATATACTATCTAATTATGAAATATAAATTTGTATAGAAAATTTAAACGTGTATTTTAATAATAAAAAATCACTTTGTTGGGAATAACCATCATATTGATAAATCAATATACTTTCTTTAGACAATATTCTATTAAAGATACAATCCTGCCAGATTATATGAAATAAGTATTGTAACTTGCCACCCCACCCCTTTAACTCACTCCTATCTGCTTAAATTCGATATACTCGAATATAACTTACCCTATTTAATTGACTTTGAAACCGTGATACCCTTGCAACTGAAAAATAGTGTTTTAATGATGTTATCTGAGCATGTAAACCACCTTCTACGTAAGCCTCAAATCTTTAACTAGCTGTGAAATCTTCAAATTCTTTAAACCTTGAAATACTAAAAATGTCTGAATGGCTACTACGTAAACGCGTAAATTCCCTCATCTCTAATCACTTGAGTCCTAATTCATCTTTGAAACCTTCTGAATTATATACAATTTTTCTTAATGATAGCGCTTCAACGGGTTACGCAAAAGATCTTTACATTAACCGTGTTCCAAGCCTTCACCCTGTAATATCTATAAAACTAAGTTAATTTTTCCTCAATATAAATAATTCTCCTTAGAGCTTTTTCAATTAAAGCTAGCCATGCTACTCTGGTAGCCTTATAGCACCCACCCCAATTCTTTACTGATATCCTGCTCTGCTTGGAAAAATCCTCGTAAGCAACAGATGTGTAAATCTATTTTCACTCACTAGCGTTGAACTGCATCCAAACAACACCCTTCCCACTTCAAACTAAGAGTATCCTTCGTTAACCCTCTCTTCCCACATCCTCCACCTATCCCATCCCTAACTGTCACCGGCCTCGGATTTAACCAAACTACCTTTTTCAATCTCTAGAAGTCATCGGATAAACATTTAAACGCGAGCGAACATACTTAGCTCCTGGATTCGACTTAGAATATCTACAATATTTTGGACTCAAATCCTTAATAAATTTTTTTCTGAGGTCCATGGAAGTTTAAGATGTCCTCAAATCTCTAACCTACACCCTGACTAACATTGTTTGATATACAGCAGAACCACACATTATTCTGTTGAATTAATTCCTCTTGGATTTACAGTATTTGATGCAGTGTCTACGAACTTTTAACGGTGATTTTTTTGTTATTCCACTCTTAACCTTTACTTCATTGGACATTTTGTCACTGGACATTTTGTCACTGGACATTTTTTTAACCAGACATCTTTTTCATTTTTACAACCTTCTCACACAATCACATTTACTTTTTTATAATTTTCTCAATTTTTTCAAATTATCATATTTAGATATTCCCCGCCGATTTATTTATCTATGTACTTTCTTCTTCTGATTAGATACTATTCTTTGAACAGCCCAGCTTAAGGAAAGAACAATAAACATGCTTTTATTGAATACACCTTGCATTGAACAACTGAAGTTGGAATAGATTTGTCATTCTTACATTTTTATTTGTCTTCTTTCATTTATATATATATATATATATATATATATATATATATAATTATTTATAAATAATGTTTTTTCAAATTAACCCATATACACATGTGTTTCATGCAAAACCTGGAATCATCCGTATGGGAGGAGACAATATCTGCTGGACAGACCGAAACGAAAGTCATATTTAACTAATCATTCAGAGCGCGTACCGATGTGCCCATAATGCATTGTCTGGAAATGGGAGAACAAATAAACGTCTTAATGGCAAATATATATATATGTGTGTGTGTGTGTGTGTGTTAATACGATCAAATTTAACTTCCCTGAACTCGGAACAGACACGATCCAAAACAGCAGATCTTACACAAACAAAAGGTCCGATATGCTTTCAGCAATAATAAATAATCATAATTAAATGGTGCTTATTGTAACACTTTGCTGCAGTTTAACGGTAGTTTCGATCGTCATAACTGTATTATCATCCCACACGATTGTATCCATTTGAATATGAACTCAAACTGGCCACAAAAGGTGACTGTGTTGCTATTATTTTGACTGATGCAACAAACGGTTTGGGTAAATAGATATTCTTGTACGATTATCTAAGAATTATCAATCGATGAAAATAAGATGGCAAACCATGCACTATCTCCCAGGTAAATCGTTATGTAACTTGTTATGACGTTACTGTGTGCTGGGAACTTTCAACTAGATAACAGTGAAAACAATTGGTGTAAGACGTAAAACATTGTATGTTTAGAAATCTATACTGAAAAGATGAACATGTATCCGTTAGTGTTACCTTTAGAAACGTGACATTTAGTATGAGAGACCCTCTAACAACCTATGCATATTTTCTGAATGGGTGAGTTTATAGGATGAAGCTCCATACCTCTTGAGTACGCCGCTTCACTAAATATCGATATGTATATTTTCAAGAATCTAGCAAAACATTATGCATGTTTTATATATTAGATGTGTATCAGCCATTATAACGGAAAGAGCGTTTACTTCTGATTTTAATAATAATTTAAATGATAGGCAAATTCTATCTATTTGATCATAAACATTAACACACTGTTTAGTAAATCTATATACAAAATTGAAATTCATGTAATTTTAGTGATTCAGCAGGGTTTTGGTCGGTTAGGGTCAACCACGGGTGATGCTTTCGTAGTCTTGTCCTGTCTGTCTTCTCGGTTGAAGCAACGCCGCTTCTGGCAAGGAGACAAATTCGGGAGTAACATTCTCTGTCTTAAAAGTTAGAAACACCAGTGGTCCGTGGACTGATGACATTTGTATCCTCTTTTGCCGCGATTTTAGATATTGTTTAAGGGTCCTTCTCCATCTTGAGCAACACTCTTCCAGAACCCAATGTCAATGTTGATTGCCTTCGTGTCGCGCCTCACAACATCTTTGTATCGGAATTAACCCCTAATGATGAACCTCTTTCCAGATGCCAGCTCTTCATACAGGATTTCCTTTAGAATATGCCAATCCTCCATGTATTGGATATGGCCCAACCAGCGCAGTCTGCGTTGCCTGAGAAGGATGTACATGCTATGAATGCTCGCGCGGAACAGGGCTTCTATATTGGACACTCACCCTTGGCAAATTATACCAAGGATGCGGTAGAGGCTTCGAAAGTGGAAGATGTTGAGTCGCCGCTATTCTGTGGCATAGGTGGTTTATGTATTGCTGTCGTGCAGCAGCGTGTTCATGAGGCAGGCACTGTACACTGCCACCTTAGTCTTCACCATCAGTTTGGCGTTACTCCACACTTTGGATGTGAAACAGGCAAGCGTCGTAACTGCTTTCCTCGTCTGTTTCAATGTCAATGAAGAAGTTGTCGGTTATGTGAAGCCAAGGTACGTGAACTAGTTAATGACATCGATCCATCGTCATCGATAGTGACGACAGGTGGTACCTAGGTTTATTGTCCCATGACGTCTGTCTTATTCAAGCTAATATTAAGGCCGAAATATTTTCAGGCCTGACAGAAACGGTCCATAAATGCCTGCAGTTCATGCTGGGTGTGCGTTACAACCTGCTTCAGGAAGACGGCGTAGAAGATCTCGAAGAGTGGTTGAGAAGAAACACAACCTTGCTTGACTTCGCTGCAGATACTGAAGAGGTTGGATGAGCTTCAGAAGAACTAGATATATGATTATCTGATTGAAATCGACATATCCGAACCAAAATTGTTAAAATTTATGATTTACAATGAAATCTAAGCTAAAAAATATATACCTATGTAAAAGCTTAATCCATAAATTATGTTTTATCTGATCTCGATATGAGGGAAAATCAGTAAATGTTGATGGAAATTCTTAAGTTATGTGTTTTTGTTGATAATTGATAGTTCAGTATTTTTAGATAATGGCATGGTTATAATTTTATGAAGTTGTTGTCGATAATATTGATGACTTTCTTGAAGTGGAAATATTGGCACATGTACAATAATGTAGCCTATTTAGTGGCTGTGGAACCCGAAAAGCCTGAAGAGGTTGTGCAATTAATCAACACTACCATTTGAAATTCGAAAGTCGTACGTAACGACACTAGTTATTATTTATTACCCAATATAAATGATTAATTGCTGCCTGTCAAAATGTAACCCAAACTCTAACCCAAAACCCAAAACCCTAATCCTGACCCTAACCCTAAACCCTAAACACTAACCCTGACCCTAAACCCTAAACACTAGCCCTGACCCTAACCAAAACCCAAAAGCCTAATCCTGGCCCTAACCTAAACCCTAACCCTAAACCCTAACCCTAACCCTAAACCATCAACCCTAATCCTAACCTGGCAACATGTAACTGGGCAAGGTTTTGAATTTACCTATACTCATTGAAAAAGTTAAAAGAGCAATGCAACTATTCATAAAAAGAAGTCAGGTGAACAAATGATCATTTCACGCAATGTTGCGATATTCCTATATATGTATACACACTTTATTTTCATTTATAACCATTACTGAAGACAATGAACATATTTAAAAGTTGCGCCGCTAATTTCTGACATGAGCTTTCATAGAAAATGTAATAATTTATATACAAGTTTTTGTTTTGGAAAATGAACTAAAAAGGCTACATAATAGCTTTAAACTGCATTATTCGATATGTAAAATGCTTGTTAACAACTTAATAGATTCATATAATTAGGTCATTAAGGAGCATTGTTTTGAGATAAATTAGTTAGCATTATTTCGAGAAAGATAAGGAAGCATTATTTCGAGAAAAACTGCACTATTCCGTATGTAAAACTTAATACATAAAATAAGGTAGCATTATTTCGAGAAAAATTAGGTAGCATTATTTCGAGAAAAACTGACTGTATTCACTATGTAAAATCCTTTTAAACAACTTAATACATTCATAAAATAAGGTAGCATTATTTCGAGAAAAATTAAATAACATTATTCCGAGAAAGACTTAGTATATTCAGTATGTAAAATCGTTTTAAACAACTTAATTCATTCATAAAATAAGGTAGCATTATTTCGAGAAAAATTGAATAGCATTATTCCGAGAAAAACTTACTATATTCAGTATGTAAAATCCTTTTAAACAACTTAATTCATTCATAAAATATAGTAGCATTATTTCGTGAAAAATGTGGTAGCATTGCTTCGCGAACAACTGCATTATTCGATGTTTGAAATTCTTTTAAAATGTTGATCCATCGGTAGCATTATTTCGATAAAAAATTGACCTCGAAAACTCACATTGAATGCTCCGTCATTGTTGACTTCTAACACACTGGACTGGGCTAAGTGACTGTAATCATTACAATATAATGGCGTGTATTTTATAGGTAAGCATGCAATGCTATTTTGAGATGATACTAATTTTAATCGTATACTAAGAGGTTGGATAGCATTGACGTCCATTTTAAAACAATCAGTTTTGTTTTCTTCAGCAGACTTATGTTGCCTCTTCGGGGTTTTTTTATTTCGATTAAAAACTGTAAACAAGAAAATTGTATTATCGACGGATGAAATCAGTCAAAGTAGTTTATTACTAAATTAATAGGTTTATAGACCGTTGTATGAGAGGCAGCACAGATAATGGTGGCCGGTAACAAGCAACGCATAATTGGAAAATAATGCGATGAATACGATAAACGGTGGTAATAAAAATAACAATGCTTTATTGAGAGGAAGAACCTGTTTGAAAGTGTTATGCTTGAAGGTGTGTGCGTTGTGTTAGTATGAGAGTTTGCGTAAGATCGTGGCCGTCGTAAAGTAAACCAAGGCCTGTGCACTGAAAAGTGACGTCACACTAGTAGGTAGCAAGCGAGAACTATGGAACAGTCAGACTGTCAGTAATGAACGAGAGACTTTTAAAAAAGCATTAGGAAACTTTAAAAATTGCATTTAAAAAAAAAAGAAAGTGACACGATTCGAATTATACTAAAAGGGAATTTCATTCAATATTAATAAAATAAACAAACTTGATTTCAAAATGAGTAGTTAAGTTGTGTTATTACTGCGTAAATAAACATTACGTTGTTTCGTGGATTTTTATTTAATATTTCTATTTTCTTGTCTCTCTACGAGGACAGGACAGAGTTAGACAGAAGTGAAGTTTTAATATGAGGAAAATCAAGATCCCAAAAAGGGACACTTTGGATTTTGACTAAAATTAAACTTGCCTCAGTCTAGAAGAATTTCCTATCTGTTTTTACTCATCGAGGACAGAAAAAACGAAGTGTAGTATCAAAACACATATTACACTTTTAATTATTTTATTGCAAATTAGGCACAAGGCCATCAAAAGTTGAGAGAAGATGTCGTTTGTCATCCCCTATCTATAATATCATTGGTCATCCTTTTTTCTAGAATCATTAGTCATATTTACTAAATCACCAATCTGTTGAAAATTTAAATTTTATTTATAAACATTTATACATTTAATTCAATGTTTTAATCAATTATTCAAGCACGAAACATATTTGAACTGTTTTAAAATTGTATTACACAAATAAAAAAACGTGCTGGCACAAAATATAAAGTTTTTTTTTTTTTAAAGAAGCAGGATTGAACAGAATTTCTTCATGATATTATTTTATGACAGTCAACGGATTAGCATAAAAGTTAATTGTGTATCAGGACAAACAAAACGTTTTATGTTATGCAAAGTTGTTATTGTATAAAAATACTTCAAATTTCAGAGAAAAGCAAGCCTTTTCTATCAAGACAGGTTTGTCAACCATCTTAAATTTTAGTCTATGAGTTTTTTTATAGTTTTACCTTCAAATTACTATGTGATTTTAAACCATACATACGACAGGAACAAAATAATCAGTATCCTGTTTTAAATACGACACAATTACTAGATCAAGGATTAAATAATTTCAGACAGAAATTACCAGTCGTATGCCCATGTGTTGACATGCAATAACCTTTCCTTTCGAAGCGTCTTGTTTTGATGTAGGGAAAATGCAACTTCCAGAAAAGAGGCTTCTGGATTGGGACAAAAATGAAAACTGTCTTAGTTTAAAAGATGAATTGTAGTATTAGAACAGATACACTTTGAAGTTTTAACGGAATTTCTAGTCGATAATATTTTATTGCTAACAAATTGTTAAAAAAAATGATGTCGACACGTGGACATAAAAGTTCAATTTTATATGCGTTCTAAATTAAATTAGAATTTGTTTTTAGGACAAACAAAACATTTTATGTTATGCAGACTTGTTATTGTGTAAAATGTATTTCAAACTTTAGGGAGAACAAGCAACTATTTGTTCTTTATTTAATATTTTCCTATCAAAACAGGTTCATTATCCGTCTTGAATTTTTGTCTAAACGATTCTTTTATAATTTTACCATAAAATCATAATCAAAATTCCACCTTGAAAATAACATAAACAAAACCATTAATATTCTTTCTTAAATACCAAACAATTACAAGATCAAAGATGAAATAATTTAAGAGAGAAATAACCACTGTTATATGTCTAAATGTAGTGTGTGACCGTTCCCTTCGAAGTGGCTTGTTTATATTCTTAATACCGACTACTGTGACGTCAGCAGAAAAACGAGACTAAGTGAAATGGCCTTCTGACTTTACGACGGCCGCAGTAAAATACTGTGAAAGTAATTTCAATTATAAGTGTTGCCAATATGTGTATATGTCTTATATGGTGGCTTAATGTTAGATTAACTTTGTCAGATTGTTGCTCTTTATGTAGACGTCATAGTTACTGTTTTTCTTGCGTGAGTACGCCTCGTCGTAGTTGTTATTTGTCTTGCGTAGGTATTTCATGTAGACGATGCTGATGACTGCGGCTCTTCGTGTTGTTGTTGTGCTTGCGTAGCTGTTTTATGTAATCGATGCTAATTGAGGCTTGTCGTAGTTGTTTGTTTGTCGAAACTGGTGATTGTAGATGACCCTAACATGAGGACATTTACAATTAATTTTTCACAATATTTGCTGTGGCTGAGATCGAGGCCATGTGTTTTTTGTTGGTGGAAAAATTACAATTTACCTCTAAGTGGAGGCTGGTGGCCACGTGGGTCGCCGGTGATAATCCATTTATCCCTTAATCCGTTAATCCGTTAATTTGTCTTAGCTTTTTATAGAAGTGCACATGGTAAATTATGTGATATTTTTCTTTCCGCGTCTAACTCGCTGATTTGCTACTGTCTGCGTAAGCGATTCGATCGCGCATGTGTACTTTGTTTTGTGTTCTGTTATTTGGCTTATTAGATCTCGAATTGCAGTCAGTATCGACAATGGCTACCCTCATAAAATAGAGTCGAAATATATTTTTAAATATCCAAACTGAATGTTTCTGCATTGTTTTTGAAACGACTAAGTCAAGTGAATATGGACGGTTGTTGGAGTTTGCAAGACGATTTGCAGACTTTGAAGACACGAATGGATGCGTCTTTCGTTGTTTTAAACAGGATACTCCTTCCATGGTGTTTGGTGTTGACTTTGTTGGTCGTACTTTTATGCTGCTGGGAGTGTTATCTTCCGCTATGGTTGCCATTTTTCTACAATCACGTGGTGGTCTATAGAAAAAATAAAGTGTCAATTTGTTTTTGTTTGTTAGGGAAGAACGATATGTTTTCTTTCTTTTCATAAGAATTGAAATATGATTGAAAAGTGTTTTGCCACAGGATAAGTTCATCGTAAGTTAATCATACCAGAATCACCTTATTTATTTGGATTGCGAGTACAATAGTGATACTATTTAATCGCGGGTTTTTGTTCAATTCACGTTAGAGGTTACCATTCTGTGGTTGGATCGGCAGCACAGATAATGATGGCCGGTCGTCCAGTGTATCAGAACTTCCGATAACAAGGAAATAATAATTGGAAAATGAGGTGATGATCAAACAACAAATGACATACGATATATCGTGGTTGTAAATATAACAATATTTTATTGAGTGAAAAAGTGTTAGAAAGTGTTGTAGATCCGTGTATTGTGTTAGTATGACGTTTTGAGTAAGATAATGTGTAGAAGTAAGTCTAATTGACAATACAGACAATGTTTTTTTATGTTTTGTATGGTTGCTTCCTGTAAGCGTAAGTTTTGGAGGTTATTATTGTTACTATTGCTGATTTTGTAAGACGATATTCATGACTTCAACTAGTCATAGTTGTTGTTGCTCTTGCGTCGTTATTTTATTTAGACGATACTGATTGCGGATCATCATAGGTATATTCTTCTCTGGCCTAGCTTGTTTATGTAGACTTATCTTGATAATTATAGTTGCAGAAAAATTATGGAACAATTTGTACGATACTAATTCGAAAGCTGTGAGGAGCTAGACTTATTTTTCCAAATAAAAGTTTTAATCGATAGACACCGCCATTTCTTTGAGATTGACAAGTTGGCACACATACGTTAGAGTCAGTGATACAATTATGAAAACACACTTTTCACGCTAGTAAATTAGGGTGACCTTGACTGTTAATAGTGGACCCCAGTTCTCATGACATTTTAAAACATATTTCACCCAAAACAAGACAGGCCGCTACTGTAGACGTAAGGGGTTACTAAGAATTAGGGTGTAGGCTGTGAGTGTCGTCCTAAGTTGGGAGCTGTGCAGCGAGATGTCTGTTTACATTAGTTTTAAATCTCTGCATGTCGGTACAGTGGGGGAAACAGGGAGCAAAGAGGGAGTTCCAGAGGCCGGCAGCACGATGAAAGAAGCTTTTGGAGTAGAAGGCTCTCCGGCATCTGGGGATCTCCATAGTGAATAGATCGGATTTTGCTGATTGTCGAGTTGGTCTAGTGTATTAACGTCGAGGGGGCACAAGAGCAGCCAGATCATCGGAGCACAATCCATAGAAGTATTTATAAAACAAGCACAAGGAGGCAACATAGCAGCGATGGGACAGGGACTGGAGTTTCATGAATAGTGAGGGACCTATTAAGTTGGCGACTCTTTTTTGGACCTTGTCTAAGAGGGAGAGACTAGTGGATGATGCATCAGCCCAGATGTGCCAACAATACTCCATGCATGGGTGGATGGTATGAGAAGTTTACTGGCACGATAGAAAGAGTCCACCCTCTTTGCAGCAGCCATTAGCAATGTCTTCAATGTATTTGTTCCAATTCATGTAACCTGTGAAGGTTAAGCCGAGGAGTTTGAATGTTTAACTCTCTAGTAGGGTGTTATTTGACATGACTTTAAAACGTTTTCTCGGAAATAACTAAACAAACTGTCTAACCGGGAAACAAGCAAGCAAATGGCACCACGGAAGTGAGAGTAAGAATTGCCAAACGCCTCCTGTAGAAGTGCAGAGATTCCTTTAAAATAAAAACACTTCTAAGCCTGCTGAATCTTTGTAACTCGTCAACTAAAGCACTCAAGACGAGTGATACCTATTTGGTTAACTATTTTACCATAGCGAAAAAGACCATCTCCTATAATAATGACTTGAGAATAAAGATTTTATGATGACTATTTCTTATATCATCGTCATACATACGAAACACCAATAATAATGAAATGTGTCTATGTGCAATTAAGTTTTAGTCAAAACACGCTACAATTGCTTTCTTAATACAGGGTGGGCCAAAATAAGGGTCCTATCTTTAAATTTGAATAACTTGAATTTGAATAACTTCCACAAAATAAAAGTTAAACTCACCAAACTTTATGTGTGTGTAGACTGACCCTTCCGAGATTTTTTGAAATAAACAAAACAAATTTTAGCCGAAAAACACTTCTTAAAACTTACAAAAACTAAAGTATTGTTTTTTACACTGTTTTTAGTTTTTTAAGCAAAAATAATGTTTTCTAAATGAGGGTACGTTCCTTAGGGCTAATACGGCTCATGCTTGCTTCGGAAGGGGTCCTTTACTTATTCTAAAAAAAAAAAATCAATAAATAAAAAAGTTATACATTTTTAAAAATAGGACCCTTATTTTTGCCCACCCTGTACGATTCAAAACTTTTATTAATACGATGATTTTATAATTTTGCTTACAAATATTCTGCACAAATATGATGATTAAATAAATAATGAATTTTTCAAGAATTTAAAATACAAATAAATCTAAACTGAAGAATAAAAATAGATTCAACTGTTCAAAACAGATTGAGATAATGGCATACAAAGTAAATTCAAGCATTAGTTTTGGGTGGTGTCAAATAAAACCTTTATACTAATACCCTTAGATATGAGTGGCTAAGATTGTGTGGGGGTACAGATTTAGCGGGTTGAAGTGTTGGATTTTAGAAAACTTTAATAATATGTAAAGAATGTAGATCCTACATATAGACACACCTGCTTTATTCAAGAAAATTCCCAGGCTACAAAAACGGATCGATTGTCTACAGTATAGGATAACGTTTATAGATATTGAACTGGACATATTTCTCGAACGTCTAGCGTTGTCATCTTTTAATACATGAGTTGTGCTTATATTTGTTACGCTATGTTAACTAAAGTATTGTTAATTATTATGTGCAAAACATAATTACAACCTGTGACATTCAGATCGTGCCGTTACGCTACACGTGTAAATGATTCGTTCTGGTCAGAACTAGAGGATATATTTTTTTGGCTTGGAGCCACAGTTCCCATGAACAGCAATAACTGTTCCATCGCTTCTACCTCAGACGACGGTTCTATAATGTTTCATTAAACATAATATTAAGCAGTGTTATTATTTCGAGAGTACGAGTAACATTTTCCCAAGTAAGAAAATAACCACGAGTTTGTACTTCGCCGTAAGCATCAATATGTTTTCAAGTATTATTCTACGAAAACTCATCAACTTTCATCATGTTCCTAAATACTATAAAATATCACTGTCACGCAGAGAATTAATGCGATCGCATTAAAAAATGATTAACAGACTTACACTCATAGACAATTAGTGTTCTAGCGAGTACCGTTTAGTCTAGATAAGAGAAAAGCAATCTTTATAAATAGAGATGAGAATGTAAATCGATCATTTTAAGTTTACATGAGTCGAACGTAAATAAAAATTAACAGTCACTTGATGCGGAAAATGAATAAGCTTGTTGGATGTTGTCATGATAGACAAAAATCACGTAGTTATTTTTGCAGCTAATATTTTTAGATACGGATATTTAAAAAAAAAGAAGAACAATAAGAACAAGAGCAACGCATTCAGCAGAGTTTTTTTTTAAATAAGGTCAACAATGACGAACAATGAAGCACTCGACAATATTGATGTTACCTGCTTGTAATTAAACTGTTATATGCAGTTCTTCCCCCATATATAAATATATATATATATATACATATATTTATATATATATATATATATATATATATATATATATATATATATATATATATATATATATATATATATATATAGTATACATTTTTATTCATACAAACATTATTGGTTACATATGTGCATACATACTTCGGTTGTACTCTTAATAGAATCAACCTCTTCAGACCAAAGACGAAGAAATAAATAGTTTAAATTCCTCGTTTTGGGTCTGATGTGGTTGACTCTATATGAAGAGTACAACTGAAACATGTATACACATATGTAACCAATAATGTTTTTATAAATAAAAATGTATACTAAAGAACCGCGCAACTTGTTATTCAGCACTTTTTTATAAACACTGGTATTATTACAGATTAACGTCTACAGAAACTCATATAATACATGTACCACATATATATATATATATATATATATATATATATATATATATATATATATGTATATATATATATATATATATATATATATATACATATATTATTTCATGTATCCACAGAAAATGTAATAATGAAGTATTATCTTTAATGTATAAATTTTCACTATGTATTTTAACAGTGCTCAATACGTGAGTAGAGCTAGATAGTATGTTATGAAAATATACTTCTAGCAAATAAGCTATACCAGAGGCTTCTGAGTTTCATCACCGTATGGAATCGTCAGGCTAAAGTGCATGACGTTTGTGTTGCCGGGTGTTTTTATATATACAAGTGGTGTTTAGTCTAGTAAGTTAACCAAGCATATTCTTTGTTATTCTCTCAGCCTATCGTTGGACTTCTCACAAACAAAGGTGGTAGTGTATTATATATTCTGTTGTCATGATATCATCCTCCCAGGCATGAACTCCTCCTTCTTAGGGAGGGAAGGGTTCGTCGTTATACCATACTTTCAGTCATTGCCTCTTTCTTTGATTCAGTTTAGAATATGTTCGTTCAGCATGATATCATCTTCCGAGACTAGCAAGAATATGTCCCTTCGGTCGCATATTCTTGCTTGTAATTGATATAGACAAAAGTATCCTTACGAAAAGAAGGAGAGGCAGGGCTCGTAGCATACAACAAACGCAAGGAAACGGAATAGAAACACTTAATGATGCTTCAAACAATCTGCTTACCCATTTCTTTACTATGTCCCCCTATACATGGTAGCTTCAAATAAATAGGGCATTTTGAAGGGCCTAATATTTTAGGGTATTTAGAATCGGCAACCTTTTTATTGATACAATCATTAATAAGGTCTTCAGGGTAACCATTATTAAGGAATATTTCCACTGATCCTATTCAGTTCGGAATCCAATTTGTTATAAATGGGCACAAAGACTCTATGTACCAAGGTGTAAATCAAGCCGACCTTTCTAAATGTCGACACAAAAGAAGAGCAATACAGGCCAGTAAAAGTAAGCTTCCTGTAGATGGTAGTGAGAAAGCCGCTTATTGAACGTTTAGCAAAGACATCCAAGAAGGGAAGACAGTTATCCTGCTCACTTTCCATGGATAACTTAAAAGACCCATGAAGGGAATTCAACTCATTAAAAAATGCTAACGCTTCACTTTGCGATCGAAACGTGGCAAAAGTGTTGTAACATACATCGTGAGTGTAGTTAAATAACTAAATCGTACGGATTCGTAGTATCCGACGAAGATATAAGCTAAAGTTGAGGCCAATGGATTTCCTATTGAAACCCCTTCGAACTGACTATACATAATATCGGCGAAGCAAAACTCTACCGATGCTGTACAAAGAAGCACCGATTCTACAAAGATCTCTTTTGAAAAGTATGGAAGAGTGCGTCGGAACAAATACGTATGGTCTCATTCAATGGTGAAGAGAGTGGTAACATCAAAGGAGCACATGCAGTATGCCTTAGAACCCGACTCTAGCCCACGTAGGCATTCAACAAACCAATAAGAATCAGGTATGCAGTACGTAGTATATAAATCTCGAACAGGTTGCAAGATTTCAAGGAACCCCTGAGTCAAAGAATGTTGAACGGACCCTATCATAGATAATATAGGTCTCAGTTGTGTATTTTCGGATAACTATATAATGTAGGTCGTAGTAAACCAGAGAGTATGATCTTATGATAAACCTCTTTGGAACATAACGTCTTTTTAAATAAAGAAAGTGAACGTTTCTGAATGTTGATCACATTCTTACAAAAATTATCTGCTGATTCGACGGCCAAAATTTATATAATTTAGATGGATCGTATAAAATAGATAACATTTTCCTAACGTAATCTACACGGTCCTATACCAGAACTCCTGCATTTATATCTGGTTTACAAATATAAATATCTGTATTAGACGTTAACGCTCCAACTTTTTAAATTGCGTTTTATTCCAGACAATGTTACTGTGGTCATTGGAAGCGTTACTATATCGGTGTGCCAAGTCAAACAAGCTAGATGTCATTCCGGAAACACGATCTAAGGAAATTGAAGAATGATGTCTCATTTTCAAAAATAAAACCTCGAAAAAAGCGAGGTTTTCTCTTTTTTAATATTAGTAAGTGGAATACAGAAATCTAACCGCTTAGACAAACTTCAATTTCGATGTCTGTTAACACAGTATTTGAAAAGTTAAATATGTGTTTGCTCTCATTATTCAGTTCACAACCATACTTCATTCGGACAGAAAGGCAAAGTTGTTGCTTTTCATATTTAATGAAAGCACTTATCTTGGCAAATTCAAGTTCCCCTTTGTGCTCTTTATTTTCGTCAATAGTATTTCTCAATAATTTAAAACAATCGATTTTCACGTGACGAAATGATAGTTGACAGGGCCCTTGAGATTATCCCGTCAATTTTGTGTAACTGTATCTAAAAGATGGTCTACCTCTAAACACACACACACACACACACACACACACATATATATATATATATATATATATATATATATATATATATATATATATAGTGGGTGTGTTTAGTTAGAAATCGCTCGTTTGTTAAAGCATAATTAAAATGGAAGAAAGATAGAAAGTATGTGTCTTTTTAATCTGCTATGTTTTCTATTTCATTACGTAAGTCAGGCTGTAATGTATGAAAAATTCCCAAAACTCACTTTCTGTGTAATTCACTTTAATTTATTTTTATTCCCCGAGAAATCGACTAACTTTCGTCATCTTCATGATGAATTGTAAACATATGCACAAAGTATTACCTATTATCCAAATGCAGCATACAGAAATGAAATGTCGTTTTAACGTTGAATGGAAAGAAAACGATGAATCTGAGAAGAATTGTGCGATGTAATTCTCTTCAAATTAAATACGTATGTGATCACCTAATAGTTTAAAGTATTATGCTTTATTCTAAATACTGGGTCGCGTGAAACCGGAATAAGTTGTTTTGATTCTACATGAATCGTACATTTCAAAATGGTAAATATTTTCGTGCATGTAGATTTGCTAATTATTGCAGTAGTTATTATTATTAGACTAATTATCTAACGGTTTTATCATTGTACATTTATAATATGATGATGACTTATGAGACTTTGATATGATAGAAAAGAACATAATTATTGTGAAACAAAATAGCCAACACACATAATTAGCTATGTACGATCATTTCTCCGGAATAAAACAAGTGTAGTTTCTTCATCTTTTATTCATCATCCTTAACTTATTCTTAAGAATACAATACAAATAAAACACATATTACTTATTCATTTATACGTACAGACATTTAGACATATTATAACAGATTACATTGGTTGTCCCTAACATATATCAATGTGCATATTAATACTTATCTAATAATCAATCGTAGCTTTAACATTTGGATTTTTTCACCTTAAGTTCAAAATATATCTTGTTTTTAATAAACAGCATTAACAACCATTTTTAAAACTAATTTCAAACAAGCACTTTTATATTGCTACTTATAGTTTCAAGCTCAAATATTATCATTAATAAATAAAAAATTAAAAAAACATGATTGTGCCACATTTTAATAAAATATGTTATAAAAAATATAAAAGTGCCAATGATTCAATATTTATTATTCTAAGTTGTATAGGATTTTAAGGGATTGAATTTAATTTGTAATCTATCATAATGAGTATCAAACTTTCATACGCTAGTATACATATATATGATTATTTCATATATGTATACATATAATATTATAAAGTAATATATATATTACGTATATATTACGTATATATATGTTCAGAATTTGCTTCAACAGTGCTCAATACGTGAGTAGAGACTAGTAGTAGTACTATGAAAATATGTTCATACTACTATATCTATACATATATATATATATACATATTCGATTTTTGAATGTGAGATTATAGATATAATTATTTTCACAATCAGACAACGCTGCAGCTTACAAAGCATGAAAACCATAGGACATTCGGTTTATGGCTTTTATATATATATATATATATATATATATATATATATATATATATATATATATATATATATATATATATATATAAGTATTTCATGTATTCACATAAAATTTTATAAGGAGATATCATTTTTCAGTATTTACTTCAACAGTGCTCGATACGTAAGTAGAGCTAGGTAGTAAGCCATTAAAATATATTTATGGCAATTAAGCTACACATAGGCTCCCGGGTTTCACACTCGGGGGGAATCCTCAGACTAAAATGCTTTTAGCCTGAAGATTCCCCCGGGGATGAAACGCGGGATGGTCTGTCTGTGTAGCTTAATTGCCATGAATATACTTTCATAGCTTACTATATATATATATATATATATATATATATATATATATATATATAATACTATATATCTATATCATATAATAAAGTAAAGTTAATATACGTTCGTTTTTATGCCATTCTCCTATACATTTTAATCACACAAAGTATGTGTTCAAATATTATTTGATTAAGTTATGTTTGAAAAAAAATCAATTTTAGTTGTTATAACTAGACGTACTTTTAAATCTACTTACCAAGTCCCATATCTCTTAATGAGTATCTGTTTAGTACTCTTAGCCTCTGTCCCTGCATGTTTGAATCCCCTTATTTTATCCAGTTTCTATCACCCTCTCTTCCGCCCCCCACACACACTTACTGTGTGTTTAATAAAACTAACTATAAAGCATAAGATTTGAATAGACCATTATAAGTAATAAAGAATATCAGCACAAGTATTAATACTATTTAACTAATAGCTAAAGAAAAAAGAGATATAAAAAGATTCAGAGTAAAAGGGGGTGGGTATATGGAACAAAAGGACTAATTTTGTATTTTGTCATTTTATCTTTTTTACATTTAACTGGCTATGCAAATGTAACCAAAGGTCAATGGGTGACATAATAGGACATATTCTATTGTATATATATATATATATATATATATATATATATATATATATATATATATATATATATATATTACTATTTCATGTATCCACATAAAATTTTATAAGGAGATATAATTTTTAATGTATCAATTTTCAATATTTACTTCACCAGTACTCGATACATAAGTAGAGATAGCTATGAAAATATATTTATGGCAATATATATATATATATGTGTGTGTGTGTGTGTGTGTGTGTGTGTTTTAAATACTATATATTATGCGTCTGTATAGTCATCACCACCATCATCATCAGGGTGTTGTATCACTCATGGGGGAGGAACCTCTTCCCTGGTTTTGTCCACCTTATTGGTGACTGTCATTCGGAGTTTTTTGCAATAGTCACCACGCTAAGCACTGCGAGTTGGCGATACGCTATTTGCTTATAGCTAGGTGTATACATACAGCACCTGGTATTGCCAAATGGTTACCCATCTGATACTGACCAGTCTGAACGTTGCTTAACTTAGATAATCTAACGGGGACCGGTGTGTAAACGTGATTATGCTGTAAGCCTGTATGTATGTATGTATGTATCGCATTTAAATAAAATAATACACATTCTGCAGTTGTATTTTTATGATCAAGCACTGTAAACGTTGTTCTTCCTGTGACACAAAATACTTACTATATATATCATTACTTTTTTAAATGTTTGTTGATCCGAAATAAAACGGTCAATCTCTCGATTGTTGTTATTTTTACTTGTTTAATTTGTTTTCCTTTCTATTTTGTCTTTCAATATATATATATATATATATATATATATATATATATATATATATATATATATATATATATATATATATATATATATATATATATATATATATATAAGATAGATGAAAGAAGAGGGATAAACATGTACGAATTACAAATTTATTTCAACTTCGATTGTTCAATGCAAGGTGTACTCGGTAAAAAGATGTTGAACTAAATTTGTCATTCGTACATGTTTATTTCTCTTCTTTCATTTATCTTTGTAATTGCTCTATCTCGTATATTGAGCTTAAACCATTTCACTATAGGTTCTATCTACTAAAAGTTTACTTTTAGTTTCATATTATATATATATATATATATATATATATATATATATATATATATATATATATATATATATATTTATATATATATATATGCAAACATTGTTAAAAAATAACAGAATTCGTCTGTTTAGTAATACATTTTTTTTAAATTTTCCTAATAGTCTTTTTTTGTATTAAAATAAATAAAAAAATAAATGCCCAATAGGTATCACAAATGTTTTCGATTCTTCGTCTAGGATTATTCGACGAAGAATCGAAAACGTTCGTGATACCTATTGGGCATTTTTTTTTAATACACAAAAGACCATCAGAACAATTGAAAAAATAAGAACGTATAATTAAACAGACGAACTATGTTATTTTTAACAATGTTAGCATAATTGAGAAAATGCTGCCTAAATACACACAAACAATATATATATATATATATATATATATATATATATATATATATATATATATTGTATTTTTATGTAATTGTTTTTATTGGTGAGTGTAGCGTTCGTTGTTTTTGCTTACTACTAATATTGCGATTGTTTCACTCCCTGAGTTATTAAAATGCAAGAAAATTGCATTATTAGTCGCCCTTAACTTTATAGGACGTATCTTTCGTTAATATATATTTTTTTTTATTAATTTCATACGTACATAACAGTAATCCATGAATTATTAAGATGCAGAAAATTGAATTGAGTGAAACAATCGAAATAGTAGTAGTAAGCATCAGCAACGAACGCTGCAATCACCAATAAAAACAATCACATAAAAATACATTAAATATTTAGGTGATAAAACTCGTACATATTTCTAGGCAGGGCGTCGTAGTCCAATGGTAAAACGCTGGACTATAGATATCAATAGCGATGGTTCGATCTTTCTCTAAGTTAGCCATGCTGATGACAGCTGTGAGCCAGAAACATGTGCCCATAGATTACTTTTATGTACGCATAAATTATATATATATATATATATATATATATATATATATATATATATATATATATATATATATTAAAAAAAAGGATATTTATTCATTTATTACGAACCAGTTGTGCCAAGGAACAAAGGAAATTGTATGAATGAAAATAAGCTAAAGGAATTGAGATTGTACACGAATTGAACCAATTCGAAGTAGGTTAAATAAAGCAGCCTCCAAATTGGTCATCCTTTATTGTTCACGGTGTCATTCTTTCACTAGCTCAACTTAAACAGTTCAATGACTAAGCAGCGCGGCATAAAATCAGCTTCCATAATTATGGCCAGTTCACTTGATATGTATTTCTTATTATATGGCTTGCTTTGACAGGTCGACATTATTTCACGCGATATTGATAAACCGGCTAAAAAAAAATAATACGTTTTGTGAATACATATATATATAGATATAAACATACACACTACAAATTAAAATATTATTAGACACTTCTTGTATATATTTGATTTTTTAAATATTTGCTTTTTCTGTTAGATTACTACGTATTATCTATCTCGATATATATATATATATATATATATATATATATCGATATATATATATATATATATATATATATATGTATATATATATTACTATTTCATGTACGCACATAAAATTTATAAGGATATATAATTTGTTATGTATCAATTTTCACTATTTACTTCAACAGTGCTCGATACGTAAGTAGAGCTAGGTAGTAAGCTAGGAAAATATAATTATTGCAATTAAGCTATACAGAGGCCTTTCATCACCGGGGTGAATCTTCAGGCTAAAATGCATGGAGTTAGTTTTGCCGGGTGTTTTTACATACACGGCTAGCTAGTTAACCAATAAGATTCTTTGTTGTTCTCTTAGCCAATCGTTGGGATTCTCACGAACAATAGTCCGGTTAGTATTACTTCCTATTCCATGTTGTATTGTTCTGTTTTCTATCAAGTGGCCTATATCCTATTTTTTTGTTGTGTCAATATAATGGGTGAACATATTTTAGCACGTGGTTCTTTGGATTTCTATTTTAGGTTTTAGTTTTTAAGTTGTTAGTTTTTAGTTTAGTTTAGTTTTTTACTTATTTTTTTACTTATTTATTTTTTATTTATGTATTGTTAGCCTAAGATAAATTTTATTCTGTGCAGGCAGCTGTTTGCTATCTCACTTCTACAGTTTTATAGATAATGGGAATCTTTAAAGTTTAGGATTTCAAATTTCTCATTCAGACATAATCTACACGGGTCGTCTAAATTTCTACATGTACTGGCCTGTCGTATTATTTTCCATTCAATTATTGGTAAGCGTCCATTTTATTTGAGCTCCCAATAGTGGTGTGCTAAAAACTTTTGGTTAGGCATTTATTTTTTAGTGGACATAATAAAGTGACAATATAGCAAAAATAACACCAAGAAGAACAAAAGTATAAACAATACAAATAGAAATAAACAAAACCCTAATAGTAATCACCCGAATAGCAATGAAAAAGTTAGCAATGAAAAGAAAAAATGTAACTGCATAATTCGTACACTTTGTCCACTACAAAATAAATGCCTAACCAAATGTATTGTTTACCAAGCCACAATATTTGCCAAGGAAAGACCGAATAACAAGAAGTACCATGTGGGTATAACCTCCCTAGATTTTAAAACCAAATATTATGACCACAAAAGCACATTTAAAAACAGAGAACGTCGAATTAAAACCGAACTAGCAAACCACTATTGGGAGCTCAAAGCAAAATGGACGCTCACCAATAATCGAATGGCAAATAATACGACAGGCCAGTACATGTAGAAATTTTGGCGACCCGTCTAGAGTATGTCTGAATGAGAAATTTGAAATCTTAAACTTTAAAGACCCCCAAAATCTATTAAACTGTAGAAGTGAGATAGCGAACAGCTGCCTGCACAGAATAAAATAGATCTGAGGCTAACATTACATAAATAATAAGTAAATAAAGAAACAAATATTAAAAAAACTAAACTAAACTAATATCTAACAACTTAAAACTAAAACCTAAAATAAAAATACACGGAACCACGTGTCAAAATATGTTCACCCATTATATTGACACAACAAAGAAATAGGATATAGGCCACTTGATAGAAAACAGAACAATACAACATGGAATAGGAAGTAATATTAACCGGACTATTGTTCGTGAGAAGCACAACGATTGGCTAAGAGAATAACAAAGAATCTTATTGGTTAACTAGCTAGCCCTGTATATGAAAACATCCGGCAAAACTAACTCCATGCATTTTAGCCTGAAGATTCCCCTCAGAGATGAAACGCGTGAGCCTCTGTATAGCGTAATTGCCATAAATATATTTTCATAGCTTTATATATATATATATATATATATATATATATATATATATATATATATATATATATATATATATGTCGGTGTGTGTGTGTGTGTTTGTGGTGAGTGATTATATATATATATATATATATATATATATATATATGGGAGTGTTTGTGCTGGGAGATAATATATGTGTGTGTGTATGTTTTTTTTACGACTAATGATATATAAGTTTAAAATGAGCGTCTATAATATTGAGATGTTGCATAGGAACGGGATTACGCTCTAAGCGCGTGCAAAATTCAAAAGTATGATTGAATAACAGCTAATAATTTGGTAATTTTAGTTACTATGTTGGACGCTTTAAAATATTGTGACGAGTTTCGTAATTCACATTATTGATTGTGAGATTTTTAGTTTCCATGTAAAGTGCTTCAAGAATTTTGAATCAGTTGATGTTGAACCCATGGTGTTTTATTTTAGTATTGTTAATATGAATTACGAAACTTGTCACAACGGTTTCAAGTGTCTAGCACTGTAACTAAAACTACCAAATTCTTAGCCGTTAGACAGTTATACTTTTGAATTATGCACGTGCTTGGAACGTAATCCCGTTCGCAAACATCACAATGGTATAAACGCTCATTTTAAAGTCGTATATCATTAACCGTTATAAAAAAAAACTCAACAGTAAATACATAGTTGTAAGGACACAAAGACTAGCAGCGCGCATGATGATGATTTTATGAATCAAAAGTACTCGTGAAAAAAGAAAAAATAATGTGACAAGAAGCCAATGGAACTTAGATGCTGCAATTTGACAAAAAATTGAAAAACTAAAAAAAAGTCTTATCAAGCAAATACACTCCGTGTTTTTTTGTAATAATGTTTGCCTAAACCAAAATATGCTACTTAATACACACTATATATATATATATATATATATATATATATATATATATATATATATATGTGTGTGTGTGTGTGTGTGTGTATAGAGAGTTATAATACTAAGTTATTCAACAAAACCTTAAAATATTTAAAAGTTAAAATATCTACAATATTGAATCTAGTAGTCAGTGCTGAAGTGTCTGAGCTACAAACTTATAAACTGAAAGAACATCAGAAAGCCGGTTTATAATAAGGCTGGAATGTCCTATTATGCGCAGATGGACACGTCCATTGACTGAGTTCTGATTGGCTGCTAGTCCATGAGTGGATAATCAAAGGAAAATTCTTGTTTGAACTAAGCACTATTTACATATTGGAATCCTGTATGTCGGTAAGTTTCAATTGATTCTATATTTCCCATCCTTCAACGTGTAATTTTCTAGGGCACTCCGTAATAAATATACAGAATTACCTCATGCCCAGACGATTACAGCTGGTTCGCCTTCAATGTGTGCGTAGCAGCGCTCCGTATCAATGCAAAATCTGCTGCCGATAAATACGATTTGCCAGCCCTTATACCGGTGTTTTCTCGGTGGGACATGTACAGAGCTTCTGTAATAGTAGAAACCCCGTCTTTACTCCAGTCTGGAGCAAGGTAGATTACTCTGTTTATATCAAAGTTCGTAACATTCTTCTTTATCAAATCCGCAATGATGTGCTTGGATTAGAAAAAATACGTTCTCAAGATCTTGATTCCAAATGAAGTGTGAGCTTAATGAGGTAACATACGCGTCTATTTCTTTTACTTGATTTTCGCTTGTGATCGTATATGTGTCCCTTGTTTGGTTCAATATCATGTGAGCGATAAGAGAGCCCATGAGAGCCTTGTTAATCCCACAACACACTCTCGAAAGGTGTTTAGGCTTTCCACAAGTGCTGCATGTTTGTTCCTATGCTGGACATTTTAACTGACGGAAGATTGTTTCAGGAGTTCCGTGTTGGTGGTTACAGCTCATGCACACTTAGCAGGAGTTTGGTTCAACGAAGCTATTATCACGGTTAGTGGAGGTGCTAGTACGAACATTACTTCTATCAGTTTGTGGAGCACCGGTTATTTACTTTCACTACGTAGACGTCCAAACAATATCCTTATTAGAAGTGCCGGCCATTTTGGGTGTCGGCTTGCAATACTGATTTAAACGACAAGCATTCTGTTCGGGAAGTTTAAGTGATCTGGCTTTAGCCAGCGGTTTGCTTGATGTATGTATATTCTTATTCTTCTTGGTCCTTGATGTATATGTCGGGCAGGTCATGCTCATAAAGAAGACCTAAAAATATTGCAATTCGGAGGCGGATAATATTGTTCTGTATGGTCTCAGTTTAACCCTTTGACATAGAGACAAAAGTGAGACGATGAACGATGGGATTTTACCTCTTATAACCAAGGCCACCATCATTCCTAGCAGCTTGTCTGGGTCAGTGGTAGAGAATTTAAGATGGGTATTGACTATAGACTTCTGGACGAACTCATTAGTAGAATTGTATAACTGTATGTTTTCCTAGTATGTCGGCATTCCTAACATTTTGGTAAACAAATCCCAATCAATTCTGAATGTTCTTAATTGTTGGAACGTCATTTCGAGATGGGCAGTTTGGCTGTTGGTGCCTTAGCAAAGGTTTCCTAAGCGGAGAACAGCTTAGCTTGCTTAATGGTGGGCATTGTTATGACTCCTAGCTATTTTAAAATGTCCCGATCCATCATTTGTATGTTCTGATTTGTTAACTTCTCACTTGCAAATGTGGCAGATCAGGTTGTTTCGGCTAAGCTGTCAGAAATCCCTTCCTTGACAGGTAACATCCTGTTCACGGCCCCATATTGGATTTAGTAGTCAGTGTTCAACTGTTTGATCAGTTGAGCTACTAACGAATGAACTGAAAATAATACTAGAAAGCCGGTTTATACAAAAGCTAGAATGTTGATTAAATTTAGCAATATTTAAAATATAACTTTATGCCGGTAAGTGAATTAATTTGATTCTACATACAAGAAATATCTAATTTTTTTTAAAATTATTTATTATTATATTTTGGGAATTTATTACTCTCGTTACTATTAACACGTTAATTTATACCCCACGGGAATGTGTGGCTGTATTAGTTCTTGTGTATTTGATAACTCATTATGTCTATTCTTTTGTAATATACGTTGTTAGAAGCACAGTTAATATACGCAAACAAAGCAGATACATCGCTACTTAACAAATTGGCGGCTATTTTAAGCTTTTTTAATATGGTACAAATCTTCTATGCCATCAAATACAACATAAAAATAGAAGTGTGTAACATGGATGAAATCTCATCTTAAAAAGTGATTCATATTTTATTGCATTATATTAGAGAGTTTATCATTTATTTGTGTTGTACAGCTATATTTTTCTTTTAGAGTTTCAACATAGTCAATTGAGATATTTTAAAAAATTGATGAAAACATCAATTTAATATAACGCTGGTGATGTTTAAATGGAGATCTGGAAAGATACTTCAAACAAGCAATGGATCACATCACTTTATTCGAATGAATAAATTTGATACTGCAAACAAATCTTGCACATATCTAAATCTGAATTATTTATTTCAAACTATCAGAAAGATGTGGCGGCCAACTAGGATGGAGGATGATGATGTTTAAAATAATTTCGTCCGGATCGTTTCGCTCGAACAGTTGTGTCATTCTATCATGATTTTACAATGCAAAGAAACATTAGACAAAACATTAAAAAATTGTATCGCATTAGTTTATCAGTTGAGTATTAATTCATCTGTTATCAAAGTAAATATTGTAATTTTATCAAAGTAAATATTGTAATTTTATCAAAGTTAATATAGTAACGTTTTCAAAGTAAATTTTCTAATGTTATCAAAGTAAATATTGTAACGTTATCAAAGTAAATATTCTAATGTTATCATAGTAAATATTGTAATTTTTTTCAAAGTAAATATTGTAATTTTATCAAAGGTAATATAGTAACGTTTTCAAAGTAAATTTTCTAATGTTATCAAAGTAAATATTGTAACGTTATCAAAGTAAATATTCTAATGTTATCATAGTAAATATTTTAATTTTTTCAAAGTAAATATAATACCGTTATCAAAGAAAATTTTCTAATGTTATCAAAGTAAATACTGTAATGTTATCAAGGTAAATATTGTATCGTTATCAAAGTAAATATTCTATTGTTATCAAAGTAAATATTGTAATTTTATCAACGTAAATATTGTAACGTTATCAAAGTTAATTTTCTAATGTATCAAAGTAAATATTCTAATGTTATAAAAGTAAATATTCTAATGGTATCAAAGTAAATAGTCTAATGTTGTCAAAGAAAAAGTATATATTCTAATGTATAAAAGTAAATATTCTAATGTATAAAAGTAAATATTCTAATGCTATAAAAGTACATATTCTAATGTTATCAAAGTAAATATTCTAATGTTATCAAAGTATATATTGTAATTGTATCAAAGTAAATATAGTAACGTTATCAAAGTAATTCTCTAATGTTATCAAAGTAAATATTGTTATGTTATCAAAGTAAATATTCTAATGTTATCAAAGTATATATTGTAAGTTCATCAAAGTAAATATAGTAACGTTATCAAAGTAATTCTCTAATGTTATTAAAGTAAATATTGTAATGTATCAACGTAAATATTGTAACGTTATAAAAGTAAATATTCTAATGTATCAAAATAAATTTTCTAATGTTATCAAAGTAAATGTTCTAATGTAATCAAAGTAAATATTCTAATGTTTTCAAAGTAAATATTCTAATGTTGTCAAAGTAAATATCCTAATGTTGTCAAAGTAAATATCCTAATGTTGTCAATGTAAATATTCTAATGTTGTCAAAGTAAATATCGTAATGTTGTCAATGTAAATATTCTAATGTTGTCAAAGTAAATATTATTATCAATAAATAACTTATTTACATCTGTATAGCTCGGAATGCTTACACTATAATAATAGTATGTGACAATGAATCAATTACAAAAACATATTCAGGTTTAAAAATCAAGAAAACTTATTAAATATCGTGCAAATTGAATTGTATGATACGTTTGCGTATTGAATTTTGGAATTAGCAACTAAGAAGTTAGGAAGACTATTTCATAAGAATCCATGTGATTTAAAATAGTTAGGAAGACTATTTCATAAGAATCCATGTGATTTAAAATAGTTAGGAAGACTATTTCATAAGGATCCATGAGATCTGAAATAGTTAGGAAGACTATTTCATAAGAATCCATGTGATTTGAAATAGTTAGGAAGACTATTTCATAAGAATCCATGTGATTTAAAATAGTTAAGAAGACTATTTCATAAGAATCCATGTGATTTGAAATAGTTAGGAAGACTATTTCATAAGAATCCATGTGATTTGAAATAGTTAGGAAGACTATTTCATAAGAATCCATGTGATTTGAAATAGTTAGGAAGACTATTTCATAAGAATCCATGTGATTTGAAACAGTTAGGAAATTATTTCATAACAATCCATGTGATTTGATATAGTTAGGAAGACTATTTCATAAGAATCCATGTGATTTGAAATAATTAGGAAGACTATTTCAAAAGAATCCATGTGATTTGAAATAGTTAGGAAGACTATTTCATAAAAATCCATGTGATTTGAAATAGTTAGGAAGACTATTTCATAAGAATCCATATGATTTAAAATTGATTTAATAGTTTATTCGTTCATTATAGGTTTTTATTTTCAAAGGCCATAATAAACTGTCAAACTATGGAATGCATATTCAGACAAGAACAAAAAGAAAACAATTCCATAACGAAACATATTTTAAATCAAATTTAAAATGCTTATTATTTGGATTATTTAAACTAATGTTCTCGTCGTCAACGTTTCGGTCGATGTAACCTCTTCTGGTGCGTCTTTTCGAACTCGGGAATATTTATGTCTGTACTTACTTACTTGTACTTGTTTCGGTTTGCACCTGTCAGGTTGAGCCGGCCCCTTGATTCGCACCGTTACAGATAAATTCTGCCCATTGCGTCCGGTTGAGCCTCAGATTCACAGATAAGCTGAGCCACTCCTTCTTTTATCGACAAACACCATAAACTTGAGGGCCAATGAGGGAAGTGAGATCGGCTTTGACTGTCTAATCAAATATTTAGGGAATCTGTACGGAATTTCGAACCGAACTCTTTATTTAATCCACGGGCCTACACTGTTCTCGTCTCAGGTAGAAATCTTAAATAATTCTTTATTATATTCTTAGTATCGATATACTGTCACTTAGAACCGCTTATAATTATCACTGTATTCGTTGCTCTGACTCTTGGACAATGTATATATCACGACTCGTTCACTAAACTTTTCTTTTTAAAGAGTGCACGAAACGTATTCAGGTTCATTTTTTAACGAGGTACTTAACACGTCGTTGTGAACTGCATTTTAACTGGAAGATAGAAAGGTAAATGGGAAGTAACGGTGGTTAAGTGGAGAGCGACACGGGCTGGATGTGCCAAGTTTAAATCCAGTCGGTTCCACAGAATCACTTTCGTTTACGGATGTTGGCAACCCTTACCCTATCCCTCCTGTAAGATGCCTATAACAGAATCTAGCCGGTCAACAAAAGTGTACTGTGTTGATTCATACCAATTTACTTTACTTTACTTACTGGAAGATTTTGCACAATTTTAATGAAATAATGAGGTGTTTTTATTATCTTGTTGCTTCAGTAGTTGATTCTTACATTTTACCAGCTCTACTTACACGATAATGTCCAGTATTGTTATTTTCTTTATTTACAATGTCAAGTGTTGTCTTTTTTTACCATGGTCACTATTGTTATTTTTTTTATTTACCATGCCAGAGTGTTGTATTTCTTACTATCGTCAGTATTGTTATTTTCTTTGTTTACCATGCCTAGTGTTGTCTTTCTTGCTTTCGTCGGTATTGTTATTTTCTTTGTTTACCATACATAGTGTTGTCTTTCTTGCTATCGGCAGTATTGTTATTTTCTTTTTATACTATGCCCAGTGTGGTCTTTCTTGCTCTCGTCAGTATTGTTATTTTCTTTGTTTACCATGCCTAGTGTTGTCTTTTTTGCAATCGTCAATTTGTTATTTTTTTTACAATGCCTAGTGTTGTCTTTCTTGCTTTCGTCAGTATTGTTATTTTGTTTGTTTACCATGTCTAGTGTTGTCTTTCTTGCTTTCGTCAGTATTGATATTTTCTTTGTTTACCATGTCTAGTGTTGTCTTTCTTGCTCTCGTCAGTATTGTTATTTTTTATGTTTACCATGCCTAGTGTTGTCTTTCTTGCTCTCATCAGTTTTGTTATTTTCTTTTTTTACCATGCCTAGTGTTTTCTTTCTTGCCACTGTCAGTATTGTTATTTTCTTTGTTTACCATGCCTAGTGTTGTCTTTCTTGCTCTCATCAGTATTGTTATTTTCTTTTTTTACCATGCCTAGTGGTGCCTTTTACCATGGTCATTATTGTTATTTTCTTTTTTACCATGCCTAGTGTTGTCTTTCTTGCTCTCGTAAGTATTGTTCATTTCTTTGTTTACCATGCCTAGTGTTGTCTTTCTTGCTATCGTAAGTATTGTAATTTTCTTTGTTTACCATGCATAGTGTTGTCTTTCTTGCTCTCGTCAGTATTGTTATTTGCTTTGTTTACCATGTCTAGTGTTGTCTTTCTTACTATCGTCAGTATTTTGATTTTCTTTGTTTACCATGCCTGGTATTGTTTTTCTTTCTTTTGTCAGTATTGTTATTTTCTTTTTTTACCATGACTAGTGTTTTCTTTTTTGCTCTCGTCAGTATTGTTATTTTCTTTGTTTACCAAGCCTAGTGTTGTCTTTCTTACTATCGTCAGTATTTTGATTTTCTTTGTTTACCATGCCTAGTGTTGTCTTTCTTGCTCTCGTCGATATTGTTATTTTCTTTGTTTACCATGCCTAGTGTTGTTTTTCTTTCTATCGTAAGTATTGTTATTTTCTTTTTTTACCTTGCCTAGTGTTGTCTTTCTTGCTCTCGTCAGTATTGTTATTTTCTTTGTTTACCATGTCTAGTGTTGTCTTTCTCACTATCGTCAGTATTTTGATTTTCTTTGTTTACCATGCCTAGTATTGTCTTTCTTTGTCTTGTCAGTATTGTTATTTTCTTTTTTACCATGACTAGTGTTTTCTTTTTTGCTCTCGTCAGTATTGTTATTTTCTTTGTTTACCATGCCTAGTGTTGTCTTTCTTACTATCGTCAGTATTTTGATTTTCTTTGTTTACCATGCCTGGTATTGTCTTTCTTTCTCTTGTCAGTATTGTTATTTTCTTTTTTTACCATGCCTAGTATTTTCTTTCTTGCTCTCGTCAGTATTGTTATTTTATTTGTTTGCCATACCTAGTGTTGTCTCTCTTGCTTTCGTCAGTATTGTTATGTTCTTTGTTTACCATTCCTAGTGTTATCTTTCTTATTATCGTCAGTATTTTGATTTTCTTTGTTTACCATGCCTAGTGTTTTCTTTCTTGCTCTCGTCAGTATTGTCATTTTCTTTGTTTACCATGCCTAGTGTTGTCTTTCTTGCTCTCCTCAGTATTGTTATTTTCTTTGTTTACCATGCCTAGTGTTGTCTTTCTAACTATCGTCAGTATTTTTATTTTCTATGTTTACCATGCCTAGTGTTGTCTTTCTTGCTCTCATCAGTTTTGTTATTTTCTTTTTTTACCATGCCTAGTGTTTTCTTTCTTGCCACTGTCAGTATTGCTATTTTCTTTGTTTACCATGCCTAGTGTTGTCTTTCTTGCTCTCCTCAGTATTGTTATTTTCTTTTTTTACTATGCCTAGTGGTGTCTTTTTACCATGGTCATTATTGTTATTTTCTTTTTTTACCATGCCTAGTGTTGTCTTTCTTGCTCTCGTCAGTATTGTTATTTTCTTTGTTTACCATGTCTAGTGTTGTCTTTCTTGCTATCGTAAGTATTGTAATTTTCTTTGTTTACCATGCATAGTGTTGTCTTTCTTGCTCTCGTCAGTATTGTTATTTGCTTTGTTTACCATGTCTAGTGTTGTCTTTCTTACTATCGTCAGTATTTTGATTTTCTTTGTTTACCATGCCTGGTATTGTTTTTCTTTCTTTTGTCAGTATTGTTATTTTCTTTTTTTACCATGACTAGTGTTTTCTTTTTTGCTCTCGTCAGTATTGTTATTTTCTTTGTTTACCAAGCCTAGTGTTGTCTTTCTTACTATCGTCAGTATTTTGATTTTCTTTGTTTACCATGCCTAGTGTTGTCTTTCTTGCTCTCGTCGATATTGTTATTTTCTTTGTTTACCATGCCTAGTGTTGTTTTTCTTTCTATCGTAAGTATTGTTATTTTCTTTTTTTACCTTGCCTAGTGTTGTCTTTCTTGCTCTCGTCAGTATTGTTATTTTCTTTGTTTACCATGTCTAGTGTTGTCTTTCTCACTATCGTCAGTATTTTGATTTTCTTTGTTTACCATGCCTAGTATTGTCTTTCTTTGTCTTGTCAGTATTGTTATTTTCTGTTTTACCATGACTAGTGTTTTCTTTTTTGCTCTCGTCAGTATTGTTATTTTCTTTGTTTACCATGCCTAGTGTTGTCTTTCTTACTATCGTCAGTATTTTGATTTTCTTTGTTTACCATGCCTGGTATTGTCTTTCTTTCTCTTGTCAGTATTGTTATTTTCTTTTTTTACCATGCCTAGTATTTTCTTTCTTGCTCTCGTCAGTATTGTTATTTTATTTGTTTGCCATACCTAGTGTTGTCTCTCTTGCTTTCGTCAGTATTGTTATGTTCTTTGTTTACCATTCCTAGTGTTATCTTTCTTATTATCGTCAGTATTTTGATTTTCTTTGTTTACCATGCCTAGTGTTTTCTTTCTTGCTCTCGTCAGTATTGTCATTTTCTTTGTTTACCATGCCTAGTGTTGTCTTTATTGCTCTCCTCAGTATTGTTATTTTCTTTGTTTACCATGCCTAGTGTTGTCTTTCTAACTATCGTCAGTATTTTTATTTTCTATGTTTACCATGCCTAGTGTTGTCTTTCTTGCTCTCATCAGTTTTGTTATTTTCTTTTTTTACCATGCCTAGTGTTTTCTTTCTTGCCACTGTCAGTATTGCTATTTTCTTTGTTTACCATGCCTAGAGTTGTCTTTCTTGCTCTCCTCAGTATTGTTATTTTCTTTTTTTACTATGCCTAGTGGTGTCTTTTTACCATGGTCATTATTGTTATTTTCTTTTTTTACCATGCCTAGTGTTGTCTTTCTTGCTCTCGTCAGTATTGTTATTTTCTTTGTTTACCATGTCTAGTGTTGTCTTTCTTACTATCGTCAGTATTTTGATTTTCTTTGTTTACCATGCCTGGTATTGTCTTTCTTTCTCTTGTTAGTATTGTTATTTTCTTTTTTTACCATGCCTAGTATATTCTTTCTTGCTCTCGTCAGTATTGTTATTTTCTTTGTTTGCCATACCTAGTGTTGTCTTTCTTGCTTTCGTCAGAATTGTTATGTTCTTTGTTTACCATGCCTAGTGTTGTCTTTCTTGCTCTCGTCAGTATTGTTATTTTCTTTGTTTACCATGCCTAGTGTTTTCTTTCTTGCTCTCCTCTGTATTGTTATTTTCTTTTTTGAACATGCCTGATGGTGTCTTTTTACCATGGTCATCATTGTTATTTTCTTTTTTTACCATGCTTAGTGTTGTCTTTCTTGCTCTCGTAAGTATTGTTCATTTCTTTGTTTACCATGCCTAGTGTTGTCTTTCTTGCTATCGTAAGTATTGTAATTTTCTTTGTTTACCATGCATAGTGTTGTCTTTCTTGCTCTCGTCAGTATTGTAATTATCGTTAATAACCATGTCTAGTGTTGTCTTTCTTTCTCTCGTCAGTATTGTTAGTTTCTTTGTTTACCATGCCTAGTGTCGCCTTTCTTGCTCTTGTGAGTATTGTTATTTTCTTTGTTTACCATGCCGAGTGTTGTCTTTCTTACTATCGTCAATATTGTTATTTTCTTTGTTTACCATGCCTACTGTTGTCTTTCTTGCTATCGTCAGTATTGTTTTTGTTTTTTTTTACCAGGCCTAGTGTTGTCTTTCTTGCTCTCGTCAGTATTGTTATTTTCTTTGTTTACCATGCCTAGTGTTGTCTTTCTTACTATCGTCAGTATTTTTAGTTTCTTTATTTAATATGTCCAGTGTGGTCTTTTAACCATGTCTAGTATTGTTATTTTCGCAATTTACCATGCCCAGTGTTGTCTATTTTCACCATGATCAATATTGTTATTTTCTTTGTTTACCATGCCTAGTGTTATCTTTCTTGCTTTCATCAGTATTGTTATTTTCTTTGTTTACCATGCCTAGTGTTGTCTTTCTTGCTCTCGTCAGTATTGTTATTTTCTTTGTTTACCATGCCTAGTGTTGTCTTTCTTGCTCTTGTCACTATTGTTATTTTCTTAATACACCTTGCCTAGGGTTGCCTTTTTACTATGTTCAGTATTGTTATTTACTTTGTTTACTATGCCTAGTGTTATCTTTCTTGCGATCGTCAGTATTGTAATTTTCTTTGTTTACCATGCCTAGTGCTGTCTTTCTTACTATCGTCAGTATTGTAAGTTTCTTTATTTATGATGTCCAGTGTTGTCTTTTAACCATGTCTTGTATTGTTATTTTGTTTATTTACCATGCCCAGTGTTGTCTATTTTGACCATGGTCAGTGTTGTTATTTTCTTTGTTTACCATGCCTAGTGTTGTCTTTCTTGCTCTCCTCAGTATTGTTATTTTCTTTTTTTACTATGCCTAGTGTTGTCTTTTTACCATGGTCAGTATTGTTAGTTTCTTTGTTTACCATGCTCTGTGTTGTCTTTTTACTATCGTCAGTATTGTTAGTTTCTTTATTTACAAAGCCAAGTGTTGGCTTTTTTTAACATCGTCAGTATTGTTATCTTCTTAATTTACCATGCCTAGTGCTATCTTTCTCACTATCGTCAATATTGTTCATTTCTTTTTTTTACCATGCCTAGTATTGTCTTTCTTGCTATCGTCAGTAGTTTTATTTTCTTTGATTTACTATGCCTAGTGTTGTCTTTCTTGCTCCCGTCAGTATTGTTATTTTCTTTGTTTACCATGCCTGGTGTTTTCTTTCTTGCTATCGTCAGTATTGTTATTTTCTTTGTTTACCATGGCTAGTGTTGTCTTTTTACATGGTCAGTATTGTTAGTTTCTTTATTTACCATGCCTAGTGTTGTCTTTCTTTCTCTCGTCAGTGTAAGATAATGAAGAGTGGCAAAAATGAATCGTGCACGAATCTATTGTGGATGGGACGTCGAGAAAGAAATAAAGGCGACTTGATAACTGTTAAAAAGAAAAGGGTCCGACAGTGCAGAAGGAACTTGAACAACGACGGTTTCAAAAACGCGAAGAGCCAAAACGCTTGGTGATCGGACTATCGATGTACCGGAAGAATGCGAGTTTCTTGTCCGCTGACTAAAAGTACGGAATGAAGAAATCACCTGACTTGTACTTCACCAAAGCGCTTGTAGAACAATTGCTTCAGTTCACGCTCGGATAGACAATGCAGAGCAAATTACTTTCCAATCGAATGTATATATGAACGTGTTTCTAGCGTAAACCAAGTCTGTGACCTCAGCAAGAAAAAGACTATCATGAGACAAAAGTATGTCAAAAGATTGTTTAATATGTGTGCGTAGCCGGCGTAAACAATCCGCTAATGGGAAATAAAGAAAACCAAATTTTGTTCATATACGTTCTGTTCTTTGGCATTCTTGTTGGACCTTAACGGGTACCCTGAAAGAACGGGTAATGCAACATCAGTATTGTTATTTTCTTTGTATACCATGCCTAGTGTTGTCTTTTTACTATGGTAAGTATTGTTATTTTCTTTGTTTACCATGCCTAGTGTTGTCTTTCTTGCTCTCGTCAGTATTGTTATTTTCTTTGTTTACCGTGCCTAGTGTTGTCTTTCTTTCTATCGTCAGTATTGTTATTGTCTTTGTTTACCATGGCTAGTGTTGTCTTTTTACCATGGTCAGTATTGTTAGTTTCTTTATTTACCATGCTCAGTGTTGTCTTTTTACTATCGTCAGTATTGTTTGTTTCTATATTTACAATACCAAGTGTTGGCTTTTTTAACATGGTCAGTATTGTTATTTTCTTAATTTACCATGCCTAGTGTTATCTTTCTTACTATCGTCAATATTGTTATTTTCTTTGTTTACCATGCCAAGTGTTGTCTTTCTTGCTCTCGTCAGTATTGTTATTTTCTTTGTTTACCATGCCTAGTATTGTCTATTTACCATGGTCAGTATTGTTATTTTCTTTATTTACCATGCCTAGTGTTATCTTTCTTGCTCTCGTCAATATTGTTATTTTCTTTGTTTACCATGCCTAGTGGTGTCTTTCTTGCTCTCGTCAGTATTGTTATTTTCATTGTTTACCATAGCTAGTGTTGTCTTTTTACGATGGTCAGTATTGTTAGTTTCTTTATTTACCATGCTCAGTGTTGTATTTTTACTATCGTCAGTATTGTTAGTTTCTTCATTTACAATGCCAAGTGTTGGCTTTTTTAACATGGACAGTATTGTTATTTTCTTAATTTACCATGCCTAGTGTTTTCTTTCTTACTATCGTCAATATTGTTATTTTCTTTGTCTACCATACCTAGTGTTGTCTTTCTTGCTCTCGTCAGTATTGTTATTTTCTTTATTTGCCATGCCTAGTGTTATCTTTCTTGCTCTCGTCAATATTGTTATTTTCTTTGTTTACTATGCCTAGTGTTGTCTTTCTTGCTATCGTCAGTGTTGTTATTTTCTTTGTTTACCATAGCTAGTGTTGTCTTTTTACGATGGTCAGTATTGTTAGTTTTTTTATTTACAATGCCAAGTGTTGGCTTTTTTAACATGGTCAGTATTGTTATTTTCTTAATTTACCATGCCTAGTGTTATCTTTCTTACTATCGTCAATATTGTTATTTTCTTTGTTTACCATGCCTAGTGTTGTCTTTCTTGCTCTCATCAGTATTGTTATTTTCTTTTTTTACCATGCCTAGTGTTGTCTTTCTTGCTCTCATCAGTATTGTTATTTTCTTTGTTTACCATGCCTAGTGTTATCTTTTATGCTCTCGTCAGTATTGTTATTTTCTTTATTTACCATGCCTAGTGTTATCTTTCTTGCTATCGTCAGTATTGTTAGTTTCTTTATTTACCATGCCCAGTGTTGTCTTTTTACCATGGTCAGTATTGTTATTTTCTCTATTTACCATGCCTAGTGTTATCTTTCTTGTTATCGTCAGTATTATTACTTTCTTTATTTACCATGCCCAGTGTTGTCTTGTTACGATGGTCAGTATTGTTAGTTTCTTTATTTACCATGCCTAGTGTTATACTTCTTGCTATCGTCAGTATTGTTAGTTTCTTTAGTTACCATGCCCAGTGTTGTCTTTTTACCATGGTCAGTATGGTTAGTTTCTTTATTTACTAAGCACACTGCTGTTTTTTTTTACATCGTCAGTATTGTTATTTTTTTCATTTACCATGCCTAGTGTTATCTTTTTTAGTATTGTTATTTTCTTTATTTAAAGTAAGGCGTATTTTTTTTCAAAAATATTTACATTTTGTTTTTAAATATAATTTTGAAAGCTAAATGTAAGTATTTCACTATCGTTTCGTTATTACATTATTAATTGAAAAAAAAATGCTAAGAAAGTAGAATCATTTGTTATTATTGTCTTCCATCTCCAAGGGTTGGATGCCACAATCCGCGATTGAAAAATGACTTTTTGATCTGCAAGTTTGTAGTTGCTCGACGCAATATGAAACTTAATTCTAAGTTGTATATACAGGGTGAATGGAAATAACTCCCTCTTATTAAGTTGTCGTAATTATTACTGAAATATATTTTTAAAAAGAAATGAATATAAGAAAATGCGAGGATGGGTTTTATTCAAATGGGTGCCAGCAATCATCACCAGCTTCTTAAGTTGCCTGGAGATCGCATCAACTGATTTCACAAAGAAACTTTTTTTTCTTTTTTCTTTTTTTTTTACTAATGAGTAGACACTAATTAATGCTAACAACCCTCTCATAGATTGGGGTCAACCAGATGAATAGATTAACTAATGAATGTTGAGGAATACTGTGAGAGTATTGAGAATAGCAGTTTTCTCATTGTCAAATCATTGCTCGTGGAATGTGAGGACTAAAGGAAAAGATAACTTATAATTCATAACTCTTGCATCCCCATTTATTTATTGTAAGAATTATATTTCAATAATAACTTACAAATATAACTTACAAGTATAGGGCATTACTTTCTAATCACCCTGTATTTCTGTAGCTGCCAAAATAAAAAAATAACAACGCTGCCCTAAAATATCTCTCTCTCTCTCTCTTTCTCTCTCGGCCAGATGCTCAAATTCTCGGGCGCTGGTTTTCAAATCCCACTTTCCCGACCTTGTGTCACATCTTACCGCTGTGGGAGGTAGATAAATAACTCTCCCTCACTCTCTCCTTCTCTCTCTTTCTCTCTCTTTCTCTCTCTCTCTCTCTCCTTCTCTCTCTCTCTCTCTATCTATCTCTCTCTCTCTCTCTCCTTCTCTCTCTCTCTCTCTATCTATCTCTCTATCTCTCTCTTTTTGTATGCCAGATGCTCTAATTCTCGGGCGCTGGTTTTCAAATCCCACTTTCCCGACCTTGTGTCACATCTTACCGCTGTGGGAGGTAGATAAATAACTCTCTCTCACTCTCTCCTTCTCTCTCTTCTCTCTCTCTCTCTCTCTCTCTCTCTCTCTCTCTCTCTCTCTCTCTCTCTCTCTCTCTCTCTCTTTGTAGGCCAGATGATCAAACTCTCGGGCGCTGGTTTTCAAATCCCACTTTCCTGACCTTGTGTCACATCTTACCGCTGTGGGAGGTAGATAAATAACTCTCTCTCGCTCACTCCTTCTCTCTCACTCTCTCTGTTCTCTCTCTCTCTCTCTCCCTCTCTCTCTCTCTCTCTCTCTCTCTCGTTCGAAGCAGATTCACAGTGAACTCAAGTTGTGGGTTGTTTTAGAGGCGGCATGTATATTATGACGTCTATAGAAATGAGTTAAAAGAAATAAATATTTATGAATGCATTAAATTTGGTTTTCACTTTTAAAACTAATAACATACACACGAACGCGCCCTCATATCTTACGAATGGGGTTATCTTTTTTGAAAAGCAGACTTGCAGAAGACGTGATGAATTGCTTCTAGGAACGGGCTGTATAATTACGACGTCTATAGAAATGAAAATTAAACAATAAATAATAATGTATAAAGTTGTTTTAACTTTTTTATTAGACGTCTTACAGGTAAAACTAATAACACACACGCACACATGCATTAACGTCTTACGAATAATGTTTTATTTAAACTTTATTTAAAAATAAGTAATTAATAGAGCGCACATATAGACATACACATACATACACGTGTTACGATTAACAGTTTCCTTACTTTTCTTTTTAAGTAAAAACTATTAATTTTAATAGGTTTTAAATTAATTATTTTACATTTAGTGTTTAAGCAATGTTTACGTCATTTTTGTAAAAAGATTACTATTTAAAATTAGTTTGAAAAAAATATTTTGGATTGAAAAATAAATATCTTTCTCTCTCTATCTCTCTATCTCTCTATCAATCTATCTATCTATCTATCTATCTATCTATCTATCTATCTATCTATCTATCTATCTGAACGTGCGTGTCGAGTAAAAGTGAGCGATGAATGAATAGGTGAGTAGGATTCGCTTTTTATAGAGTAAGCAAAGCGATTGCTAATTGTTCATAAAAGAACGGAGTATTGATTTACTCCTCTCCAAGAGTTAGGCACAAGGCCAGTTTTTATCTTACTCCCACGAGTAAGATATGACCCAAGGTCGGGTCGGGAAAGTGGAGGCTTCACAATATCAGGTTAAACAATCAAACGATTAGACAATCAAATAGTCGAATAGTCAAATAGTCGCTATGTAGAATGAACTGATTCCATTTTTAAGAGCTGAATTTTTCTTTCTTTAATATACAAATCGTATTTTCCTCCCGGTTTGTTTTTCTTCTTTACTGGCAGCAAAGTAAACTATTTCACTTTTAAGAAAGTTCATTATGCCTGTTTTTTCAGTAAAAATAGCGCATTTCATAAAAATGGAGGCGGATGTATTTAACTCGATCAAGTAAATATAAAAAAAACATGTTTTTACGGGTGTTATTTATTATCAAAAATAAATTCTTAAAATGTGTTTTCATTTAATATTGATATCGTGTTTTGTATGAAATTCGATGAAGGCATTCGTCGATCAATGTGTTTCCCTTATTTAGCTATTCATGTTGAAGTCTTCGTGCGAGCACAGTTGGCGTCGTGAGATAATCTTCAACTAGTGAAAGCAAGCGAACACACTGTACATCTCGACCACAAATGGGAAATTCCATCAACCAAGTTGCGGCCCCTTTTATTGACGACAATCAGGTCTAATCTTGGGATATCCTCGGCGGAAAATATCGATCACTGCGTCCCTCTAACACTATTTATGCGTGGCAGTGTCGGTGTGCGCGTATTCAAGTGCGGATGCGTGTGAGCACACGTGTGTGTATGTGTGTGTGTGTGTGTGTGTGTGTGTGTGTGTGTGTGTGTGTGTGTGTGTGTGTGTGTGTGTGTGTGTACGTGCGTCTACGTGAGCCTACGTGAGTATTTGTCGGAAGACTCAACACGGGTGGGGATAGGGTAGCCTAATGGATACAGTTGCTGACAATGTCATTGGCTATGACGAGTTCAAATCCGATCGGAACTATTCGTAGTACGCACTAATACTCCTAGCAGATCTATGTACCAGTGATGCTAAAATAGCAATTGTGGTCCATTAATCGTATATAATATATATAAGGTATTGCATTTGAACCTTAAATAATAACCTGAACGGTTTTGCTGCAAAACAGATCACATAAACAAATACTTCAGCATTAGAACTTACGATAATTATAACAATATATACTCAATGTTAGTCCGTAACTGGCCATTAAGGATTGTGCTTATTTATTTTTTTTACTTTATTACATTCGCCTTGATTCTTATGAAAGATATATATATATATATATATATATATATATATATATAATTATTTTTATTCATACACACATGTACAAAATCTGCGACACTGGCATGTCGACGTTATCGATCTACAGCTGTTAAAAACTGAGATCTCATCAGACAGAATTATAATATGATCCTTATCTCAGATCATATTTGGAAAGAACCAATATTAATTACTCGATCGTAAAGAAGGTGGGAGCTCAAATAAACATTATTTTTTAAAAACCTATACGTTTCATATTTCAGGGATGGGGCATGGTTTAATTGACACGAGTAGGCCTTTATTGTTTAGAAAAGACCATCAGAACCCATTTATATATATATATATATATATATATATATATATATATATATATATATATATATATATATATAAACTTTTATAAACATTAGAACAGCCTACGCGAGTTCTACCAACGTTGCAACGTCATCACATTTTCCTCAACTTAAAATTAAATTGCCTCCAAAATTAAGCGTGCAATTAAATACAGATTTTTCATTAAACTTTCATATAATTTTATTAATTCACAGATATATTTGAATATGTAATTGAGCAAATGTGTGGGTGCACTATTGCAAATTGTTCTATAATCTGTGTATGTAAACAGTTTATATAAGACGAAATGTATGTGTAAGAGGTTGGATGTCTATCCACGTGGGGAAAATCGGTGAATTAACTTAGCTTGCCTTGAATTTGTAATGTCTTGACAGAAAATTGCGGTGGAAAGGTAATTAAGTTTTTGCATGTGTATGACTATGGCACGTCTAATGTGTATGGACGGAAGGTGGGGGCTGGTGTCAGTAGGTCGGCGAATAGACACGATAGTTACGACCTTGTAAAAAGTTAACTTTTTTATTTTTTATTTTTCATTTTCTTCACTGGCAAATTTAATTCTGTCTGTTTGCTTTTGAGAACAATTCAATTTTTAGTTGATATTGAAGCCACAAGGGGATGTGTTTACATTGAAACGCTGGTTAACTTACGTACGCTGTTCTGATGTTTATATAAGCTTATTTTTATAAAGCTTTACTTTGTATTGGGCACTTTTTTTAAAAACATTGGTTTTAAGTTCACATTATGAACTTAATATATGTAAATGGAGAAAAACAACAAAAAAATGATTGTCATGGTTCTATTTGATATATTTGAATGTTGAGGAAACTTACTGTTATAATTCGAAAAAAAAAATTTATATGGTCTTTTCGATATTCCTAGTCGATGGATTTTATTTTGTATAAGTATAAAAATGAAAATGCACGCCCATTAAAAACTGCTTATATAATAAAATAAACAAACAAAAAATGCAATGTCAATTGGTGAAATAAAACAATTATATAGTACCGAGTAAGTGTAAATCGTTACTTATAGCTTTTTCCATTTATTATTAAAGAGTGAAAATAAATTTGCAAAACTTAATTAAACTGTAAAAAAAATGTATAGCGAATACATGGCAACCTGTGTAGACTAACATCATCAGCTGAATTACCCCACCTGCGACCCAAAAAATGAGATTCCACTTTTTTAGATGATCACGTGTAAACGCCCCGAAAATCTTGGCGAAAAGAAGAAAAAAAACAATTATTTTAGAATTTAGTGGGATATCAATTTCATATATAAATTTCATGTAAATTGATCCTCTACTTCGGGGATAATATATTGTTTTAGGGTTGCTAACGAATTTGTTTTACCACTAACCCTAAGTGTGAGTGGCTATGTCGTAAGACGATACGTAATCGCCTAAAAAAAGAAGAACCCCGTCCTCCCTCCAAAATTCGAAATTTATCTCTTATAGCAATTTAGTTTTGTTAACTGTCCTAAAACGCTAGAATAGACCGAAAATGAGGGATACGAAACTGATCCTCCACTCTAAATTCTAAATATGTTTTTTTTGTTTTGATTTTTTTTCTGTCCGCCACATTTTTCGGGATGTCGACGCGTAATCGCCTAAAAAAAGGTAGAATCTCATTTAAGCGTGTAGCGGAGAGTGTTTTTTTTTCAATTACGTGAATTAATTGGGATTAAGTTATCGACAGAATCATTGCGTATATAGAGAGGCATAAATAATAAACCCGAACGTGTTTAAAAGATATAAATATGCAAATCAAGTTATGAAGAAGTTATGGGAAATTGGTGAAGGTGGCCGTGTAGAAAAGTCATCTCGATTTCAGCGTTTTTGCCATTGGACACTCACAGAGTGATTTTTTAGAACCAAATGTTTTTAAAGTAAACTAAGCTAAAATATAACAAAACGTTTAAAATTAAATCAACTTTAATGTTCTTTTAAGAAGACCGTATCGTGATAATTCGATAGAAATATAAAACTTTCATGAAACTTATTAGAAACAAAAATATTTAGAG
>OY744515.1:180986458-180991458 GCA_963556195.1 Sepiola atlantica | reverse complement strand
ATTATTCAACTAAAAACTGTTACGTGCTGCTAAACTTTTAGAGAGAGGAGATATAAGTTTTCGGGACAGGAGAGACATCAAATAAAGCGAAAACTGCTGCTGCTAAAACTTTACTTGAGAAATTTTTTTAAATCTCCATTTTTTTTTATTAATCCGTTGACTTTTCATTTCTATTATTAACAATAGAAAAACGATATGTGAAATCTAAATTTTTAGTGAGTTTTAATTAAGCGTTCGCCTCATACCAAAACCATCTGTTTTCATTTTATTAAAGGCCGAAATCCATTTTAGCTTCTCTTAAATACCAAAATCCTTTTTTGTCTCCCGCATATAAATTCAGCTTGGCAAGTTTAGTATTTTATCATGGATGTGCGAAGTTTTCCTGCTCTCAAATGTTTACTCTTCATGCCCAAGTCCCTTCTTCACATTTCTGTGCAAAGGTTATAGAAAGTTGATACCAGCGCTTTTTCATTTTGCTGGCGACACAGTGTGTGGAACATCAAAATAACTGTCGGTGTTTATCTGAAAATCATCTTATCATTTTGACAAAAACAAAAAAGACGAAACGAGGAATGTTGACAGTGACATGACCGAAGGTCCTGAACTACGTCAATTGAGAGCCAATTCATCGAGGCCGAAAGTCTTGAAATACATTCGTTGAGAGCCGATTCATCGTGGTCGAAAATCTTGAACTTCGTTCGTTGAAAGCCAATTCATCGAAGCCGAAAGTCTTGAAATACATTCGTTGGGAGCCGATTCATCGTGGTCGGAACTCTTGAACTTCGTTCGTTGAAAGCCAATTCATCGAGGTCGAAAGTCTTGAAATACATTCGTTGGAAGCCGATTCATCGTGGTCGAAACTCTTGAACTTCGTTCGGTGAAAGCCAATTCATCGAGGCCGAAAGTCTTGAAATACATTCGCTGGGAGCCGATTCATCGTGGTCGAAACTCTTGAACTTCGTTCGGTGAAAGCCAATTCATCGAGGCCGAAAGTCTTGAAATACATTCGTTGGGAGCCGATTCATCGTGGTCGAAACTCTTGAACTTCGTTCGGTGAAAGCCAATTCATCGTGGCCGAAAATCTTGAACTACGACCGTTGGGAGCCGATTTATCGTAGTCGAAACTCTTGAACTTCGTTCGTTGAAAGCCAATTCATCGTGGCCGAAAATCTTGAACTACGTCCGTTTGGAGCCGATTCATCGTGGCCGAAAATCTTGAACTACGACCGTTTGGAGCCGAGTCATCGTGGCCGAAAGTCTCTAACTACGTCCGTCGAGAGCTGATTCATCATGGCCGAAAGTCTTTAACTCCGTCCGTCGAGAGTTTATTTATCGTTGGAGTCTATCGTTTTTCGATTCATAGAATCAATGCTGAGAGTTATTTCAGTTTTCATCCTGTCGTTAGATGTGTTGATTTCATATGCAAAATGTTAAATCTTCTGAAACATAATCTTCAATCTATTCTTAAAATTACTGTTTTTAAACTTGATTCAGGAACAATCTTTTGTTCGCGTGTGGAGATCATAACCGTCTGTAACAACACATACATCGAAAGTTCTGAACTTGTTGGCAAGAATCGTGACAGGAAGACAGAATCATAAGCAGCTTTAGAACACAAAAAAAAATATTCATCCATAAAATTAAAAAATAATGACTTGAATTAATGTCCTTTTTTACCTAAGTATATTACAGACGATGTTTTAAAAACTAATTTTATTATTTCACTCAAGTAACACCGGGTAGGCAGGCTTACACACACTGACACACACACACACACACACACACACACACACATATATATATATATATATATATATATATATATATATATATATATATATATATATATATATATATATAGGGTGATTCATAAGTAACTATTTATTTTTGAAATTCTAAAGTTAAAAATACGGTAATACAAAACAGAAAGTTTATTCAACAAATTCATTTATGGGATTTTAAAATTACAGCAAATTTTCAAAATTTCCACCTTTCGTTCTGCATGCATAGCTCCATTCTATTTTGCAAGGAATTTACGACTCTTTGTAGCATATTTGATTGATTATTGTGTTGTGCGAAGGAGGCTTTCTGTTCATATCACGTTTCCATTGCCTTTCAACAAGTGTGGGAGATTCATCAAATTTGGCCATATGAATAACAATAAAAAATCGCTCTTCAATTGTAAATGACATTTTAAATAGCTAACTGAAGTGACTTATGAATCACCCTGTATATATATATATATATATATATATATATATATATATATATATATATATATAATGTATTTTTATGTAACTATCTTTATTGCAGCGTTTGTAACTTTACTTGCTAGTATATTATAGCTGTTAATTTCATAAGTGATATATATTAATGCAGAGAATTGCATTATTAACTTTATACGACGCATTTTATGTCAATGAATATATTTTTATTAATTTGATTCATAATTACGTAGGTTTTTCTGGCTCACAGAGTTAACCAGCATAATTTCCTTAGACAAAGATTGAACCTTCGATGTTTATGTCTATAATCTGACGTTTTACACCCAGGCTTTCACGCCTTGTCTAGAAATATGCACGTTTTTATAACCTAAATATTTAATGTATTTTGGGGGATTATCCATGCCGTTATTCGAAACCAGGACGGCCGGTAATATTCAAATGTAATAAGGAGCCAATCATTGTATAATGTTTTTTTATATTTTTTCATGTTATCAGTACAACTATAACTAAGTTTCACTGTATTTTTATTGAATATTTTATGTAAAATACTATTTGGCGGTATAATGTGAATTGATTAGTTGTCAAAATATCTGCCCTTGTTTAGTTTTCACCATTTGTTGGAATAGGGGTGTAAGCAAAATTATTTTTCTGCATCTTTTTATAGGTGTTTCTTAATTCTGATTAAAAATAGTGAATATAAAAAACTAACATTAATTAGTCTTTTTATATTCACTATTTTTAAGGCCATATTATAAAAAAAATATGTTCATTAAGAATTTCTTAATTTGCAAAGTTATTGTTATTGTACTTTTGATAGATTTAGGGATATGTTTAAGTATTGCCGGTGGGTGATTTGAGACACGGGCTGAGTTTGTTAGCGCTACGGATACGGTGCTTGGCTGATTATATTTGGATGTGATCGGACGTTCGGGTTTCGAACCTCGGTGTGGATACATAAGCTACGTCTGGCTACACTAATCAGTCGTAGTCTACGAAACGGGTGTCTGTGGATGACTTTCAAATCACCTACTAAAATGTTCGTTCATGTGTGCTTTTGTATAACCCCTTGTCTGGATTGACATCAAGTAAGTTAAATTGTTTGATATTTGCAGTTACTTCTACTTTTAGACCCATTTTTTTCATTAACTTATATATTATATTTCTAGTTTTTCGCATTTGGTAGTAGTATTATATCTAACTATAAAAAGAGCATCATCTCTATAAAGATCTATAGTAAGATTGTATAATATATATATATATATATATATATATATATATATATATATATATATATATATATATATATATATATATATATATATAGGTTACTAGGTCTGGTAAACCCACTGAGATGTCAAAAAACATTTGATTAGTGTCTGTCTATTGTTCATTATTACTAATTAGGGTAGTAGTTCTGCATTGTTTTGATCATGCCAGAAATATCAGTAAGAAGTTTAGAAAATTGCATGGTATGTTCGAAAAAGACTATTGAAATAGCTGGGTAATATTTGATAATATCGAATTTTACTAACGAGCACCTAGCTTTGTTTTCAATCATGGAGGACCATTTTATTGTGTTAGCAGTATTGATCCATTGGTTCAATTTATGTGTTTTTAATTTGCCGATTAATTCTTTTTAATATTTCTTTACTGATTTTTCCTGTCGCTTGTCTAGTTGGATTAATTAATCTTGTAGATGGCTGTGTTAAAGACCTATGGTGTTTTAGTAATATATATGTTTTTTCCTTTCTTTAATTTACTTAATTTATTACTATTTTTTGTTTATCTCTTATTTTTTTGCTATTAGTGTTTATTATGTGAATAGAGTCTGTGTTATTTGTTTTCTTATGATTTTGTGTGATGTTTTTGGTCTAGTAATTCAAAGTTCGGTAAGTTAATTTAGTTTGCAAAAAATCATAGTTTAGTCTGCGTCAATGCGAGTAGTGAATGGATATGCATTACTATCCGTATATGCTAAAAAAAGAATTCATATCTGAATGGTTATTAAATGGTGGGTATTTTTGTTTTATAATTTGTCCTGTAGAGTTTAGAGAAGAGTAAGAAAACTAGGTGTCAAATGCTGATCTTATTATTAATCCGATTGTAGTCGCTTACAAAATGAACTCAAAGCATAAAATAAAAAAGTTACTGAAATAAAATTTCAAAATTTCAAAAGCAACTCTTACACTAAATTTTTAAAAAAAATTTAAACCATAGAAAGTGAGATTTGCTACTTGTCACCTTTCTGGACAAATACAACATTTACGACATAATCAATATTATGAAATCATGTTCCAAAAAATTCAACATAAATAAAAAATGTATGTGTACATATGTTTGAGAAATTTTAATAAAAATCACCTCTTCAGCACAAAATAACAAAAAGAAAAACTATACAAAGAAAAAAGAAAAGGGAAAACTATAAGTATAAAGAAAGGAAAATATTGTTTCTGAATTGATTTGTAATTTTGTTAACGCGTTTGTAGTTATTTAACAATTCCATTGTTTACCTGAAACCGTAACGAAATGATATGGTTATGTCAGTTTTCGTATCAAGTCCGGAGGTGTGTATGTATAAATGTGGTATTGTGTATGCATATGTGTATGTGTATTTATATGCTTGTGTATGTATTTATATATATATTTATTTATTTATATGTATGTGCATATGTCTGTGTGTATGTATGTATGTATGTATGTATGCACGTATGTAATTGCGTATATACATATATATATATATATATATATATATATATATATATATATATATATATA
>OY744515.1:180798958-180983958 GCA_963556195.1 Sepiola atlantica | reverse complement strand
TTTTAGAGAATGACTTGCAGCTTTGTACAAATTACTACACAATATCATTGTTTGTTTGTTTTTCAAAAGTAGTCCATGAATACATTAGAAACTGCAGGAAACAGATAGCCCCCATTAGAGAAACTGGATCAGTTGACACTCAAAGGATAAATATATTTTTTTAATTCTGAGATATTATGCCTCCGAGGCCACTCTGTTGACAAAAATATTAAATTCATGAAGGTATGTCTAGTATCTTGGGAGCCTTTTGCAGACATACAAACATAATCAACACACACACAACTCTCTTTTATATAATAGACCTAGCAGTATATTCTTCCATATTTTGCTTAGCTGCCGCGTCAGCCCCTTCTGCTGCCTGAGAGAAATGTATCCTGACAAATGAAAATATACTACACAAAATTAACATAGACGATTAAATGGAGTTATAGGAAATTACAACAGCGATTGAGGCATTGCATTAAAGTTGGATTTTCAAGTCTTTAAAAACTAAATTAGAATTTAATTTCGGGATAAAAAATACAATTTAAGACTAATTAATAAAGACAACCCTCCCTTATGTAAGTATTATCGACATTATAATATCGAGTATGCAGGGGAAAGGAGTTAACTAATGTAATGTAGACACAGACGGCATCCACAGAGATGAAAAACTAAGATGTTGATAATCAACACTAATTTCTGATCTGAACAAAAGTTCTTAAAAATATTACAATCGTCAAAGTTGTCGTATGGTCGTTTGTTTACTTTTTAAAACTGTCACGTGACTTAAATTAACAAATGAAATAATAATCTGAAAGTACCCAATTAAAAATGGATAAAACAGGTTGTCTGGCCGGAATATTTCTAAGCGCGAATTCAATAAAAAATGTGAATCCGTTAGAAAATGAATCGTACAAACTTTAATTTTAACTGAACGTTTTAATTCAAAATGTGACAATTTTTAAAAATAAATCTTAAAAATATATACCTTTACTTGAATATGGAATGACGTCATAAAAAACTGAATTTGTTGTTAAAAGCAGTGTGATCTCATCAGGAATAAATTGCACTTTCTAAAAGTTGTATATGTGTTAAAGTTGAGAGAGAGAGAGAGAGAGAGAGAGAGAGAGAGAGAGAGATGAGGTGGATAGAAAAGAATGTTCTTTTTCTTTGAATCGATTGTTTTCTTTCTTGTTTGGTAGACACACGCGAACCACTGCAATCGAGATATATACAATCCTAATTAAATCCCTATTGGCATTTTTGTTCTATTTGACGACAACATTCGTAGAAATATAATTTCATGAGAATTAAATGAATACGTTTCTCATCAGTTCTCGGATTATTCGAAACATACAATATATGCTTTGTGTCAATTTATTAATTACTAGCAGGGTTACCTGTTGTTGCCCGGAGTAATAGAATAATTTTAAAAAAGAATGTGTACCATATTTCTCTTTAAACTTCTCTTATTCTCAGTGATCATTAGTTTTTGGGCACTCCCCTCTGACTGCTTCTTGCAAACTGTCGATGCTTCAATATAATAATAAAATAGAAAGGGAAAGAAAGCGTAATCAGCCGACTGTATTACCTAGTGTCAATTTTGTTTTTTATACATGTTTTGTACGAATAAAAAACGTATTTTTCTATGCAATTAATTAGTGTAGCAATGCACAAAAGTTGGTGTGGCTTATATGGACTATGTATTTTAACGGGTTTATCATAATATCTTATTATTAGTTTCGGTTAAAATTTGATTGTGCTTTAAAGATAATAGGGTAAATTTAATCTAAAAAATATTTATTTATACGACTGAAAAAAATAATAGAATAAAAAAAAATGTCCTGACGTCGGATAAAAACACATAAATTCTGTGTAATACTCAGGATTATTATAGACCCATCCAGGGGTCGAGGGCCAGTGTGTTGGACGTGCCGAAGTAATGACACAACGCGAAAGATTGCCTGAACAATTTTAGAACATCGCCTCTATGATCGAGGATGAACTGTGGCCGGTGTGTTTAATTTGAATACGAGGACTAATGCTGCAGAGGTAAAGGTGGTCGCCCACAGATCACCCAATGCGAAGTCAAAAGCCGGGTGGCCCAACTGAAAACTAGACGGATAGCATGTTGGACATAAGGAGAGAGAGGTCATATTCTGTGAACAGTGGGTCACGGAAAAGTTGGCTCTGACGGATAGCATACCATATGATGAGGCGCTACGCTCAGAGGAAACAAGGTAGTTCAAGAAACTGGGACTCTCCAGTGAGACAATCTTGCGGCCATGCTCTACAGAAAATGGCACGCAAGGGGGTCAATGTAGAGGAAGACGGAACGATCGGTCTAAAATCGTGCTATGGGCCAAAAGACGATGGCGTGTTAGGAAGCGAAACAGGACAAGAGACAGAAAAAGAAACATGTGTTATCTCTGCTGACAGAGAAAGAACTTACCTGTAAGGCGTCGATAGGTGAAACTTAAGTAAATGCATTAATCGATACCGGAACGTTGGCGTTCCTAATATAGTATGGGATATACCGACAATTGTCGACAAAGCAGACATTGTGTCCGCTGGACTTCGTTGTCAGTCAAACTATACAATATATCACATGTAGAAAAGTACGAAGACAATGAAGATGAGATTACGTTAAGTGAGGCCGTGGTTAAGTGGTCCGAGACTATCCCAGTTTTGATGGCCAACACAGTAATTAGGACCGTAAGGATAAAACAGGATTTTTTTGGATACGCTCGACCAATAAAACAGATCAGAAGGGTGCATTTAACAAATTTAGATAGATGATAAAAGGGTCGCAGGTGTGATCATGTAAGAGACAAAAAAATAGTCATTTCGGAGGAATATTGTCTATCAACGAGAAAATTATTATTGGATAACCAGAACGTGATAGCCAGGTCTAAATTGCTCATCACACTGGTGATTGATTTTATATTTGGCTATCGCTTCTAAGTTAGGATCCACTTGGAGGTAGTAAATGTGTAAATTCATAAGCTGGTAAATTTCAACCGTGCTATCTTTGTCCAGCAGAGGAAAAGACACTAACACTAACAGTTTATCATGTGCTAACAATGGCAAACATCGCAAGGCAGTGTAATACCTCCACAATTGTCCGGCTGTATCTACAGGTAATCTCGAATGATGAAGTAATTCGGTTTGCATTCTTAATAGGACCTCACTCAGTTTCCGGGGTTACGATGCTCGGTGATAAGTGCTTCAATGAGAGTATATCCAAATTGTGCCCTCATGTGCTTCATCAGTATTTCGAAGGACTGCCTGTTCAGACATACTTGTCTGTCCACCGTAAGCAACCAGAAATATTGTTGCACCAACCCATCCAGTTCATATATACCCTAACCCTAAACTTTACCCTACCCCTAACCCATCCAGTTAATGTATATCCTCGTTTATCGCCTCAGTGACGTCACGTACTTCCTCTTTTAGGGCGTACATATGAGAAACGAACCAATTCAGGCGTTTCCTATTCTTAGCTACTTTGAGTCTCGTAACGTGTAATATACATACGCTCTTGTCGGCTATGTGAGCTAATGTCTCCTAGTTTTCTATTATATCTTTGGAATTTCTCCGAATATATATATATATATATATATATATATATATATATATATATATATATATATATATATATAAATAAATTAGGTCGTTCATTTAAAAGCATTGCTGGGTTTGTATTATAAATTAAAAATATAAGCCATTATCAATGCAAGATTTTTTTTTACTTTAATCTTATTAATTTCGGAATATATATATATATATATATATATATATATATATATATATATATATATATATATATATGGTTCATTACACTGCTTATCGAAATGTGTGTGTTAATTATCTCTAAAACCGTAGAAGGAATTTGTGATTTATTTTTATGTATGTTGGGCGCGTACGCGTGCCACACGATATTATTATACCACTTTTGATTAAAGTGAAACATTTTCTTGCAAGTACTCTGTGCAATGTAGTTTCGGAATATCTATGGTGATCGAGATTTCTCTGCAAGACATCAGGAGAAAAATTGTAATATATTCCCTTTTTATTTATGTCCAGTGTGAACAGGAATCTCACCTTATTAGTGTACCCCCATTGTTCAAAATGAAACAAACTTTTCTATAACTCTGGGTAATATAGTTCAAAAGTAGATATTCTTATGGGGGACTATCTAAACAATCTTAGGCAGGATTTCTTATATATTCCTTTTTATGGATGCCAAACGTGAGCGTAGACATAATGATATCATTCTACATTCTTTGAATAAAATGAAACATAATTATCCAAGTACCCTGGGTAATTTTATTACAGAATATATATGGCCCCCATCATAATGTAATCCTGACCAAAACGAAGCACACTTATCAAAGTATTTTGGGTAATATAGTTTCAGAATATACAGGGTGTTTCAAAAGTCTTGGGAACATTAGAAATGCGTATATCTCATGAACTATTCCAGGTAGAAAAATGAAACTGGTGCCATTTTAAAGCTTGCTTAATCAAGTTTTTGGTCATACTAATGATTTTCGTGTTATCTTTCCAGGTGCAGTAATGGCGTTCTCTAAACAAGACAAGGCATTTTGCGTCCTCCAATTTGCAAAGACTGAATCGTGGACATGTGTTCAGCGTGCATTTCGCAGGAAATTTAAAAAAGAAGCCCCTGAAAAGGAAATCCATTGTCAGATGGCATGCTAAATTTGTGAAAGATGGGTGTTTGTGCCCAAGTAAGCGAACAGGTCGCCCTTCAACTTCAGAAGATGCAGTTGAGCAAGTTTGGACAGCCTTTCAGCGGAGCCCCCGTAAATCAGTGAGAAGAGCCAGCAGGGAACTTCAGCTTGCTCCAGCAACTGTCTGGCGTGTCTTAAGGAAACGACTGCAAATGGTACCTTACAAGCTCAAGTTGGTCCAAAAGTTGAAGGACACTGATAAGCCACTTCGCCGTGACTTTTGCATTGCAATGCAAGAGAAGTTGGAAGATAACGGCTTTGATGACCGGCTTGTTTTTAGCGATGAGGCGACCTTCCATCTGAATGGCAAAGTTAACAAGCATAACACTCGCATATGGGGTACTGAGAATCCTCATGAACTTCTTGAGCACGAGCGAGATTCACCAAAAGTGAACGTGTTTTGTGCAATTTCCAAGAAAGGTGTCTCTGGACCGTTCTTCTTTGAAGAGGCAACTATCACTGGTGAATCCTATCTCAACATGCTGGAAGACTGGTTAATGGCTCAGTTGGAACAAGCAGAATCTGATGACTTCATTTTTCAACAAGATGGTGCACCACCACACTGGAGTCTTAGAGTAAGGCAGTTTCTTAACACAAGGCTGCCTGGTAGATGGATTGGGAGATCCGGGCGAGGTGATGACGTTCTCATGCCCTGGCCTCCTAGGTCTCCAGATCTTACCCCGTGTGACTTTTTCCTTTGGGGCTTTGTCAAGCAACAAGTCTATGTGCCGCCCCTTCCAAGAGATATTGACGCACTAAAGGCTCGAGTAACGGCAGTTGTGGGAACCATTGACGTCAAGATGCTGGAACGCGTTTGGCAGGAAATAGACTATCGACTAGATGTCTGCCGTGTGACGAATGGTGCTCATATTGAGCAACTTTGAAGATTCCCCACAAAACTTGAAACTTTAACCTTTCCAATGGTACCAATTTCATTTTTCAACTCCTAATAGTTTTTGAGTTATTAAAAATCGTTATGTTCCCAAGACTTTTGAAACACCCTGTATATGGCATCACATCAACTCAAATCAAATTCATTGGCAAAAAGTGTAACAATTCATGTGAAAAGATAGAATATATTACATCTATGTACAGTCTGAGTTTTTGTTCAAGCCCACTTTGAACCTAAATATTATAGACATCGTCATGACCTCCCCTGGCAGGCTGCACTACAGACCGGAAACACGGGGAGAGAATGCTACCTTTCTTCTGTCGAAATGAAAACGACGATAGCACATTTTCTGTTGGCGTCCGCGGGGACTACAACTAGGCGCTGAGGTGAAAACCTCTTCTAAAAGTAGATTTAAATTCCCATTAATGATGTTATACCAGAAGTAGGCCCCTCGCATCCTTCACTGCTCAAGTGTAAACAGATTCGGTCTTTGAAGCCGATCCTTGTAGGTAAGATGAGTGTCTCTTTCCAAAATCCGAGAAGTTTGTGATATATTGCCTTTTTATGGATGTGTTATTTTACCTTTTTGATCAAAATGAAATATACTTATTCATGTACTCTAGTTAATGCATTTTCAGTATATATATATATATATATATATATATATATATATATATATATATATATATATATGCTTATTGATGTCTTTCCATTAAATCCTACGAGAAAATTGCGACGTATTTCTTGTATATGGGTTCTCCGTGCAAACGGAGAATCTACAATGCTTTGGACCCCCAATGTTTAGGACCCTTAATGTTCACAAAAAATAGAATTATTCAAGTAAACTGAGTAATATAGTTTCAGGATGCGATGATGCCGGTTTGCATCTGACAGCCGACGAAGATTCCCGGAATTATTTCCTTTTAATGCATGTCTTGCGCGAACGCAGTCTCCGCGGTATTTTTATAGTAATCTGGTCAATGTATTTTAAAAATATATAAGGTGACGGTTGTATCTCCTCAAAACCTTAGGAAAAGTTTGTAACATAGTTCCTTTTTATTGACATCTGTCGCGAATTCATACCCTTTTGATCAAAATGAAAATGTACTTTCACAACAGATATGGTTATGGGTGTCTTTCTCTAAAGACTTAGGTGGCGTTTGTGACGTATTTCCTTTTTATGGGTGTCCGACGCGAACGGAAACTCACCATTTTAGTGTACCCCTTTTGATAGAAATGAAACATATTTATGCAAATACTCTTTTTAATGTAATTTTAGTATATATGCCTTTATAAATATATATCTCCCAAATCGTAGAATGTATTCATGGTATATTTCCCTTTTAATGAATGTTCGGCGCGAACTAGCATTATCTGATCCTTTGTAGGGGATTGGTTTATTGTAGTATTAACTACAGATGTTGTTGTTCTCATCAATAGTACACTTAGGGGAGGGCTGGATCCCCCCCCCCCCAAATATAACCGGCCTTATACAAGTCTCTCTCTTTCTACCCCTCTATCTATTTAGCCTTCTCCACATCTCTCCTTTTCTCTCTATATCTTTAATACCCTTTGTCAACAAGACACCTTTCCCCCTGACTTATTTCCTCTACAACATGTGCAATCTTGCAAAAAGAAAGAAAGAAAGACTAAGCACTTTACGACGAAGCAATTTAGAAGAGTAGAAAGTGAATTTTCGGTTTATTTTCGGCAGCCTCGTAACTGACAAAGGGGGGAAGAATTTCTGCTTTTGTGTCCGAATCTATCCATCTAACACTTATCCTTGGCTAGTTTTTAACCTTGAAGCAGTATTGTTTTAGCTCATTACAACAAGTGGATTCATGCCTTGTCTGGAGCGATTTCCATAAAAAAAGATAAAAAATCATATTTACGTCGATTTAAATTACGTAGGCATTGTACAAAACATATTGTTTATTGAAATATTTTACACTGAAATTGTTCTAAGTGATTAAAAGTATAATTCTTTTCTCCGTCACGACAAAAAAGTACTTTAAAAAATCATTAAATTGAAACCAAAAGTATAGAAGATTTATTTGCACTCTTTCTCGCTCTCGCTCTCTCTCTCTCTCTCTTACGCTCTCTTGCTCTTACGCTCTCTTGCTCTTACGCTGTCTCTCTATCTCTCTGTATCTCTATCTCTTACTCTGTCGCCCCTGAAAGAAAAACATAATACTCAAAACCGACGAATTTGACATACTTAAAATGAATGAAAGTGATTTATTTTTACATTAAAATTCTGAGCCCGCGTACGCGCGTGCACACAGACACATACACACAGACACACGCGTACACACATATATACATAGAACTCGACTTTCCTATAAGAGTAAAGTAAGATGGCTACATATATAACTTTGGTTGTAAAAGATTGGTTCGAATAAGGACAAGAGAAAACTTTTTTCGGTAGAGAAGCAGAATTGTTTTAAATCTAAAATAAGGGAAAATATTATTCGATCTGATAAGCGTGATTGTTTAAAATGTCGCATATTTCGATAATAGCACAATTTTCTTAGGGAAAGGTCAAATTTGCATCTTTCAAGCATTCTGAAAATTATATATTTCTGGTCATATAAAATTGTTTCTGATCAAGTCTCCAAGTGCTCCAAGTCGACGCTTGATAAGCATCTCAGCTGCCCCTTTTGTCCTGATACGTTTATCTTCCGACACTTCTGAATTAATCTACGATGGCACTGTTGCAGAGTCCGATCTAATGCCCACTGTTTGTAGACCCCATTTTAAAGCCAGGTTGATGACCTTCATCGTGACCTACAGCTCCGCAACATTGCTATAGGCGCTATCATTCTTCTTTCGTAGCAAAGCAGCATCTTTAACAATTACTCCTCCAATTTCTAACAACGCCCCTAATGCCAGGCTGCTAGCGTCGCTTAATATTACTCCTTACGGGCTCCTTTTTTATGTGCCATTCTCCCTTTAAGGGTTCACCTTTTTCACTTCCGCAATATCCTGCATCATGCGCAGTACGCCTTGTCAATTGCATCTTCATATTGGTCCGTACCGGTCTGCATTTTAATAAAGCTGCATGAAGTTCGCAGCCATTCGATTACGGAGTTATCACCAACCAACTTTTTAACACAGATAAAAGGTATCGCTTGGTTAGACCGTCCGTGACTTGAAGGATCTCATTTCCTTGAAGTAAAGGACAATTCTTATTAATATGTTTAGAGCAGAACGCAGAGGGAATGAGAATTCTGGAGATAGACCTGACCCTCAAATTTATCGCCCCATTAGTCTACTCACGCTCTTTGCTAAAATCTGAGAATCCTTAATCAATCTAGCGATAGTTCGTCACCACTTAATGCTAAACGTCTTTCTTACAATCATTATGGATTTAGGTAAGCACTGTCTACTGCGGATATCCTAACGGCCATCTCTGAACGCATATACCATACACTGGATAAAACAACTAAAAGTAGAGGGGGTTGTGCTTGGTGTATTTATGTTCTAGCTCTTTTTTATTTATGTTCTAGATCTTTTTATTTACTTTCTAGCCTTTCTAATTTATGTTCTAGCTCTCTTTATTAATGCTCTAGCTCTCTTTATTTATTTTCTAGCTGTCTTTATTTATGCTCTAGCTCTTTTCGTTTGGTCTAGCTCTATTTATTTATGTTCTAGCTATTTTTATTTATTTTCTAGCTGTCTCTATTTATGTCTTAACTCCCTTTATTTATGTTCTAACTCTCTTTATTCATGTTATAATTCTCTATATTTATGTTCTTGTTCTCTTTATTTGTGTTCTAGCTCTTTTTATTTATCTTCTAGCTCTCCTTATTTATGTTCTAGCTCTCTTTATGTATGCTCTATTTATTTATGTACTAGCTCTCTTTATTCTTGTTCTAGCTCTTTATTTATGTTTTAGCTTTTTTATTTATGCTGTAGCTTTTTATTATGCTTCAGCGTTTCATGCATAACTATTTATGTTCTAGCTTTTTATCTATTTAATAGCTCTTTATTTATGTTCTAACTCTCTATTTTGTTCTCAATTTTTTTTATCTTTCTTTATTTATAGTCTAGCTTACTTTATTTATGTTTTAGCGCTTTTTATTTATGTTCTAACTCTTTTTTGTTCGAGCCTTGTTCTAGCTATCACTGTATGCTGTAGGTATTTTTGTTTATGTTTTAGCTCTCTTTATCAATTTTACAACTCTTATTTACGTTCTAGCTACCTTTATTTATATTCTAGCACTTTTTGTTTATGTTCTAGCTGTTTATTTATGTTCTAGCTCTTTTTATCCATGTTCTAGCTCTCTTTATTTCTAGCTCTTTTTAATCTATGCTCTTGCACTATTTATGTTTTTGCTTACTATTTATTTTATAGCTCTTTTTGTTTATGTTTTATCTGTGTTTGTTTATGTTTAAGGTCTATAGTTGTGTTCTATCTCTCTTAATCTATGCACTATTGATGTTCTATGTCTTTTTTGTTTATGTTCTACCCTTTTTATTCATGTTTGAACTCTATTTATGTGTCTATTTTTCTTTATACGTGTTTTTCTCTTTTTTATTTTCTAGCTGTCTTTATTCATGTTCTAGCTCTATTTATGTTCTTTTTTTTATATTATATGTATTTATTTTCTATCGATTTATTTTCTAGCTCTCTTTATTCATGTCTTAGTTCACTTTATTAATGATCTAGTTCTCTTTATGTTACAGCTCAATATATGTTGTAGCCCTACTTATGTTCAAGCTCTTTATCTATGTTCTCGATCTTTTTATTTATGTTCTAGCTGTCTTTATTTGTTCTAACTCTCTTTTGTTATGTTCTAACTCTCTTTTGTTATGTTCTAACCCTTTATGTATGTTCTAGCTATCTTTATTTATTTTTAGCCGTCTTAATTTATGTTCTAGCTCTTTTCATTTATGTTCTAGCTATTTTTATTTATTTTTAGTCGTCTTAATTTATGCTCTAGCTATTTTCATTTATGTTCTAGCTCTCTTTATTCATCTTCTAGCTCTATTTATTTATAATAAAGCTTTATTTGTTCTAGCTGTCTTTATTCATGCTCTAGCTCTCTTTCCTTATATTCTAGATCTCTTTTTTAATATATAGTTCCCTTTATTTATGTTCTAGCACTATGTGTTCATGTTCTAGCTTTTTTATTCCTGATCTAGTTTCATATTAATGTTTCATATTAATGTTCTAGCTAGATTTTGTATTAATGTTGCGTTACCCGTTCTTTCGCGGTATCCGGTAAGATCCAACAAGAATGACAAAGAACAGAACGTATATGAAAAAACTTTGGTTTTCTTTATTCCCCATCACTGGATGATTTACGCTGGCTACGCACACACATATAAGAATCTTTTTACATACTTTTGTCTCATGAAAGTTTTTTTCTTGCTCGTTCATATATACACCCGATTGGGAAGTAATTTGCTCTGCATTGTCTATCCGAGCGTGAACTGAAGCAATTGTTCCACAAGCACTTCCAATTGTATGTTTGATGAAATACAAGTTAGTGGATTCCTTCACATACTAACTTGCTTATCAGTCGCCTTTTTTGTCAGCGGACACGAAAGCCTAACAACAAGACGGGCTTGGGTACTGTGACAATAAAGAGGAACACTCACCATCAGGAAAAAGAATGAGGTGCTTTGCATGTCGTATGCGGATTTAAAAAGGGCTTCTCTTCATAGGTGAAGGTGTTTATGGTGGTCTGATTTGCATATGTGGATATCAGGTGATATAAATGAAGAGGACAGCTGGGAAGGAGGAGAAGCGATTTGGGATTGGAGAGAGAAAGGCAGAAAGAAAGTAGGTTGCACGAAATTCGGTTCGGTTGAATTACAGTCAAAACTTTTATTTTATTTTTTAATTCTTTTATGTTTCTGGCACAGTTAGTTAACAGATACGATAGCCAATAAAGCTTCATCGGTGCCATAAACATCGGTAAACTCCCATTCTTCCGGTACTTCGATACTCCGATCACCAAGCACTCCGGCTCTTCGCGTTTCTGAAACCGTCGCCTTTCAAGTCTCGTTTGCACTGCGAAACCTTCTCCTTTTTAACAGTTATCAAGTCGCTTTCTTTCTCGACGTCCCACCCACAATGGACTCGTCCGCGATTCATTTTTGCCACTCTTCATTATCTTACATTAATACTCAAGCTTTTTTCATTTCTGTTAAAGAAAATGTGAGCAATCACAAAAAAGAGAGCTTGGTCTTTATTTGTTCTAACTGTATTTTCAGGTATATCTCACTATTTTTATTTTTATTCTAGCTCTCTTTATTCATATTAAAGCTCTCTTTGATCCTGTTCTAAGTATCTTTATTTATTTTTTGGCTTTTTTTTATTTATGTTCTAGCTCTCTTTATGTTCCAGATGTATGCCCTACCTTCTTTTATTGATGCTCAAGCTCTTTATGTGTATGTTCTAGCTTTATTTTATTTATGTTCTAGCTGTCTTTATTTATGTTCTCTCTTTATTTATTTTCTAACTTATTCAATTTATGTTCTGGTTATCCTTATTTACGTTCTAGCTATGTTTATTAATGTCGTAGCATTCTATTAATTTTCTAGCTTTTTATTTATGTTTTGCTCTGTTTATTTATTTTCTCGTTCTAACTTTATTTAATGATGCTACCTCCTTTTCTTTTTGCTACCTCCTTTTATTTTTGCTACTTCCTTTTCTTTTTGCTACTTCCTTTTCTTTTTGCTACTTCCTTTTATTTTTGCTACCTCCTTTTCTGTTTGCTACCTCCTTTTCTTTTTGCTACTTCCTTTTCTGTTTGCTACCTCTTTTTCTTTTTGCTACCTCCTTTTATTTTTGCTACTTCCTTTTCTTTTTGCTACTTCCTTTTCTTTTTGCTACTTCCTTTTATTTTTGCTACCTCCTTTTCTGTTTGCTACCTCCTTTTCTTTTTGCTACCTCCTTTTCTGTTTGCTACCTCCTTTTCTTTTTGCTACTTCCTTTTCTTTTTGCTACCTCCTTTTCTTTTTGCTACCTCCTTTTATTTTTGCTACCTCCTTTTCTGTTTGCTACCTCCTTTTCTTTTTGCTACCTCCTTTTCTGTTTGCTACCTCCTTTTCTTTTTGCTACCTCCTTTTATTTTTGCTACCTCCTTTTCTGTTTGCTACCTCCTTTTCTTTTTGCTACCTCCTTTTCTTTTTGCTACCTCCTTTTCTGTTTGCTACCTCCTTTTCTTTTTGCTACCTCCTTTTCTGTTTGCTACCTCCTTTTCTTTTTGCTACTTCCTTTTCTTTTTGCTACCTCCTTTTCTTTTTGCTACCTCCTTTTATTTTTGCTACCTCCTTTTCTGTTTGCTACCTCCTTTTCTTTTTGCTACCTCCTTTTCTGTTTGCTACCTCCTTTTCTTTTTGCTACCTCCTTTTATTTTTGCTACCTCCTTTTCTGTTTGCTACCTCCTTTTCTTTTTGCTACCTCCTTTTCTTTTTGCTACCTCCTTTTCTGTTTGCTACCTCCTTTTCTTTTTGCTACTTCCTTTTCTTTTTGCTACCTCCTTTTCTTTTTGCTACCTCCTTTTATTTTTGCTACCTCCTTTTCTGTTTGCTACCTCCTTTTCTTTTTGCTACCTCCTTTTCTGTTTGCTACCTCCTTTTCTTTTTGCTACTTCCTTTTCTTTTTGCTACCTCCTTTTCTTTTTGCTACCTCCTTTTATTTTTGCTACTTCCTTTTATTTTTGCTACTTCCTTTTCTTTTTGCTACCTCATTTTCTTTTTGCTACCTCCTTTTATTTTTGCTACTTCCTTTTCTTTTTGCTACCTCTTTTTCTTTTTGCTACCTCCTTTTATTTTTGCTACTTCCTTTTCTTTTTGCTACTTCCTTTTCTTTTTGCTACTTCCTTTTATTTTTGCTACCTCCTTTTCTGTTTGCTACCTCCTTTTCTTTTTGCTACCTCCTTTTCTGTTTGCTACCTCCTTTTCTTTTTGCTACTTCCTTTTCTTTTTGCTACTTCCTTTTCTTTTTGCTACCTCATTTTCTTTTTGCTACCTCCTTTTCTTTTTGCTACCTCCTTTTCTTTTTGCTACTTCCTTTTCTTTTTGCTACCTCCTTTTCTGTTTGCTACTTCCTTTTCTTTTTGCTACCTCCTTTTCTTTTTGCTACCTCCTTTTATTTTTGCTACCTCCTTTTCTGTTTGCTACCTCCTTTTCTTTTTGCTACCTCCTTTTCTGTTTGCTACCTCCTTTTCTTTTTGCTACTTCCTTTTCTTTTTGCTACCTCCTTTTCTTTTTGCTACCTCCTTTTATTTTTGCTACTTCCTTTTATTTTTGCTACTTCCTTTTCTTTTTGCTACTTCCTTTTCTTTTTGCTACCTCCTTTTCTTTTTGCTACTTCCTTTTCTTTTTGCTACCTCCTTTTATTTTTGCTACTTCCTTTTCTTTTTGCTACTTCCTTTTATTTTTGCTACTTCCTTTTCTTTTTGCTACTTCCTTTTCTTTTTGCTACCTCCTTTTCTTTTTGCTACTTCCTTTTCTTTTTGCTACCTCCTTTTCTTTTTGCTACTTCCTTTTCTTTTTGCTACCTCCTTTTATTTTTGCTACTTCCTTTTCTTTTTGCTACTTCCTTTTATTTTTGCTACTTCCTTTTCTTTTTGCTACCTCCTTTTCTTTTTGCTACTTCCTTTTCTGTTTGCTACCTCCTTTTCTTTTTGCTACTTCCTTTTCTGTTTGCTACCTCCTTTTCTTTTTGCTAACTCTTTTTCTTTATGTTCTTACTCTTATTATTCTTTAACAACTGTTTTTTGAAAATTGTCTTTAAAAAAGAACAATGATAAAGAAACCATATGGGCACATGGGTATGTACTTCCCTCGATTCACTTTTATAAGTTTACATGTCAGTATCTTCCTCTTTGTATGTATTAATTTTGTTTTATTCTTATGTTTATTACTATTATTTATATGTTTATCTCTGCTTGTATGGTGAGATGATTCAGATATTCCCTTGGTCATATTTAGAATATTTATCTCTCTGTTGGTCTTCTCAGTTTATTATTTGGTGTAAGCTGCAATAATGTTTATTTAATTTTATAAATGCTCTATTTAGTAATGAGCACTCTTGAAAATATTGGTTGTATTTTCATTTCATTAATATATTTGAACTTGATTAATTTATATATATATATATATATATATATATATATATATATATATATTCCATGATAAATTCCAGTATACTGAAATCATATGCCCTTAATAGTGTTAAGATGAAAATTCATATACACTAAATGTACAAAAGAAAGGAAATTCACAAATTTTTACACTTTTATTAATTAAGGGTATGCCTACATATCCTTAATTGAGGGTATGCCTTCATATCAACCAACCCATTTCATTATCACATCACTACAGTATAGATCTCTATGCATGAGTGGATGAAGTGTGTGAGGTGCGCTGAAGAAAAATTCCTACCAGTAAAATACATAGCCCTGTTGTGCTCACATACCCTTAATGACAATAAAAGTGTAAACATTTGGGAATTTCCTTGCTTTTGTCCATTTAGTGTATATGAATTTTCATCTTAACACTATTAAGGGCATATGATTTCAGTATACTGGCATTTATCATGGAATGTCACTACTTTTGTAAAATGGTCATTTTTAAGTTTTTTTTTTAATTTTCTGGAAAACTAAGGTAGATGGTTAACTGAAATTAAAATGCCATCAACTAGACTCTAGAACCTCTATCTCTGCTAAAAATCAGCTGAATCCATCAAATAGTTGATGAGATACAGGGTGGCACATACGTACGTACGTACACAAGGATAACATGATTTCATGATTGAACTTTCTGGATCTCTGGGTTATCTTGACTAATGATGCTGAAATTCTACACACTTATAAAATTTATCAAATAATAATTTTGTGCAAAGTTTTATCTAATTTGGTTTATTGGTTTTTGAGTTATGATTGATCAAAGAAATGAGATTTCCAGCATAGGCCATTCTTGAAATCTATTAAGGAATAGAGCGCTCTCGCGCCTCCCTTGATATATATATATATATATATATATATATATATATATATATATATATATATATATATATATATATATATATGCATCTAGCTATATGCCATTTTCAATGAAATACCCAATTTCATGTTAGTAAAACAGATTTAATGAAGCCAAACCAGAAGTAAGACTTTCATTGAAAAGAAAATGCCCGTGGAATGGGCCACTACTGGTCGATGCTTAAATAAACAAATCAGAGCAAATAGTTGTTTTTTACTAAAGCCTAGTTTAATTAATTTTTTTTTTTAGAAAACCGACTAGGAATGTTTTTTATATTTTAATGTGTTTTTTTTTAACTATAAATAATAACTAGAATGGGTATGTTCTTTTGAAGCGTCTTGTTTTTAATTTAAAACTTGAAAATCAATAATAAAAAAGCCGTTGAAAGCCACGGATAAGATGCAAATATATTATATTCATTATTTTTAAGATAAATGTTAAAAAATAATTAATCTCTACAACAGAACACTGAAACAACAAGTGTGTAAAACAACCTTAATAAAAAAAAATAACAAAGGTATTTTTTTACTAATATGAAACATCTCTCCTATCTCAGGAAGATTTTTATACCCGAAAATTTTAAGACAAAGTTTTAAAAAATTTTCTTTAATATTTACATCTAATATGTGGCTTTCAACGGCGTTTTGTCTGATATTTTAATTTAAAAAAATATTATTATTTTGATATGAAACTGTGGTGTTTTGTCTATAGTAATCTGATGAATTAAAAACATTTTTTAGAAGTGGGAAGATTCATCCACGTTCATTTATTTCACAGAGTTGGCGGTCGTTGAGTGTATAACGACACAAGCTGACGACCTGGGTGTGCCAAGTTCGAATCCAGTCGGTTTCGTGATACAACTTTCACTTAGGGGTGTTGGAAACCGGTCAACAAGTTGTACCATTCTGATTCATCCGAAATTACTTTTTTTTTATCTATTTTACATTAAAAAAAGCCCATAATATATCGAATTGGATTTTAATTCGACAGCAGTTCTGTATAGACTGTGCCATATTTTTCGGAATTTTTATATCAATTTACTAAAATTAAATAAAAGTTAATTTCCTGAGTAAAAAATATATTTTTTAATGTTTTAACATTTTATATATAACATTTAAGATTATTTAATGTTTAGATTTTGATTTTAGATTTCCGATTTTCTAAATTCCATATCACCATACAACAGTCCTGTTCGTTGGTATTTAGCACCTTGTGCAATGGTTTTACAGGTTACTTACTTATCTCTCCTGTCTGTCTTTTACTTCATATTGCGTCGATTTATTACAAATAACGATAATATTATTTTCATACAAAAATATTAGTTTCTGAAGATGTAAACACATCATGAATATGCCTGGAAACCATAAACATTTCATTTCAAAATCTTACTCACTTTTGTATGTAGAGTTGGTGTAGTAGCATCTATATTGATGCCGCATTACTCTTTAAGAAATCTTAATCAAAACCACGTTTATATATTTTGATTTATATGTAATTACCTCATCTTTTATCAAATCTGATACTTTATTCAGTAATCAAAGGAGAAATTATTGGTCCATGTGGACACTTTATTCTTAACTCGCTGTATCCACCCGGCGTTGCTTGTGCGGGTGCATATTGCTGAAAAATGGCTTAGCTAAAAATAATTCGAACTGGAGTTATGTTGTTTTTATTCAATATGCTACTTTAATTAGTTTTAGTTTTCCCATATTTCATTTTTAATTTCAATAAATATTTGATTAATAGTAAATAAAACATATTCAAAGTGTATTTATTGATGTTACGTATAAGCGAGAAACATACATAAACACCGGGTTGTATGATAGTTGTATTAATGCACATATAATATTTGCATGGAATCTGAAAAATGTAGTAAAAAATTCCGGAACCATTTATTGCTGAGACCAAGATTAATACTCATAGTTATCTTCTGTACATGAGAAAGAATCCATGGTGAATTCAGAACGAAAAATATACATATAATTGTAAAGCAGATTAGCAGTACTTTATAATGCTTATGTTTCTAGAGTTTTACAGGCTTATATTAATGTTGTAGACATTATATTAATGTTAAAGACATTATATTAATGAAAAAAAAACATAATTTATTTGGGATGCTGCCATCTTCGCAAGATTACTTCTAGATAATAGAGGTGGCAGTATTCCAATATATAAGGCGTGGAATATGGCGATATAACTAAACAATTGTATCCTTTTTCAAAATTTAAAATCATTGAATAAGTTTTTTTTATTCAGAAATCAAAAGGGATTGCTAGTGAATTTAATAATTCTGATGGAACCAAGTCATCAAATATAAGTGTTAAATGTCATCATACTTGATGGTAAATATTCAATTAAAAGTTGGTACAATACACTTTATATCATGAAATTTGATTGAACTTCAACTGTGTAATGGTAAAAACTGAATTCGTCATAAATGGAAAACACAAAGATAGACATTTCGCATATCATTAGCAGTCAATCAGACTAACTCTCCGTTTAAAAAACTATTCACATTTGTATTTAAAAATCAATCAGCTGGCTGACTTTTATCATCAATGCTTCCATGTAAAACATTCAAGTTTTAGTCAAGCTAATAATATTTTGATCTTACGAAAAGAAACCATAAGAATAAATATTATTTATGAATCAGGTCTAAATTAGTTTATGTATATATAATACTGTGTTAAAATGTGCAATTATATATTGAATAAGATTGACTGGCTAAATTATTTCAGACATCTTTAAAGATGAATTATTTCAGACATCTTTAATGATAAATTATTTCAGACATCTTTGAAGGTAAATTATTTCAGACATATTTAAAATTAAATTATTTCAGACATATTTAATGATAAATTATTTCAGACATCTTTAATGATAAATTATTTCAGACATCTTTAATAATAAATTATTTCAGACATCTTTAATGATAAATTATTTCAGACATCTTTAATGATAAATTATTTCAGACATCTTTAATGATAAATTATTTCAGACATCTTTGAAGGTAAATTATTTCAGACATATTTAAAATTAAATTATTTCAGACATATTTAATGATACATTATTTCAGACATCTTTAATGATAAATTATTTCAGACATCTTTAATAATAAATTATTTCAGACATCTTTAATGATAAATTATTTCAGACATCTTTAATGATAAATTATTTCAGACATCTTTGAAGGTAAATTATTTCAGACATATTTAAAATTAAATTATTTCAGACATATTTAATGATAAATTATTTCAGACATCTTTAATGATAAATTATTTAAGACATCTTTAAACATAATTTTTTCAGACATCTTTAATGATAAATTATTTCAGACATCTTTAATGATGAATTATTTCAGACATCGTTAAAGATAATTTTTTCAGACATCTTTAATGATAAATTATTTAAGACATCTTTAAAGATTACTTTTTCAGATATCTTTAAAGATCAATTATTTAAGACATCTTTAAAGATTACTTTTTCAGCCATGTTTATAGATAAATTATTTCAGTATCTTTAAAGTTAATTCAAAAATCTTTTTAACGTGGCAAGTATTCAATATTTAAGAAATTGGATTTATTTGCTATTTGTTGTAGTATGTAAACATCGTACCGGCATATTAATGCTGTAGTGTATTTATGTAGTATATTTATTTTGTAGTATGTAAACATCGGGCTGGCATATGCAGGTCACTTGTTTACATACAGTTGTTTACATACGTATATTAAATGTGCACATACTACAGCAAATCGCAAAAAATACATTTACTTTACGTATTGAAAAGGTCAAATCTCTCAAGAAATGTCCTTATATTCATAAGGACATTTCTTGGGAGATTTTACACGTGGGTTGACAATGTCTTTCATACCATATATATATATATATATATATATATATATATATATTATTTATACCTTTATAATTCACTCCATTAAATTATTATTTTTATTAACCTTCGTTTGATATTATCATAAACTCTGAGTGATATGTGCCGGCAAACAGGACAATCGCCCTCCGAAGAAGCAAGCTCTGAAGTTGGCACGGATCCCAATTTTTAAGGTTATGCAATATAAAACTAATAATTATTGGCTGGACCGACTGCAGACTGTAGATCAATGAGAGTTTCAATATAAAATTGTTAGTTTTGCGAGATTTTCCTTTCACCCCGGTGTCCATATAAACACATATATGTTTAGTAAGAACATTTAGAGGTGTTCTTATTAAACAGAAGCATTCGAAAGCGAGATCACAAAGCAAACGTTGAACAGAATTGGAAGCCAAGCGTCCGTATCATATTTTATATATGAAAGAAAAAGAAAAATTACTTTTAACCGAACAAATGCATTTTGGAAGGGATTTGCGTTTACGGTTTTTGTCTCTAACAACATGAAAATGTCTAACAAAAGACGCTAATTCTCTCCCTCCGCCTCACTCTCCCTCCTCTCTCTCTCTCTCTCTCCCTCTCTCTCTCTCTCTCTCTATATATATATATATATATATATATATATATATATATATATATAAATCTTTAGAAATAATATTTTCAAATATATATCTATATATATATATATATATATATATATATATATACATATAATTATTTATAAATGATATTTTTAAAATATATATCTATATATATAATTATTTAGAGATAATATTTTTCAAATATATATATATATATCAATCTCAATGTATGTATGTGTGCTTCTGTGTGTGTGTGTGTGTGTGTGTGTGTGTGTGTGTGTGTGTGTGTGTGTGTGTGTGTGTGTGTGTCCTATAAGGAAAAAAGTTAGCGAATCTAGATAAAATCTAAAAATGTATTCTAATGTAGAATGCACCAGGAAAGTTAATGGGCGTATTCCCGAATCTCTAAATTCACTCCTAAGTAGCCTATGGGGTAGATTTCGTCTGCGTGGGTCGATTATTTCACCTATTTTTAGCTTAATTTCAATTTAATTATGCATTAATTTAAATAGAAAACACTTGCAAGTCATTCCCGAAAAATAACTGTAAGTCATTTTCTCAAATTCAACCGGAAATTACATCAGGGAAAATGCGGTGTGGAGTGGGGATTCAAAATTCTAATCAAATAATTCTAGGAAGAAGAAAGAAAGCGACTTACCCAGGCTTTAGTTAGCCAACTCCTATTTCAAAACAGTAAATGAGTCAGCATTTTATAGATTTTATAATTTAGTGGACGCTGCCCACCACTGTCCGTCAGCGTCCGGCAGTGTCCGCCACTGTCAGCCAGTGCCCGCTAGTGTCCGCCACTGTCAGCCCTATAAATAAATAGCCAACTCATCATTCAAAACAGGAAATGAGTCAGCATTTTTAGATTGTACATTTTAGTAGACACTGCCCGCCAGTGCCCGCCACTGTCCGCCACTGTCCGCCATTGTCATGTAAATATATATATATATTGTCATGTATAAAAAAAATCCCCTTACCTGTACATAGAACAAGCTATACTAATTTTACTCCATCATCTCAGTAATTATAGGAGCAACAGGACTAATGATAAAGAATTTCAAAAGCTATCTGGTGAGTATACCCTGTGAACCGAGTGTAAGAATAATACAAACAATTGCACTTAAAGGGATGGTTAGAATCTTTAGAAGATCTCTAGGCTGGAGTCTCTGAAATAGCCGGTGAATGTCTGGAATCCGGAAGGATACCCCATCCCCAGAAAAAATAGAAAGATAAGAAAATTTTTAATAAAGAGAGAAAATCTTACTATTGGGCTATGAGATTGTAATCTACTTGTTGATGTGTGCACTACCTCCACTATTGCAAATATTAAGTGATAAGAGTTTTTAAGAGTATAAAAGCAAGTGATATGAGAACAGTAATGAAGTGATAACTTAATGTGCCAACTAATTGAGTATACAAACATTGTTTTTTTTTATTCTGCACCCGGGAATCGCTGAGTAGCCCTGTTAGTATATATATATAATGTTAGAGATCAATATAATTTGAACATTGTTCAAGAAATTCTAAGACAAACTACCATTCGGCGTACGATCGTTTCGAAGACTTTTAGAAATATTTTATTGTTCATTATTTTGATGATACCAAAACGTCACTTCGTAATATATATATATATATATATATATATATATATATATATATATATATATATATATATATATATATATATATATATATTAGTATTTCATGTATCCACATAATATTTTATAAGGAGATATCATTTTATATGTATCAGTTTTCAGTATTTACTTCAACAGTGCTCCGCGGATGAAACGCATGAGCCTCTGTGTGGCTTAACAGCAATAAATATATTTCCATAACTTACTATATATATATATATATATATATATATATATATATATATATATATATATATGATTATTTTTATTTTTATTCACACAGACATGTACAAAGTTTGCGACAATGGCATGTCGATGTTATCGATCAACAGCTGTCATAAACTGAGATCTCATCATGCAGAGTAAACATCCGATCTTAACCTTAGATAATATTTGGAAAGTTCTTTGGAAGATTTTTTCCAAATATGATCTAAGGTTAACATCGGATTTTAACTCTGCCTGATGAGATCTCAATTTATGACAGCTGTTGATCGATAACATCGACATGCCATTGTCGCAAACTTTGTACATGTCTGTGTGAATAAAAATAAAAATGATCATATATATATATAGTAAGTTATGGAAATATATTTATTGCAGCTAAGTTTAGTACATGTCTGTGTAAATAAAAATAAAAATAATCATATATAAAAGCTCTATTTGATATTGAGCACTTTGTATAAACCCGGTTGAAATTATTTGGATTACTATCCTGTGGATGTTTACATTGCCTGGATTATATATATATATATATATGTGTGTGTGTGTGTGTGTGTGTGTGTGTGTGTGTGTATCCTAGAAGAATACCTGTCCACGACGGGTAAAATGTATTCGTCGAACAAATCAGTTTTGCACCACTTTTATGTCCCCTTACGAAGAGTAGAATGAAGATGTAATGTTAGTAAACCTTATTTCTACAATCCTTATTTCAATTTTGATCAAAATAATTAAATAATTTTGTTTGTAAAAAATGGTTAAAATAAAAAGCTTAAGAGGTCTTAAAGACTGAATCTTGCTTAATTGGTATTTATGGATCAAATTAAACGTAAATATGAAATATTTGAATTTTCAAATAGTGATTGTGTTTATATTATGCCCTTTAAAATCCTTTACTCAGGAGAAACTAAAATTTTGGAAATGTTTAGTAATTGATGTCTCATATCTATTAACATTTTACAAAAGTCAGAGTTATCTGAATTTTCACGAAGGAGTTCCACTCCCTATTTGCATAGTTTACATAATACTAAATATATCCCAAGTTACCGAGTCGTACGCCTATCAGCTATATTCTAAAATTCATGATGATCGGTTAATTAGTGTATAAGTAAATCTTATATATAAAAATATATAAACATATACACCTACCTTATTTTATATAGGAAGTGGACCTTGTTTTACTTTCGACAGCCTTGTAACTCTCACTTCCAATCTTTTGTCCTTTATTTCTCACATTTCATGAGCGACGTTTCTGACGAAAGGGGTACAATTGGTGTGTTTTGGGTCGAAATATATCCATCTAACACTTATCGTTGGCTAGTTTTTTACCTTTAAATAGTATTCTTTTTTTAGCTCCTTAAATCAAGTGGCTTCATGCCTTGTCGGGAGCGATTTCCACGAGAAAAAATAGAGAAATATATTGAGAAGATAATCCGGCTGTATCCAAACTTCCTTCATTAATTGTTGCATGTCTTGGAAAATGATCGGCATTACGGCGACAAGAGAGTGTGCACAGAGCAAACACGTCAATCAAAGCTCAAAATCTTTGACGCTTACATAATTTGAGTCCAAAACCAATCGCAACGCCAACTCGGGTGCACTCATTATCTAGATTCTGGAAGGATAGTCTGGTACATTAAGAAGATACGTTGATCTCGGCACCACTACTTGGCTGTAGCATAGCCAGTAGGCAGGTAAGGCGGTGCTAATCCAGAGCAAGTCTTGAGTTAGTGATATTGGACTCTCATTTTAATTTTGTTTTCTTTTGATGTGTCTTGTGGGATCGGAAGTGATTCTTGGGAAACACAGTCAGAAATATACTCGGAGTTATTTATTTATATTATTTCTCAACTGGCATGTTGAAAGGGCCAAGTGCGCCCCTGAACGAAGACGTAGATCGTCGAATTTCCAAAGAAACTTCGATTGAATTCAGCCTATATCGGCGTTGCATATTAACTGTGCGCATCTATCAGTTATTGTATTTATCTCGTTTAAGTAATCCTGTTCGAGGTAGCAAGGGCCGCTTTGGAAAGTGAAATTCAACATCGATCAATTAAAACCACTACTTTTTAAGAGGAAACATTGATTAGTTGAGGTCTTTAAGTCATACTTCTTAAAATAGAAAAGTTTAATTTGAAAACTTCTTAATGAGAATGCTTAATGAGAATGCTTTAGAACCCTTGAAATATGAGAGAATGTGCCGAATAAGAATTGCCTTCAACTATGCCAATTGATACGTGACCGTTTTTATGTTTGAATAAAGAAAGCATTTACATTGTTCGTGCTTTCTTTGGAAATTGTTTTACAAAATATGATATAATACAAGTGAGTGTACTTGTGTAGAGCTCGTTTCAATAATCAGAGGTGCACATTTATTGCTATGGGCTAAGAAGGGAGGCTTAATCTTAATAATAACTTATTATTATCAAGTATTTTTAAGATTACGAGAAATCTTTTAAAAAGGTAATAATAATTATGTACACAAACTTATATTTTAATGAGTTAAGAATGGGAGTCTTAATGTTAACTTTAATGATAACTGATGATTATTAAAGGAAAGAATCATGATGTATGCAAATTTAATTTTATGATGAAAGACGGTGGATAATCTTAATAACTTATAATGAAACATAAAGGAACGAATTTCTATCGTTTTTAATAAACACTAGAAAATATTCCCTTGTTCTTCATATTTTTGTGACTAAAACAGGAATTAATCTACGGGCACACAGATGCGTTGTTTATTGACAGGAGTGATAGAGAGTGGATTTATTAATATTTTTTTGCCAATACACATCTCGTTTTTTTTTTATAGAAAGGCCTTTTTTTATCAAATTTATCTCGCCTTCTTTTATAAAACTTAGCTCGCCTTCTTTTATAAAACTTATCTCGCCTTCTTTTATAAAACTTATCTCGCTTTTTTTATAAAACTTATCCCGCCTTCTTTTATGAAACTTATCTCGCCTTTTTTTATAAAACTTATCTCGCCTTCTTTTATAAAACTTATCTCGCTTTTTTTTATAAAACTTATCTCGCCTTCTTTTATAAAACCAATCTCGCATTTTTTTATGATACTTATCTCGCCTTCTTTTATAAAACTTATCTCGCCTTCTTTTATAAAACTTATCTCGCTTTTTTTTATAAAACTTATCTCGCCTTCTTTTATAAAACTTATCTCGCCTTTTTTATAAAAACTTATCTTGTTTTTTTTTATAAAACTTATCTCGCCTTCTTTTATAAAACTTATCTCGCTTTTTTTTATAAAACCTATCCCGCCTTCTTTTATAAAACTTATCTCGCCTTCTTTTATAAAACTTATCTCGCCTTTTTTTATAAAACTTATCTCGTTTTTTTTTTATAAAACTTATCTCGCCTTCTTTTATAAAACTTATCTCGCCTTTTTTTATAAAACTTATCTCGCTTTTTTTTATAAAACTTATCTCGCCTTCTTTTATAAAACTTATCCTGCCTTCTTTTATAACACTTTTCTCGCCTTCTTTTATGAAACTTATCTCGTCTTCTTTTATAAAACCTATCCCGCCTTCTTTTATAAAACCTATCCCGCCTTCTTTTATAAAACTTATCCCGCCTTCTTTTATAAAACTTATCTCGCTTTTTTTATAAAACTTATCTCGCCTTCTGTTATAAAACTTATCCTGCCTTCTTTTATAAAACTTATCCTGCCTTCTTTCATAAAACTTATCTCGCCTTCTTTTATGAAACTTATTTCGCCTTCTTTTATAAAACTTATCCTGCCTTCTTTAATAAAACTTATCTTGCTTTCTTTTATGAAACTTATCTCGCCTTCTTTTATAAAACCTATCCCGCCTTCTTTTATAAAACTTATCCCGCCTTCCTTTATAAAACTTATCCTGCTTTTTTTTATGAAACTTATCCCGCCTTCTTTTATAAAACTTATCTCGCCTTTTTTTATAAAACTTATCTCGTTTTTTTTATAAAACTTATCCCGCCTTCTTTTATAAAACTTATCTCGCCTTTTTTTATAAAACTTTACTGGGGTATTTGTTCTTTAAGTATGATTTAACTAACGTACATTTTGGGGGGGGTTAAGTTTGACTTTCATTAGTTGTTTCAGTTTTTACAGTAAGATTTACTTCAAATGTGACAACAGAAAAAAAACAATTGTCATTGATAAAAATAAATGACTACTCCCCCGACTAACGCCAGATAGCCCTACTATTGATCTATGATATCTTCAATCGGATGTATTGCATTCAATTATGCACTAATCGTGTTGGGAAAAGTATGAACCCCTTTTCTCTTTCCAGTAATAATTGAAATAGCATATTATGTTCTAAGAATCGTCTAAATAATGTTGTTTGATAATATATAATGCTAAAAGAATTGCTATGCCGTAAAAAGGTTAACATAACCATCATTTTATTCTTACGAATTTCTATTACTCTCTCTTTCTCTCTCTTTCTCTGTCTCTCACTCACTTTCTCTCTCTCTCTTTCTCTCTATCTCTTTCTCTATATATATATCCCTCTCTCTTTCTCTATCTCCCTCTGCCTCTGTCTCTCTCCCTCTCTCTCTCTCTCTCTCTCTCTCTCTCTCTCTCTCTCTCTCTATCATCTACCATATTTTGTCATTTCATTTTTCAATTTTGCTCTTACCCGCTGTTTTCTTGCTTTCGACTTCACAGGTATCTCATTTTAATTAAACAGCAATAATTTCAGCAACTACATGCTTACATAAATCATGCTATAAATCATCGGTTCCGGAGATTTCGTCTTTAGAACAATGAATGAACTTGAAACATTCAAATTGACTCCACGTAAGTTCACCTGAACAAGAAAACTTATTAATATTTTGCTGAAAAAAAAGAAAGAAAAAAATTAAACTTCTCTCGGCTTTACACCTTATTTATTTATTATTATTGCCACACTGCGACAACGAAACTGAATCACATTTAAGATTTTGTGTGCTGGTATACTGGCGTTTTATCGTTGGCCATTTTGGATTTTAATAATATTTCCATTCACTCCACAGAAAAATGTTACACGCACGTTTCTAATAAATAATAACAAATAACTATTGAAATAAGAAAATACGCGAAGATAAAATTTAATGTATCAAAAGTCATGTAAGTCCTAGTGTCTGTCGAAGAAAAAATAATACATTATTATTGTTTTAATACTGATATTAAACAGAACGAAAACACACCAACTGTTTTAATACTCATATCAAAGATAACTAAAACACACCCACTGTTTTAACAGTGGGTGTGTTTTAGTTCTGTATTTTTCTAACATAGTTCACCCTAAACACCGCAAGTTGCCGCCGTAGACGTATGAGGCTAGTGAGATCTAGTGTGAAAGTTTTTTTTTGGTGGGGGTCATCCTAAATTGGGAGCTGTGCAGCGAGATGTATGTTTAAATTAGTTTTACATTTCTGTATGTCGTTACAGTCGGGGGAAGCAGGGAACAGGAAAGGAGTCCCAAAAGCCGGTAGCGCGAGGAAAAAAGCTATTGAAGTAGAAGGCTCTCTGGCATCTGCGGACCTCTACAGTGAATGGATGGATTGTCGGAGTGGTAAAGTGTATTTAAGTCGAGGAGGCACCAGAGCAGCAAGTTTATCGGAGCACATTCTATTGGAGTACTTGGAAAAAACACAAAAATGCAACATAGCAGCTATCGGACAGGGGCTGGAACCTGGTGGATAGTGAGGGAACTATTAAATTAGAGACTCTTTTTGGACCTTGTCTAAGAGGGAGAGGCTAGTGGATAGTGCACCAAAAGTTTTCTTGCACGGTAGAGTGATGCCAACTTGCTTTCCAGCAGCCTTGGCAATATCTTCTATGCATTTGTTCTAATTCATGTTGTCTGTGAATGTCAGGTCGATGAGTTTTAACGTTGGAATCTCAGGTAGGGTGTTATTTTCCATGGCAATCGGTGGTTAAAGAGGTTTCTTGTAATTGTTTCAGAGAAGGAGCTTTGTCTTACCAGCATTAAATGTTACCATCAATTTATGACCCTATTCCACTAAAGACTGTAGGTCACTTTCTAAGGATTCAGCCATTGTCTCGGATATGTGCGCGTCCGTTTTACCAACATGACGAGAGTAGAACGTGGTATCGTCAGCAAATATACCAATCTCAGACAGTGTCATCAAGGAGGTCGTTTATGAAAATCAGGAACAATAAAGGTCGAAGGATCGATCCCGGGAGTACACCTGCATTTATGTCACATTGTTTGGATGAATGACCATTGAATACAACCTGAATCTTTCTTTTGGTTTGGAAGAATCTAATTATATTAAATATTCGTCCCATAATACCATATAATTTTTATGAGAAGACCTTTATGCCAGACCTTGTTAAAGACTTTAGACATATCAAGAGCTACTGCCGTAGCTTCATCTACCTTGTCCAGTGTATGGTATGTGCGTTCGGAGATGACCGTTATGATATCCGCAGTAGACCGTACTTGCCTAAATCCATGCTGATTCTTAGAACGAAGGGGAGAGCAAAGTGGGTGCTTGTAAATTCCCCCAAGTTTACCAGATAGAGAGTAAGAGAGACGGCGTTCATTGACCTAGTCAAGAAACAAGGCCAAGCACTGGGTGTCTTTGAGGTGCTAGTACCTCTGTGCCTGGCTAATAGACAAAGAAGGGGTGCAAAGACCGGCCGATAGGCAGAGGCCATTTACTTCTTAAGCAATGTTATCTTTGCAAACTGGATATTTTGTTCGTGACTCCAGCTCTAGGAAGGTGATCGATCAGATTTGCGGCCAAGATGTAAGTAGTCAATAGTACAGTTTTTATATCAGAGTTTTCCTTCCCCGTTAAAAGAATACCACAAAGTTATATTCGTAAATATCTATTTTGAGGAACGTTATTTTCAGTCCACAATGAGCGTCAATACATAATCTCTCTAGAAACATGTTGACTATGATTGCGCAGTGTTCAAATTATCGAATTTGAACACTGTGCAATCACCGTCTATATACCTTCTCTTCTACAGCAAAGGATACAATTCAACGTCAATAACACTTAATATCCACACAAATAATATTATCGTTCAGTGCACATGCAACGATGTTTGGAACTCTGTACAGTAACCATAAGCAAATATTAGTCCCCACATTACCATCAGCAGTATACATTGTGCTGCCTATTCTCACTGCACGACTAACGTCAAAAGAACTCAACTCAACCGAAACAACATTATGGCATATTAAATAAGCGGCAACTCTGTAGAATCACCTCCAGTAGACTTGACTGTCCACATTAACATCATGAGTATCTACTGCGGCGCAAAATTATGGTATTTCCACTGCACGGAGAAGTCAATAGCACTTAATTTCTACAGAAACAGCATTATGCTCTATTATATAAGCGATGATTATTTAAATACCGTCACTTTAGCTACCGTCAATGGAAATCTCTACATTAACTGGCGCTGAAAATCGGGAAAAAGTTTTATAATAATAGTTAACTGTTTAAAAATTCGACATCTTTTTTTGTGGTTGGATGCAACGAGGATCGCATGCGTTCCGACTGATCGCTCTGTCAGTCGTTCTACGTAAACGCCGTATTCAAAAGATCTGCGGCATTTTGGAGTTGAGGCAGCTTAGTCGGGGACTTGGGTAAGTGATCGGTTTTCTCGACAATCAAAAACGAAACAAAGAAAAACACGCCGTGAACAATAACAAGTATTTATTGTCACATAAAAACGAGAACGAATAGTTATGTTGCTCTTGTTGGGGAGTAAAGAAAAGTTGAGCAATTCTACTCTTGCTAAGTCTTAGCTGAGTAACTTTGAAATTTATTCGTGTGGCCATCCTTTAGAAAAGCTTGAATTGAAAATAATTCGTTCTTGGTCATTTGTATTCCTATTTTCGATCGGTCACCGATTTCGGTGTCTCTGCCAGTCTTCGTGTCTCTCTGTTGGACTAACCAACGGTTTTATACCAACCGTCAGTTCTTTTATCGAGAACTTTCACTTGAGGCAAGTTTTGTAACTGGTGAGCCAATCACAGGCAGTGTCGCATTTTCTGCTATCCATTGATTGATTATAAAATGATAGCTTTTATTTCACCTATCGAAGTAGGTACTTCAGTCAAGAAACATTATGTGGACCTGGGCTGATTATTTCAAAAGAAATAAGACGCCTTACTATTTGTTGACAGGTAAGTATATCTACCAGATATTGGTGGTGTACTTCTCAACCTTCTAAATCTAAAACACAGTATTCGGCTGAATTGTTTTTTTTACCTTTTCAATTCATGATAACATAGTGACATGGATGTGACGGATGTTAAGTAGATAACGACGCGGACTGACAATCTGGGTGTGCCATGTCTGAATCCAGTTGGTTCCATTGAATCACTTTCACTTAGGGATGTTGGCAACCATTACGTGGTCACCCCTGCTAAAATGCCAACAACAGAATCAAGACGGTCAAACAAAGTTGCATCGTGTTGATTCATACGAATGTACTTTACTAATTAATGGTTGAACGAGTGTGGCAGATACAGCGCCTAAGCTCTTTGAATTTGCCACCACTACTTGTAGGCTTAAACGAATTGATTTTAATAATGTATCTGTCCTGAAAATGATTACTTGATAATTCGGCTCAATTAAAACAAAATTCATTGTCCATACATCATTCTTAACATTTCAATTTGCTATTTAAAACATCAGAAAATTTAGTTTGAATATTTTTTCAGCTGTATGCTAGAAACGAAAATTATAACCTTTCAAAGTTACGATTAAAAAATGACATTTAAAATATTAAAAATAAAATCGTTCGTTTCGAGTAGAAATAAATATTGTCACTACTTGTATCAAACATAATTTCCTTTAATTATTCAATAAATATAAACTTAATCACTTAATGTTGCACCAGTTAACACATCGCGTTGCGTCCCTACTTTACCTCATATGTAAATTGGTAAAATTTATCAATGTGTATGTATACGTAATACATAAGATAATAATGTCCATGTTCATGCATTTTTTCCTCTTGAAAAAGAAATATTCCACTTTTTATTAACTGTATTTGTTAAGAATATTTTTCTTTAACATAGAAAAGTTATTATCGTAAAGTTTGTTTAGCTGTAAATATCTCGACTGAAGGCGTGTTTAGTGGTTATGTTTTGTTTTTTTCTTGAAAACTTATTCCATTTTAATTCCTTAATTATCTCCACTTATCCAACATATCTTCGCAAATTCATTGGTCCATAAGGAAATAACTATTCCTGGTGTCACTAATAGATATCTACTTTCAGATAGTGTTCAGTTTATTCGAGAGTTCTTGTCATCTGCTTCTTTTTAATTGTTATTATTTTCTTAGTGTGAGTCGGTGGTCAATTTGGAAACTTTTTTACTTGCGTTTTTCATAGATTCAATAGTGGGATATTAATTAGCAACAAGGAAGAGTTGCTGGTTTCGAGTTTCCTTTCAGCCTAGAAATTTTGTGGAAGGGTGATAGCGTCCCCATGGGCCGTTCAGTCTATAGAAATCCGTACAGTTGGCAACGGTTACTTTAATTGCATTTGTACATATTTGGGGTAAGACTTAGTTGTTATATCTTTTGAATAGAGTTTTCCCCATTATTGGATGGATCAAGCCACTCTTTTGCAATAACTATAACTTTTTTTTCAATTTTATAAAGACATCGTTTCTATAGGATTATTTAACAGAGAACAAAATAGCGGTGTTAATTTTACCGCCTTTATATTTAATTCTTTCAGGTTAAATTTAGTTCGGCTGGGTTCCTTTTTAACCAATCTATACATAATATCATAGTCTGATCCAAGTCTGGGGCAATATATAACCACATTGAAGTTTTTATTTTCCCTATTTTAACGTGTTAGTAACCATGCCATTTGATCCCATTTTTGTTCTGTTGATCAAGGTAACTGTAGATCTGAACGTTTCAACATTGAAGTGGCAGTATTCAATTCCTAAAAAACAGTTGTTTGAGAAGCTAGACTTCTGATTCTGAATCGAAAAATGCTTCTATCGTTCATCCCTTAATTTCTACCTTACTCATCATGTTTGAGATCCTGGTAAGGAGTTCATATTCTTCAACTTTAATCCTTTTTAGAGTTTTCACCACTTTTCCCGTTTTGCCTTGAGTATGCAATTTTAGGATGAAACTCATATCTTCTGAGATTTATATTTTTTCGATATTCTGTGTTTGAGGATTCAACATAGTTACATAGATTTTGTGTCCTGAGCTTCATCTCAATTCTGTGCTATTCGTTAGATATTGGTGGTTTCCGGGTTGTTCTTCTTTCTGGAGTGGCCTCATTTACTTCTTTCTTATGTAAACACAGACAATCATGTTCTTTAAGCGGGCTTTTCTTTGATTTTACTTAAGCATACCCATAAAACCTATTATTTCTTATAGCTTTTGTTGGTTTGCTACAACTGTAACAATTATGGCCCTCTTCAGGCCATTTTCACCTATAGTCTTTCGACTTAGATATACTTAAACTAGTAGTAGCTCTCCTTTATCCTTGTCGCCAACGTTTCCTGTTTGGAAAACTTTTATTTAAAAAAATATATTTATTGAATACAACTAACGCGGAGTTGATAACAGAACTTGCTGCTTTCCCTGGAAAATGAAAAAGCCTCGAGTTCTCTCTTGTCATAGCTCCAGTGAGAGTTATCCACCGCATCAATGACGAATTTACCTAGTTCCACCTGTATTACTGAACCTAAAGACGTTTTTACGATAATGGGTTAGCGAACGTGGCAGAGAAGTGACGTAGTGAACAGAAAGTAACAATAAATAGTGAAACGCGATACAAAGAAGATACCGTCCTTTTATGCGGATCAAAGCAGGGAAAAACTAATACTGTACAGTGTAATGTAAAATAAAACTATTAAAACGGTTTCTATTCTACGAGACAGATGACTTACTGCTACTACGAACAATAGGGAAAGGGGGATACAGACGACCTCTGTGCGCGTTACTAATACACACATATGGAATTTTACACTACATGTTCGCTGGATATTTGCTTACGTTTGGTAGATTCGTGCGTAGGCTGCAAATGCCTTTTTGATTGCGCTATGATGGGGCGAGGTGAACTGGAATTTCCACGATTAACACAATGCTCGGATTCAGAAAGATCAACGAAAATCTACAGCATAACGTATTGTAATACACGCGAAGAATGAAAAATCTGAAACAGTAAACAATGAAAAGAAAACAATAAAAGTAAATATAGTAAAGGCAGATATGTTTTAAAGAAAAAAGAACTAACACGCAAACAATAAAAAACAAAGAAATAAACATTGGTACCTCCTAATTACTGTTGGGAAAAATATAAAATATATGTGAAATATTTCAAACATAAAGTATATTTTCCTGGATGTACCCTGAAGGAGGTCGAGGCAGCTAAAAAGAAGTGCTCTTTGGCGACTCACCCAACAGGGTCCAGTAGTAATATTTTCTATGTCGAGAACGGAATTCTCAACTGGAGCAAAAGTGAACAGTCCGCCATCCACCAAGCTGAAGGATCTCCGCAAGAGAATGGCAGAACCTAAATTGATAGGGTGGTAACAACCTGTCCTTCGCTATTTCTGACTCGTCCACTTCGCTCCTGGTGGTAACATCTCCTCCGAAGGCTCCACCCTCATCATGCATAACCATCCACTTCTTTTTCATATTACAAAAGCATCGGAACAGACACATGAAATTGGCACTAATTATCTCCGTCTTTTATTAAACAAAAAGAAACTGACATGATTATAATTTTGCATTATTATGCTTAGTGTACTTTATTTGATATGCTATATGATATGATAGTATATGCATTTAGTGATTTTATTTGTACATAGTGTTTTGTAAGATAGTTACATATTGAGAGATTAATACCTTTAGTGGGAGTGATTGACAGGTTACGTTAATGTGTATCAGATATGACGACGTTGTTCATGAAGCGACTTACAGTGGGTAGAGTAAATACAGATTTACGCGCCATTCAGAAATATTAAATTTAAAATATATAATAGTGTAGATAGGTGTTCGCTGATCTGAAAAGAAGTCCGTCTATTTTTACCCTGTTTGATCTTACGTAGATGTCTTTGTGGATCAAGCATCGTCTTATTGATAGGATAGTTATAAATATATTTCTGTATTTTGCGTATTTTCTGCTGATGAAGATTTTCTATGATTAGGGGCTCAAGTCAGATGTCTCTGTTGAAGTGTTTTGGTCAAATTAAGGCGAGAGGAAAAAGCTTAGACGATACATTTTATTTAGTTTTTCATGCGTCGTGTTATGAGAGATTGCTGATTTCTTAGAAATGCTATTATAGCATAACGCTAGCAATCAAATAAGAGACAGACTATACTATATATGTAGCATTGATGATGTTACCTGGTATACATTTTGATGTGCAACGTCTCTGTTGATTGTTTACATAAACTGCATCGCTCTCTTTATAATGCGTGGAGATCCTTTGCTGATCCAGATGTGGCACAACATTGACCTCTTACGCTCAGATCTGGTATGAGTGCAGCAAATTGTTAGGTTCTAACGAGCTGGACATATAATCATTAGGGTAACGTAATACCAATACACAACCTCCATAATAAAGCATCTCTTTCGTGCAGCAATCAGTTTTACTGTCCGATGACACTTTTGTATGATACAATTTCCCGATGGTCTATATGCGCAGCGTGGTCGGAATTGGACACACCATTCATTCATGAACTGCATGAATTGTTGACTACAGAAGGTAGTGTCATTATCAGCCAGGATTTCGGCTAGAGACCACGTTAAAAAAACTGATTCTAATTGCCGGAGTACATCTGCAGTGTCTTGCCTTGTAGCGGCCAGCAGATTTTAAACTGCGTAATGCCATGGCCACAATTGATCAGTGTCAAAAAATGGCAACCGTTGTAATGCGTGATGTCCATTCTTTGCCGATTTCATACTTCATGAACACTGAGCCCTCCCTTTTGTCATTACACTGGGTCTATTGTCTTACATTACTCACAATTACGAACAACTGCCTTTGCTGCCGCTTTCGACACGAACGGGTCGATTCTACGCATACAATATAATATTCGACACTAGGGTGATCACTATGTCGATGAACTTCGTTCAGCTGTGTTTGGTTGAGGTTCCCTTTGGCAAGAACACACACTTGCTATGGGGGTGCAATCACTTATTAATATGTATGTCATTGATATATGCCAACGTTGCTCTCCTTATCTTTTTATCCTGGGGTAAGATAGCCTTAAGAACAGCTCGAATTATCAGAGGTGTCACATTCAACCAAGACTGACATAGTTTTGCGCTCAAAATGGAACGTGAGCACTTAGCGTCAAGGTGAGATAAGCAAGGTGCGTCATCAACATAGATGGTCAAGCTAGATAGTATCGAGTTCACATTCTTACTGGGAAAATGACTGGCGCTAGTGTTTCGTATTCAACTTCGTTTTCTGGACAATCTGTAACCAGATGACCGGTCTTGTTTCACCATTAACAGTGTTGACGGGTGGTCTGCCTCCGTTGTACAACGTCTCTCGCAAAATTATTAGGACCATTGCATTCATTACACTTATAATCGACCTGCCCACAGAAGGTTGAGCGATTCGGGCAGGCTGTGGCGCGGCCACGACTAGTCCACCCACTTTAACATTGTCTTTCACCAACGCTCGAGCACGAGCCAACAGCTCTTCTAATGTCAGATCATCCACTCTGGAGGAGGACCGCAACAGTCTTTTTTTACAAGGTCAACAAGCCCTTAAACAAACCCGTACATTATTACATGATCTGGAATGCCTCTAAATAGGACTGACAACTTCCGCAAATCCGCCAAATACACATCTACAGTCTGACCCAGAAGCAGAACACGTGCTTCGAACTTATCATACGACGTAAATCTGTTATCGGCAAAAGCAGTAAATAGTGCTTCTTCAATTCGCGCATAACCGGATTTCTCTTTAGTTAGTTGTTTGTAAATTCCGAACTGTCTCCCAGTTAGTCCAAGTTGGATGACATAATCAAGCCGCTTCACTTCAGATAGGTGGCACACTAATTCCAATTTCTCAATCAATTCAACGACTGCTCCAGTCCCATCAAACTCAGGAATGGTCTGTAAGTCGAACAAGATATCCATTTTAGGTCGAAATAGCTTGTAAACTGACTGTAGAAAAGAAAAGTCACTGACAATTTAAACTTCAAACAGAATCCATTTTCTTAAAAAGCTGAAATGGCACTTAATAAATTCCCAGCACCAACACCTTTTCTCTGTTCTCTGAAAACCAACTCGCCTGCTTTAAATTTGTCCTTTAATTTAAGTTAGTTCGTATCCCTACATACAAATTAGTAATTCACATATGCAAATCAGTCCCAACTATAAAGTCTACAATTTGGAATAAAAGCCATTTTTATTTTGGTAAATGGGCACTCATGACATGCAAAGCATCTCATTTGCTTTTAAACTCGTAAGTTTTCGTCTTTATTGTCACAACACCATGTTTCAACGTTACATTGTACTAATAAATCGTCTTTTCAGCAGTGCATAGTTTCTTAGAGGTAATCCGCTTTATTGATCTATGGGACCCCCCCCCCAATAATGTCATTCTCTGACGGTGCGCATGCACACTGGAAACGCATCAGGGACACCAGCTTCTAGCAAATATTCTGAAACTTATACTGCTGAACTCTGTTCAGTTGTTAGTCAAGATTTCGTCTGGAGCTCTCAAAGAAAATAGAGTTGTATGACAGTGGCAGAATCTTTTCGTCGCAAGAGTCGCCAGAAAACAATCGGTAGGGGTCAGGTAGATAAAACGTATAGAGGGTTATATTCATTCCCAACCTTTGCCATACGCTTCATGGTTACAGTTTCCCATGTTACCATCGTATTAGCGCAGAATCAATGAACAGAAACTCCCGATATAATGCAATTGCTGATTTTACAGACGCTTTCGTCGTAGGATTATCGCCCTGATAATCCTGACGAAGTTGGCTGTCCGTTTTTTCCCAGTGTAGCCGTTGTTCAAATGAATCTGTCGTATCTGTTTCGGCTCTGTGCTACCATTGGCGACGGCACATATCTGTGACACAAGCTCTGCTTTCCTTTTCATTGCGTCCAGCGACATCAGTGGAACTCTAGTTAATGTATCTGCTTTATTTTGACATTGTTCCGCTTGACTGACTCTGCTAACGGTCTCCTTTAGCATACGTCGGTCGTGTCTTGTCATCCTTCTCTAATCGCTACTCGCAGCCAGCCGCACACTGGAAGATGTTCAACAAGTATTCCACAAAGAAGGAACACCTAGTAATATTGTTTGTGACATCTGATAAGTTTTTTATATTTCACTCGAGCCAATAGCTAGGGAAATGTTCATTTTCTCCGTTCAAGAAAGCATCTAGTGGGAGATGTCGAACATGGTCGGGCAAACAATAGATCAGGGCGACCTAAAACCCTCGCTGTTTCATACAATCAAATACCATAGAAAGCTTCAGTAGGTCCACCAGAAAAACATATATACAAGTTTTATATATTTTTTCTGCCATTACGATGCCGGAGTAGCTTGTAATAAGAAAGTTTTTAACAGAGTATTCTGATTTGTGGATTTTCACTTCATCGTACCTGATGTGAGACAGATAATAAGAAAAGACTAGAATACCTTCGGTAAAGGTTTTAATTACAAAAGAAAGCTACAACAAATCATAAACAGTGAATAGGCACTTAAATAGTCTTGAGTCTAACGTAAGCAAGTCTGACGGACGAGATCATCCAGTGGGAAGAGGGATTGAGAATATCATTAAAACAGTACTCAAATAAAATATATTTAGTGACTCAACGACCAAAAGCTGCAGGTATCCTAGTTCTTTGTCTTTGAACAAAAGCACTTGTTATCGCTAAGTATCTCTCCCAACCCAATTATCAAGAAATCATTTCCAGATTACATTATGTTTACGATCTGAAAAGTTACTGAGGACACCGGTGGTATCTGATAATCTACGTACCTCAATAGTAAGCCCTCTTATTCTAGAAAAAAAGCAATTCACATATTGTTAATTGACGTTAGAATACAACATTTTGAGTGAAACAAAGGCTCTCATTGACGGACCAAACATAGGTTAGCACAACATGCAAGAGTATTTGTAATTGGTTAGCAAATTACAAAACTCGGTTCAAGTGGAAGTTCTCAATAAAAGAAATGACGCTTGAAGAGGTAACCAGAAAACAGTCAGTCCGAGAGATAGAGACCAAAGTCAACAACCGATTGAAAACAGGAATCAAAATAGTATTGTAACACACCTATCTGCTAATAAATATTTGTTTGTTTTTTACGGCGAAATTCTATTTTTTTGAGGTTGTCGAAGAATTGACCATTTATTCAAGTTTCCGACTATATTGCTTCAACGCCCAAAGTTCTGTGAATCTTTTATATACAGAGCGACTAGTCGGAAGGCATTCGGTTCTCGATCATCTAACCATATATGGAAGGAAGTGAATACTAGAAGTCTTTAAAGATGTTAAATCCAAATTGATAATAAAATTGTTTTAGTTTTTCTTTCAGTTTATTTAAATTTTTAAAAACAATCAAAAAGTAGAAGTAAACATTAATTTTGCAAAATGTCGTGAAAAAAACTCGTGTGTGTTCTCCTCTCCACAATGGATGAAGGGATCTATCAGATGAAGGCTTTTGTTGTGGATGTGTTGGGCTTGAACCTGGATGGAGTAGTAGAAATAGTCTTGACTTATATTATCACGGCCATAACAGAGCCCGTCTATGTAAAGCGTGTAGAACCCAGATGTGGCAAAGACGAAGTTCACGCTAGAAGTAAAGTATTCATACGCAGTGACTACATGTGAACGGCGTGCTTTGCCATCCATAAATAACGGTCTAATTGAGGTTGATAGAAGGCGTTTTAGCGCTCAAAGCGCTAAGATAATTAAGTGATAATGAAAAGTCTACTACGTTATTAAGATCGAGTGTTGTTACATTAGATACGGTGTTGTCGGAAATAGTCTACTACATGATAAAGATCCAGTGGAAAATACGTTCTTGTATTAGATACAATGTCACCGGAGAAAAGTGTACCGTGCAGAGACCATCTTTCCGTCTTCTTTCTTGATTTTATTTTATTTTGTTCTTTAGAGTATATAGCTGCCCAGCTTGTTAGAAGTTTTGTCAGTGGTTGTAGATTGAGTGGTCTTCACAGTCTTTTTCTCCGCAACCCATTCTCGTGCTGAGTCAGGTAATTTTGGGGGTAAATGGGAAGAATATCGCTGTCACTGTGTTAGTCTAAATATAAGGAAAGTATAGACAGGTCGTCTTCTTAATTCGGCAAGTTTGCAAAAGATTGAAGTAAATTTTGACAAACGTCGTTCGAATTGAGTGAACAACCGAAGATAAACTAAAAATTAAGCAAACAACATTTATGTGTAAATAATAATAGAAACAAAATGAGACACTAGAACGAAAAGTGGGAGTGGGGGAAGGCTGCTTCTTTTATCTATCTAAACTATTTTACAAGTTATTTACAAGCAGTGACCATAACAAAAACAGAAAAAATGCTTCAATTGTTCACCATTCACCAAACCAAAATCACTCAATGAATTCCCTAGTTAAAAGCTACAGAAATATTATGGTTTAATCACCAAAATGAATGCGGTCAGACACTGCACAATTACCCTCAATAGACCTTGTTATTCTCATTAAAATCATGATTACATATTGTGCGGAGAATGCTGTTATTCTCGCGACACTTCAAATTTAATGGCATCTGAACTATCTCAACAACCCTTATTATATATCCGGTGGACTGTTCCACTTCGATAGATTCCTTTCTTTCTTGTATATTTTTGTTAGGTGAATAAAGCCTTAGAAGAAGTCGTTCATGCCTCGTGTTTGCATTACAGCACTGATCTCCACAGCAAACACATTATGCGCAATTATATAAACAGCGATGTATTTTACACTGCAAATCACCGACAATAGACCATATTCTCAACATTAACATCGTGATTCAATATTGTGCTAGGAATAATGTTATTCTCGCTGCGTGGCCAACGTCAATAGCACTTATATCCTCAGGAAAATCATTTTGCTACACTATAGAAGCAACGATAATTTCTACACTCGTAGTTATCGTCGGTAATAGACATTGTTCTTGACACTAACAGCATGAATGGGAGATGCTGTTATTCTCACTGCATGGCCAACGTCAATAGCACTTTATCACCACAGAAACAACTTGATAGACCAGAATATAAGCAGTGATGATTATTTCACTGTACAGCGTCTCCACCACGTACGCATCATGATTGTCTGCAAAGAATGATGCTATTCTCACTGGAAATATAACGTCAATATAGCATTTAATATCCACATAAGGATTATGATGGTCAATTGTGCAAGCATCAATGTATTTTTCAGTGGGCAGTCACCATCAATAGATCTTAATCGCAACAGTAACATCATAGAATAAGAAGTAATGATATGTATATTGCACGGTTAACGTCTATGTATTTTATAAATTACATTATTATACCTTTATTTGAACTAATTCTTTAGTTGGTTTCTCTGTCGTTCAACTCAATAACTATATAGTTCCCTATTCTTTTTAGTCGGGGACGATTATTGTAAAAGTGATAGTTAGGTTAAGATTTAAAACCTACGTTAACAAATACCTAAAGTCTCTCGTTGCTTTTAAGGTTCTAGGTTCTATCTCAGTACAATGTAATCGGATTTATTTGGGTGCATGAATAGCGTAAATAGCGTAAATTACCGGAAGTGCTCGAACCTATTAGTGACGTAAGTGACAGTGCATCAAAATAGCTATCGATTCTGCATACATCAAGCCGACAAATAGCTATTGTATAACAGACATCAACTAATAACAATGAAACCAGCCCAACCGGTAGATTATTCCATGTTACAGTTGTGAAACTTTGCTAAAGCATTATGCTACTTCCAAACAGTGAATGCCGAAGTAAATAAAATTATATATATATATATATATATATATATATATATATATATATATATGTGTGTGTGTGTGTGTGTATATGCGACATGCTGTTATCAGATGTATCTCCTCCCAGTCGATTCACCAATGACTTCTCCGTAAATCCTGTCTAACTTTACGGGAAGCGCATGATGACAATATCTCTTGAATATCTCTTGAACAAGCAGTTCTAGGAGGTGCACCCTCCCAGGCTTTACCTCCCTTCTTTGGGGAGGAGTAAGTTTATTGCTTACTGTCTGAGGCGCTCCTACCGGGGAATGCCGACGGGGCTGCCCAGGCAATTTTTAAAAAGCCAGATTGCTCAAATTCTCGAGCGCTGGTTCTTTCCCACTTTCTCAACCTTGTGTCACATCTTACCTTGTGGGAGGAAAATAAATAGAATCTCTTGAACAAGGGGAGAAAAAATATGCGTGCTATAACCAAGAGGATATGATTTCCGCTCCAATAATCTCTTCGTAATGTTCACTTCTACAAAACATACAAGGCCGACGGAAAGTGTTTTCTTTTCCGTGACTCAAACTGCAAAACCGTTTTCGGAAAAGGGAGATCGGGCCAAAGTATGTGTTGTAACTTATATTCTTAACCCCTCCTTCCGCTAGAATGAACTCGTTCGTCAGACTTTCTCTCGTTAAGCCTAACACTATATAAATGCCTCTTTACTGTTTAGTATTTGTTGTAGTTTTCTCTTCATATTTAAAACCTTAACAAAAGGTATTCTGGTATTTTATTATTATTCTTTTCACTAAGATTTTAATTACAAAACGAAATGAACAAAGTACTTCGTCCTGAACGATTCTACACCGAGTCTACAGCCTATAATGCACAAGAAAATACAAACATTGGAAGCTTTTTTTTTTTTGTTACCTGCGTACAGTCAACGGCGCTGAAGAAACTGGAAGCACCCAAACCGACTTCTATGAGTTTATAAATAGCATATCGGCGGAAGCATTTGAACTCGTTAGTGACACAAATGATTATACATGTGACATAAGAATTCGGGATGTGCCCTACATTAAGCCCACTTATATAGTCTATAACCGACACTTATTTATCACCATAAAACAGCAACCAGCGGTTGTGAAGTTGGCAATGGGTGTATTCATACCGAACCAATATACCGAGTCATTGACACAGGCTTTCCTTCCTACCATGCCTTAGTGGATTGATTGTAAAGAGCGTGGTATTTTTCCTCTGAGAGATTTGGACATGACGATTCTCAAATCCATCAGTCCTAAGCCCCTGTCGTTACTAAGTCTATGGCGTACCTCCCAGAATGTGGTGCCGGTGCAGAGAAACCGAGGGGTAGGCGACCACGACTGCCATACGCATGCTACAAAGAAACAGTGACCGCGCGCGGCAGCGAATCTAGAAACGTTTGGCTTCGAGGTGACAATTGAACACACATCATTATGCAAAGTAGACTCTTTTGGTAGAGTGACATTTTTGCTGACGTCGTTCTCGTGTGTTTGGATTGTCGTCGGTAACATTAGTCAAACATTCTTTTGTGGTTTCAAAGTGTTGGTATTTGTTTTGGGCTGCCGCTCTATTGAATTGGAACTGTTCGGTTTGGTGCGTTTACGTTCTCAGTTTACAGAAAATAGGTAGCGTTGCTAGGGGGCATAAGGATTTATAGTAACGCACGGGTGTGTCGGCAAATAAATAAGACACTAACTAAGAAGTGAGCAAAGTTCATGTGCGTTTATTCGACGTTTGTTTTAACAAACGCTAGCACGACGATAATACAGAAACAAACATTTATTACAAGTCCCAATACAATTGAATGTACATAGCTTTCACTCAAATAAAGAAGTCGACGCACTGGGTTTTCCTGTAGGACCCGATAAAAAGGTTGGCTTCACTCTCGGAAGGACAGCCGAGAAGAGAGCAAATCAGAGTTATTTCTCGAATCTCGCGAGTACCAGGCCAAAGTTACGTGTTTTCCGAGATCACGAGACTTAACCCTTTTTCTCAAGGGAGCACAGCTCTGAATGTATGAAAAAAGGGGATCCTATTGAATGGGGGAACTCTGTCGTCCCTATAGTATTCCCTCCCTAAACGGGTTCAGGAATCCGAAACAAATTCCTAGCTTAATTGCCAAACAAACGGATATTAAAGGAATGAGGGAACAACTTTAACATTCAAAAGAAATATGACAATACAGGGAAAACAGACAAAACAAAACACGGAAACATGAAGAAAGATATATCATTGTGACCTGCGGAGAAACAGTTTTGGAAATAAAAATATATTTTTCCACAAGGCAAACCACTATCAATGTTCAACTAAGTTAATAAATGTTCCGGGCAGATCTAGTTTCAGTCTGCTTTTCCGTGTCAGGTTCTAGTAGGGGTGCATACATTTCTAGAGTGTCTACATTTAGCCAGGTAGTATCCAGAAACGCTGGCTTTAGCCTATCTACAGCAATAATTATGTTGGTATCATTAATGCGTACCCTAAAGTATTTTTTATTTTTTGTCTTTTGACGGTCTTGAAAGGTAGCCTGTAGGCTGGCTGTAAATTATATGTTTTAGCGAGATCCCGCACAAACACGTGTGTGCAGGTTTGCATGAGTTAGTGTACATCAGTAGGTTCCCGGGGGTTGTGCCGGAGGGTTATAGGCGAGTTTCGGCATTCTTGTGGTGAGCCGAATCAACAAAACCGGTTAGGTCCATCACTTTTTGTGGAGCATTGAAGAAGAATTTTCCGGGAAGTCGGAGTGTGGTTCCATATACCATCTCTGCAGCTGAACATTTCATGTCGTCATTCACTGCAGTGTGTAGTCCGAGAACGACCAACGGAAGGTTTTCTAGCCTAATTTGACTGATCTGTCATTGCCCTTAATGATGTTTTCAGTGTACGATGGAATCGTTCCACGAAACCGTTCAATTCTGGATGATACGCTGTAGTCTACACTCTCTTGCTTACTAACAGTTTCATCAGCTGGCAAAAGATATCTGACTCGACTACTGAATCCTATATGTGATGATGCCAGAAGTAACTCCAGAACGGGCTACTCATCTAGAGACGAAAGTGCTTGCTGTAGTGTCTGTCGTGATATAAGGCATGCGAAGGGCTTCACCCCAGCGGGTGAACGATCCATACATGTCAACAGGTAGCTTTGCCACTGTCACGTTGGAGGTGGGCCAGTTATGTCCACATGCACATGTGCGAAATGCTCATCAAGAGGTGGAAAAGAACCAGGGAGAGTGCGGGTGTGTCTTCCGATTTTGGCCCTTTGACATGGAACACAGGATTGCGACTTATGTCGAGTATCAGCTTTCATGCGAGGTCAAACAAATCTACTGGTGACTAAACAAACACGGACATTAGCTCCAAAGTGAGAAGGATTGTGCAGTGAGAAAAACAGTATCCGCCGTAATGACCCAGGAACAAGGGTGCGTATTCTTCGGGTGCGGGTGTCGCAGATGACTTCCAACTGGGTATTTGGAACACCTATTCTTGGTAGCTTCAATGGTGTATCCTTGTCATTTAAAACATTCCCCAGCTGCTGGTCGTTTTTCTGCTCTTCCACAAATGCCATGTAATCAACACACGGGTCCTACAGGAGAGCATTCATGCCGCGAGACATGGTGTCTGCTGGGACGATTTCATTTCCTTTGATGAAGCGGACATCCGACGTAAATTGCAAAAAGTAATCCAGGTGTCTGGTCTGATGTGGGGAATACTTGTCTTAATTCGACTTGAACGCGCCCAGCAACTGTTTGTGGTCTGTGTGAATGTAGAATTCCCGCTCCTCCAAAGAATGTCGAAAGTAGCGAACGACTGAATAGGCGGCAAGAAGTTCCCGTCCGAAGGTGCTGTACCTTGTCTCAGCTGGAGAAAGTTTCTTGGAAAAGAATGCAATTGGCTTCTATTTGTGACAATAAAGAGGAACACTTGCCAGCAGGAAAGAGAATGAGGTGCTTCGGATGTCGTGTCTGCAGGGTAAAGAAGGTTTTCTCTTTATAAGTGCACATTTTTATAGTGAAGTCTGATTTGTATATGTGGAGAACAGCTGGGAAGCAACAGAAGTGATTTAGATTTCAGAGAGAAACGCAGAGAGAAAGTAGTGGTATTGAAAATCGGTTGGAAGTTGAATTACCGGCATTTTTTTCTGGTACAGTTCAGTAACAAGCTATTTCGGCGTAGAAGTTGGGGACGAGATATCAAAGCCAGTCTATTTTCCAGTCAGAATGTGAATTCGGCGTTACCTGTCATTACCATCTACGTTAATGATGCACCATGCTTGACACTCCTCGACACTGGGTGCTCACGTTCTACCTTGAGTGCAAAGCTATGTCAGTCTTGGTCAAAGCAGAAGATGGTGGTAACTACATTGACCGGCGCTACGCAGGTGCGCTGCGGAAATGGCACTATTATGGTTTCATACATAGACTGGTAAAGTTGCTACAATCAACGTGCTGATTATACAAGGGAAACCCCTTGATTTCGATATAACTTGGCATTGACGCCATTAAGGCACTCGGTGGCGTTCGCATCACACAATCTGGAAGTGTGGAGTTGGGGAGGCACAATCCATCTGTACAGCGCTTCGTATTAACGAAGCTGATTTTGTTGCAAAATTTGACGAACGGAAGAGAGTGTGGGTTGCAGCATGGAAATGGTCAGCAGGTCGTGCACCGGAGAAACTGGAAACTCGGATTTCTGAATATCCAATGCTTTATTAATTAAGTTGCAGACCTGGATAAACAACGACATTTTTGCCGCTGATCGAGTGTGGACACACACAGTTTTCAATCTGGTGGCCACTACAACGGCAAGACACTGCACATGTGATCTGGCAATTAGAATCAGTGTTTTTGAACGTGCCCCCCAGCCGAGATTATGGCTGATAATGACACTGTCTTCTGCAGTCCACAATTTAGAACGAGTTGGGTGTAAACTTTCATGCATACAGGCCATCAAGAAATGGTATAATAGAAAGGTGGCATAGGACAGTGAAGCGGATTGCTGCACGAAAAGGCTGCCCTGTTATGGAGGCGGTGTATTGGTACAACGTTACACCCAAGGGTGAGGTGTCCACCTCATCAGCACCTGCCAATTTGTTGTACTCATACCAGATCAGAGTTTAAGGGGCGAATGCTGTGTCCCATACGAATCACCATATTATCTCTACACTTTATAAAGATGGGGACACGTCGAAATTAAGACCAGGTCGTGTCGATAAAATGATAAGTTCACAGTAGGTGGTCGTCAATGGCACACCTCGACATGTAGGAAACGTGCGCCCACGTCTCAGTTTAGCACCGGTAGTGGACGACAATTATGACACATCATCAGAGAGTACTGAATGGAGAAAAACAGATTCCGATACAAGTAGTAGTGGTTCTGTCTGAAAGTGAGGGAAAAGACGGACGTTCCTTGGTTGAACTGCTTTAATCCATTGCCATCTGATGCAAGACAGGAAGAAATAAATGTGCCACTATGGATAAATACTAGGATAAAGCGACCAGTCACCACCTCTCACTTGTGTGATCATACGATTAGGGGGTGACCGTGAAGAGGAACACTTGCCAGCAGGAAAGAGAATGAGGTGATTTGCATGTCGTTTCTGGCGAGTAAAGAAGAGCTTCACTTCATAAGTGAAATCTTTATAGTGGAGTCTGATTTGCATATGTGGAGATCAGCTGATATGAATGAAGAGGACGACTGGGAAGCAACAGAAGCGATTTGGATTGCAGAGAGAAAAGCAGAGAAAAAGTGATGGTATTGAAAATCGGTTGAAAGTTGAACTATCGGCAAACCTTTTTTTCTGGCACAGTTAGGTAACACCATTGTTCGTTGATATTCTGTTGTAAGACTGTTTCTACTCTGATAGAAGAGGTATCGACTGCTACACACAACTCTTCACCTAGAAGAACATGTGACAATTCAACTACATGGGGCAATATAGACTTAATCACTTCAGAAGCTGCTTGCGAAGGCTCAGACATCACTATGTCGCAACTTTTTAAATTAGTTAGCGAAGTGAGTAGTTTACAGTCTGTGCACAATTAGGTAAGAATCTACGGTAAAAATTGATCATCGTTACGAACTGCCTCAGTTTCCTCATGCTATTCGGTATGAGGAATTGTGAGATTGCTTCTACTTTCCCAAATTCATATTTTATCGGATTGAAAACATTCTAATACTTCCTAAAAAGCTCAAACACTAGTTCTACGTGTCGGACGTGTTCCCCCATAGAGACACTGGCTATCAGTTCATCGTCCACGTACAGACACAATTTAAGTCGGTAAATACGTGATCAATAAATCTTTGGAACGTCTGTGCAACATTCTTAAGTCCAAAGGAGACACGAAAAAATTCGTATATGCCAAATGGAGTGGTGATGGCCGTTTTATGGATATCTTTGGATGTTTCCGGAATTTGGTGGAAGGCCCTGATAAGATCTAGTTTTGTGAATACCGGCTCATCTTATATTATGGCGGTTATATTATGAATGTGGGAAATAGGGTCACGATCTGGCTTGGTTACAGAGTTGAGTGTCCTTTAATCACCATATGCCCGGCATATGCCATCCACTTCGGGGCCATATGTAATGGAGAGGCCAAGTACTTTTTGATTGACGAATAATGACCAACTTGATCATTTGGTTAAATTTATCTTTAGCTATGCTTAATTTTTTCGGTGCCAGCTATGCACTGGGAGGCAACTAGTGTCAATATAATGAGTGATAGAGTGTTGTAGTATTTTTCTATGAAAATATAGAGTTGTTATGCATTTTGTAAAATATTGCAAAAAAACGGAGTATTCTCTGTGTTAGCTACCGTGGGGCATAGCGGAATCATATTTGAAATAGATCTAAGTGACCTAACGTTAGTCTCAGGGTCAATTAGACAACGTCTGTGCATGTCTACAAAAAAAGGATATATTTGTCCAAAAAGCCCGCACTCAATTTAGCTTTATCCACCTCGGCTATGATTAACGGGTGGGTGAAAGCCCGTCTGAAGCCTAAATTAAATGTCAGACACCTCTGTCCGTAAGTTTTAATAAGATACTTATTTACGGCCTGCAATGTATGTTTCTGAGGGCCGTTAATCCTGTCTGCCTTTGTGGCAGAGATTATAGATATGTGTACACAACTGCCCATGAGAAAATTACCCCAGTATTGTGGTCACACATAAATAATGGGTGACAGGCTTCCCCCATGTTGTCCCTCCGAGTCGCCTTCGGAAGACAGCTTAATCGTTACCCTGGATTGGTTTGTATGGACAGGAGGGTTGCAGGAGTATACCCTGTCTCCATATCTGCTGTGGCATATAGAGCTTTTGTTTCTCTCTTTTGTGCGGTGTAGGAAGCGTCGTCCACTTCTCGACAGGGTTGTTTCCAATCTATCCAGTCTTCGAACGAGTTTACTTACTTCAACCTCCAGCTTCCCCTGACCCTCCAGGATCTGAGATCCTGCTCTGAGGTCCGAACACTCCCTACTACTAAAATCGTGCTGGTGGTCGCCAAAGAAACGATTTTGTCAGCCACTCTCGTTAAGTCCTCTATGGATGCACCCTTACTTGTGTTTGCTAAGACTGTCTTATAAGCAGTCGACAAGTGCTGGAGGAAAATGTGACGAACAATTTCGTCTTCCCCATTTACTCCAGCGAGGAAAGGTAGGCGTCTCAGATACTGGGAGGGTTTACTATCCCCTAAAATTCAAGAGTTGGGACAACTTGTGTTGCCTGGGTACCGAGGTTCTTGAAATGACCTGCTCTTTAAGCACATTATATGGCCTATCTGCCGGTGAAGACATTACTATTTCCTTAACCTCCATGATGACATTTTCTGGATTTTATTTTTAATTTGGGAGTAAATTCGCTTAATCTGGCAGTCTAGCTCGAACTGTGCAAAATATAAACGGGGGTCCGCTTGAAATAATCGCAGGCACATGGCACTCATCGTCATAGCGAGAGATACAATAAAATAAACAAATAAAAGAAACGAATAAATAAATGAAATAATCTGCCGCCAAAGCGAAAACAAATTAGAAGTGCTTCGACATAGTAACTTCCTAGCTCTAACGGCAAGGTTCGTCGCAAAAATAGAGGGGGTTCTCACAGACTCCACGCGTAGACAAAAATGTATATGTCCTCCACCGTATCTCCGAGAGACGGGAGAAACTTAACCGATACGACCGGAGAAAATACACACCTGTATATATAAAAAGAAAAGAGAGAATAATTCTCTGTTTCCTTGTGAATATAAAATTATGTTTTCACTTATTTATTCATTATATACCAACTTCTTACGCGACGAAGCGACGAAAAAAAAAATATATATATATAAAGAGAGAGAGAGAGAGAGAGAGAGAGGGAGAGGGAGAGAGAGAGAGGGGGGGATAGTAGCCAATCTGCGCAAGTCCGTAACAAGGCGTCACAACTGTTGGGTTGGGTGCGTTTAAATTCTCAGTCTATAGAAAATAGGTAGTATTGCTAGTATTGCTATGTATAGTAACGCACTCTGCGTCGGCAAATAAGGAAAACACTACAGAAGTGAGCTAAATTCAATAATAATCAACGTTTGTTTTAACAAACGCTAGCACGATAAAAATACAAATAACAAACATTAATTATAAGTCCCAAAACAATTAGAAGCAAATCATTTTTTCTCAAATAAAGAAGTGTGGAGCACACAAATGGTCTACTTACAGTCGACGCATTGTGGCTTCCTGTAGAACCCGATCAAAAGGTTAACTTCACCCCATGGAGGACAGCTGAGAAGAAACAGAAAATCAGAGGGATTCCTCGATTCTCGCGTGAACTAGGCCCAATTCCTGTGTCTTCCGAGATCACGAGACTTGACCCTTTTTCTTAAGGGAACACAGCACTGAATGTATGAAAGATGGGAATCCCATTGAAGGGGGTCTGTCGTACCTACAGAATGAATACTGCTGACGTCACTACTTCAATGTAACAACTTTTGCTGGTGAAGTTTTTGTGCATGGGGATTTCATAATCGATAATTGCTTCTTGCATTCATTTAGAATATTTCCTGATCGATTCAATCGATACTGCTATTTTAATGGCTTACTTCAACGTTAGATACCTTTAGCTTAGTAGATGGGCATGAATTTTCACGTATTTAATTCCAGAAACTAAGCGGTCCCGTATGTATTCACCAACTCTTTCTTCAGATTTGCAGTGTGCGGACATTTTCTTTAATGCGGATACATGGTCACTTATAGATTCTTCCTCTCTTTTGTCCCTTCTGTTGTATAAAAAAAAGTTAATGAATTACATTAGGTGCTGGTTTTACATGTCTCTGCATCAGCTTAACTAACGCATAAAAACGTTTTCCCTTCCGGCCTATTATCAGCTAAACTTCTTAACACAGCATAGTGTTTAGCCCTGATAACAGATAAGAAAATAGCGTTTTCTTACCTTCATTCTCAATATCATTGGCGATAAAAACTAAATATTACACGTTCAATGTAGTTATTTCAAGACTGCTCTAAATCATTCCATTCCCGTAAAGTGCCCATCAACGCTATTTCTGCTGTTTTTTCTCTTTTCTGTTTAACGCTTCTATGCTGCGCTTATAAACACATCCATTTGGTGTATATTTTTATCACCTTCGGCTAATTTCTGTTGTTATACTTCCATAATTCTTTTCTCGCGTCGTTTTCTACTACCTCGTCGCCATTTATTGTGTCTCAATTAGAATGGAAGCACAGACTAAACGTTTTATGCTTACGTCCCGCCTTTATTTATTACAACAAAAACAGAAGCGCCTCCTAGGCAAGATAAAAAAAACTGGCATACAAGGTCCTTAATTTCGGCTTAAGCTTTCTGGTTTAAGGACAACCACTCACGTCCTTGATATATATTACATACAGTATATTACATACAGTATATTACATACAGTATATACACACACTTACAAATCACAATGATTATGCGAATATGCACAAAGCTACAATGTCTCTTGGACACATACATGCATATTCACACTTACAGAAAATAGCCGACAGAAATACACTAAGACTTTTCATAGTAGAAAAAAGAGGAAAAATGGAAAATATTTGAAATATAGAAAATATATACAAAATATTCCTCCCGAGTGTACCCTGAAGGAGGCCGAGACAGTAGTCGGAGAGGGAAAGGCCTTGCTAAAAAATTACTCTTTCAGCAACCCTCCCAACAGGGTCTCTGGTTGAAGCAAAGTCGTACCACTGACGTCGACTCGTAACAGAGTATGCCTATGTCGTAAAAATGGCTACCCGCTCGTAAGGGTGTCTGTCGATCTCGTTGAGTGTAAGGGTGTCTGTCGATCTCCTTCAGCATCGTAAAAGTCTGTCCAATAGCGGCGGCGGCGCTGCCACTGTTCGTGCTCTGTTTGCACTGTTCGCTTCGAGTTCGCACTGAGTTCGCTCCGAATGAGAAAAGGCAGAACTTAGATATAGTTGTTTCTACTACCTCTCCTTCCTAAACAAAAAAAGAAGTAAAATGGGAAAAATGCCAGAAATCCTTGATTTTCAGATTATAAGGTCCGTTCCTCGTATAAATGTACCAAACAACCTTTAATCTATTCCAATACAAAAATAAACGTTACTAAACCTCGCGTTAGATCCAGCAGGTATTTGGAGAAGATGCGATGTTTAACACAAATTACGGAGTGGTTCGACCGATTAAAAAATGGCCACACATCAGTGGAGAGTGACCAGCGTTCTGGCAGACTCCAAACTGCTCGGAGTGCAGCTGTTGTTGCGAAAATAGAGATAATGCGGAATGCAACGGCGGAGATGAACACCATTACAAAAGAAGACTGGCAGAGGTATTTCCGGCAGTGGATGGATCTGTGCACAAGGGGCCTACTTTGAAGAGGATTAGGGTTTCGACCCCGTCACGTATTTGAAATATTTTTCTGGCCTAAGGTCGGATACTTTTTAGACAGGCCTCGTATGTATCATTCATATCTTTCCATTATCAAAATTTTGAAGAAAAACCTTTTCAAAAATGGTTCTTCTTCATTGAGAATTTGCTCGTGTAAATTGGTTGCATTTCAACTTTGAACCAAATTTGTGAATGTCATGAGCAATAATCTCACTTGATAGTAAAATGGCGTAATTGTCTTTGACAAAATTATTCTTAGCGTGAATAAGCGATACGCTTTGCCCATCGGATCACATGTCTGGTCAATACAGCCATACCCATAAACTGACCATGCTATTCAGTTGACAGGCACTTTAAGTAAGAAATAGTCAATATCAAATGTCGATAAACATACAATTGACTTAACATTCGTTTAAAACAATGAAATATTTGAACATGCTTGTTATTCCTTAACCAAAGCATTCCACTTATATGGCGAGTATACATATGCTGTATATGATAATAGTGATTAGTTGTCAGGCATTAAAAGGAGATGTATTTGAGAAAACTGCTCTCAACCAAATGATTCATTATTTAACACAGTTACATCAATATCTTATATAAAGTACAGTGAGAATTTCACCTATTTCTTTTGTCGGTATAGCTCTGAAAAAAAATCTACACATAGAAGTTCTTCGTGTGCGCTTTAATCCGATTATTGATGCGTGTTTTCAGAAATTAGAAGCTGGTTTCGTTTGAATTCAGCTTGTTATTTATTTTATCCGATCATCCGTTTTCCTTTTGATTACTAATTTTACCATAGAAGTAATTAGCCATCATCTTTCAATACTGAACAGTGTAACAGAAATACGCTATAAATATAATTAGGGTCACTTTTCCGTGTTAGACGGTGCGCTATAAAGAGTCATATCATTTACTACACCAACCACCGATTAAGCGGTTAATCAAACAGCTATTAACAACATTTCGTTTTCTAATTACAAAATATACAAAGAAAATCTTCGCAAAGACATTCATAAAATATACATAGCAAAATGACCCCTATATTTCTTTGTTTCAAACTACATATTGCTAAATATGTGTACGGTTACATTGATTAAGAATGAGTGATTCGATTTCCAGCATAATTACAGTCGCGTTAGCAGTTTTATTATGGTGGAACAAATTTGTAGAGGGGTGGATTATAATAAAATACATTTCAAAAGCCATAAGTATAGAAATATATACTATTTTTTAAAACACATTATAAAGTATTACATACCACTCTTCTCCGAAAAGATTAAATGATGACAAAATGTGAGTTTGCCGCACTACAAGATGACATAGGAATTCCAGCTTTGTTGTTTCCATACAAACTAGACCAAATGTAGTCGCCTAGAGTAAAACTGAAGACCGAATAGGTATGTTGTCATAGAAACGAAGATGACTGCGATTTGTCAGACAGCAACACAAAAATAATAATCGTCCATGCGTACGTTGTGACATAATGCGATATTTATAAATGTTATTTCTATTAATTTTTCATGTTTTATTTGAATCGAATTTATATATTTATTAATCAAATATAGTAGCTGTCGTTACCTAAAATATTCGCTTACTTGTCTAATTAAATGCTGATATTCTTACGAATATTACTTTTAAGATTGCTATAAAAAGTGCATACTGTTTCTGATTTTTTTACGATTCTGCATGACTTAAAACAATCCTCGATTCTACGCAACATAAATCGCAGTACAATACATCTAGAGCGGGAATCAATTGTCAGGTTGATGAAAAGTCTCTTCTTTTTCTCCAACGGGAGAAAATATTTGCAAGCTTCAGGATTGGCTTTGAGAACATTTTGTCAAAATAGCGTTCCGAAAACGATGAGGTATTCTCATCTATGTCTAGTTTCGCCGCACATATTCACCTTGAAGAAGAAGCAATTTCTAAAACCGGACACAACTTAATCCTTGTGCGTTGTCATTTCAAGCCGCTATAGGAGTATTTTGCGACAGGGCCCTTAGATAGATAAATAATCCACATCTCTTTAAGCTTAACAAGAAATCACTCAGGAATTTCTTTACAATCCAATACTACCCAAGAAGGTTGCACAATGGTTCTGATGCCATCTCTCACACTTCGTCTACACAATAGATGGCCTTACTTCCCTATACTCCACACACCCTCTCTCCCTAGACATCCATCTTTCGGACAAAATAGATGTCATGGTGGAATTAACAACCCAACAAGAAAGCTATGATTGGTTATAGGAACAATCGTACAATCTTGTCAACCGGTCTCATACGTGCTTCAGGCTGAAATTATCAGTGTTACTCAACTGTAATCTAATCGTACGAAAAAAAGGTTACAAAGACAATCCAACCTTCAAACAGATTTCCAGCACCAACATTGTCTCTCTGCTCTCTGAAAATCCACTCACTGTATTCTATCGTTCTTAGCATTTTAGTCAGTTGGTCTCCACACATGCAATGTAATTCACATGTGCAGATGAGTCCCAATTATAAAAGTGTGAAGAAAAGCCCGTTTTACTCTGACAAATAAGGTGTGCACGACATGCAAAGCATTTCATTCTCATTTTAGCTGGTAAATGTTTTTCTTTATTGTCACACAAGTGACAGGGGGTGAATGGTCGTTTTGCCCTAGTACTCCTCCGTAGTGGAACAGTTATTTCTACCTCTCTGATCGAAGCGTCAGATGTACCAGGATCTGAATTGGTAGTTGAATAAGGCGTCTCAACCAAAGTAGGTCCGGCCCCTCCCTCACTCTCAGACGTGGAACAGCTACTACTTGCATCGGAATTGGATTCTCTTCATTCAGCACTCTCTCGTGATGTGCTACCGCTGCTGTCTACTACCGGTACTGAACTGAGAAGTGGGCGCACATCTTTACCGAGGTGTGTCATTGACGACTACCAACACCTTGTCTTAATTTCGGCGTGCGACATCCTTGTGGAATTTTAACCCAATCGGTGTCCCCCTTCTTATAATGTGTATAGATCCTTTGCTAATCCAGATGGGGTACAACATTATCCTCTTTCACTCTGAGCTTGTATAAGTGAAGTAAATTGGCGGTGCTGGTGACGCGCACACATCATCCTTGGGGAGGAACGTTGCCCGAATACACAGCCTCCATAATAGGGCAGCTATTTCGTGCAGCAGTCTGCTATACTTTCCGATGACACCTTTCTACGAAACCGTTTCCCGATTGCCTATATGCGCACCATTGTGGGACGTTAACATCCAATTCATTCATGAACTGTCTAAATTGTTGACTACAGAAGACAATGTCATTATCAGTCAGGATCTTGGCTGGAAGCACTAAAAACCACTGATTCTAATTGCCGAAGCACATGTGCAGTGTCTTGTCGTCATAGAGGTCGTCAGATTGAAAACTGCGTGAGGTCACAATCAACTAGTCTCAAAACATGACACCCGTTATAGTGCGTGATGTCCATTCCTCGCCGAGTTCATACATCATGCACACTGAGCCCTCCCCGTTTTAATCGCACTGGAGCTGAGTCAATTTTCTGACATTCCTCACAATTCCGACCTACTGCTTTTACTGACGCTTTAAACACGAATGGATCAATTCTACGCACAAAATATAATGCTCGCCTGACTCCAGCATACCCACTACGTTGATGAACTTTGTTCAGCTGTGTGGGGTTCAGGTTCCCTGTGACAAGAGCACACACTAGATGTGTGGGTTCAATCTCTCTCTTCAGATCATGGGGTCATTGTTGTTAAACTCTTGTCAGTGAATCGGCTCAGTTCTGGTAAGATTTTACTAATGTTGCATCAACCTCATGGACATCTCGCTTTCGGTTTTAGTGCTCAACCGAGACAATCCAATGAGAGCATTGGTCACCCAGTGGTACACACAGGGGGTCTATTTTCATGTGTAAAACATCGTTTTTCCATTTAACCGCGAGGTTGAACCCATTAAACACGGTATCCAGCTCTGCCATGATGGGTATCCTTTGTGGTCGCAACCAGAATGCATCCCTAATGATAGCTCCATCTGCGTCAAGAGCTACGCTTACATCCAGCGAGATTGCGTCCACTCACACATCCAGTTCCTTCATGCTCACGCACAACTTTTCTTGGAAAGAATCTGATATGCCAAGTTGCATATCAATATCAATAAGCTGCCCTTGCATAACCAGTACGATGATTGTGGCAACGTTACTAGTCTCTGTGCGAATGCTAATGGTGCCATTTCCGCAGCAGGCTTGCGTAGCGCCGGTCAATGTGATTACCTCCATCTTTTACTTTGACCAAGAGAGACATAGCTTTGCGCTCAAAATAGAACGTAAGTACCCAGCGTTGAGGAGAGTCAAGTATGATGCATCATCAATATAGACGGTAATTATAGATAGTGCCGAATTCACATTCTGACTAGGAAAATGACTGGCGTTGATGTCTCTTCCGCAACTATCTAGTACAATCTCTGAAGAGATCACAGGTTATATTGTACCGATAACAGCGGTGACTAGTGGTTCTCCTCCTCTGTACGCTTTTATCACAAAATGATTATGGTCATTGCATTTATAACACATATAATCAGATCAGTCAATTCCCATATTTTGTTTAGTGATTCGAGTAGTCTGTGTTGCAGCTACGACTAGTTCCCCCACTTCAACATTGTCGTTCAGCAATGCTCGAGCTCGAGCTTACAGCTGTTCTAATGTCAGATCACTCTGCATTTTTACTGGGTCAGGAAACCCCTTTACAAACACGCACACCATCACATGATCTGGCATTCTTCTGAATAGGACTGACAGCAAATACGCCAAATACACATCTACGGTCTCACCCGGACGCAACATACGCGCCTCGAACTTCTTATACGCCGTAAATCTGTCATCAGCAAAGGAAGGAAATATGGCTTATTTAATTCGAGCTCTATCAGATTTCCTTTCTTCATTTAAAGAGAACCTTTTTTTTACTTTTTGCTTGCACGACATGCAAAGCATTTCATTTTCATTTTAGCTAGTAAGTGCTCCTCTTTATTGTCAATTCTATGAAAATATTTCCATTCAAAAATTCTCTTACTTAACCAGAACCCCGCGACTTCTGGGAGGTACTCCATCGACAGGAGTTTAGCACTGATGGATAAATCTCTCAAAGAGTACTACACTATTTCTATTGAACATACCAGGGCGCGGTTGGAATGAAAGCCCGTGCCAATGATACTGTATATTTGGCCCGTATGAATACATCTATACGCAACTTCAAAATTAATTGCCTCGTATGAACACTGTCATAATCTTACTTGATAATCCTATTACTTCCCCCCTTGAAAGTCTCTGAATGAACTGTTTTCTTTTCTTTATGTATAACTGCCCTCGTCTGGGAACTCTTCAGTAAAGATAAACGGTCATGTGTGTTGTTAATTAGAACGTTCGTCTAAAGGTAACTCTTGTCTCGTCTCTGATCATTTCAATTTAATTAACAACATTCATTCTAAGGTAGAATAAAAAAAAACAAATTAAGAAATGGACAAACTCTTAAAACCGGAACGCTTAGATATACTTCCTACTACTGCTTCTTCGACGAAGATATTTAATCATTGGTACCGGACTTTTCAGGTCTTATGCGAAGGACCGAAATACCAGACGCCCTCGATAAATTGGGCATGTGGGTTGCCTATATTTCTCCGGACATCTATGAATATGTAGCGGAACAAACTACTTATTATTCAGCAATAAATCGACTCCGAGAACTTTTCATAAAACCTGCCAACGAAATCTTCGCCAGACACGTGCTATCTACACGCGCTCAAAAGGAGGGGGAGATCATAGACGAATATGTCCAGGAATTCCTTCTATTAGCAAGAGAATGTAGTTTCTGAGCTCTCAATGCAAGGCAAAACCGAGACGATGGCGTTAGGGACGCATTTATTACGGGACTGCTCTCAACCACTATCGGACAACAGTTATTAGAAAACAAAACACTCGATTCAAAAACGGTAATTGACAAAACGAGAGCTCTTTATACTTCACAGAAAAACTCAGAATCTTATTAGTTACGTTTTCTACCAGTTGGTGCCGCTACAGTTGAAAATAGTGACACATCGGTGATAGAAAACTGTGCTGCTGCCCTAACTATATAAAATCGTGATGTTATTTTTGTAATAGACCGCGTCACAGACGTCAGAATCACCCGGCGAGTGAAACCACGTGTTGCAGATGCAATAAAGTCGTCAATTTTTCAAAAGTCTGTCGTTCAAGAGCATCATAAACTTCCCCACTTTTAACAACGGCTTCTTCTTCAGGGATCCTAAAACAAACCACAATTTTCGCGTTGATTGGGAAAAATCCAGCTACCGCGTTAATGGACAGTGGAAGCTCCGGATCATTCATTTCTTGTCAAAAGCATAAATTAAAAATGAATCCTGTTTCGGGGACTGTTTCTATGGCCTCTTCGTCGCTGAACGCTTTGGTAAAAGAACGTTGTTCTGTCAACATCGATTTATTGGGTGAGTCCTATTCAAATACTCAACTTTCTGTGTCACCAAGTCTTTGTTGTGACGTTATCCTGGGTCAGGATTTTATAAACCAGCATTTAAGTGTATCTTTTGCTTTCGGTGGGTCTAGAAAAATCTCATCTCTAATTCTACTGTCTGCAGTGTGCCATCTGCTTCAGTAGATAGCATTTCACTATTCTGAAACCTTACCCCTAATTGCAAACCCGTTGTTACAAAGTCTAAGAGGTTTGGAAATGAGGACAGACACTTCATCCAATCCGAAATAGATACGATGCTTCTGGAAGGCCCAAGTTCTTATTGTTTCCAATGAACGTCAAAGAAAGAGACTAGTGGTGATTACAGTCAAACCATCAATAGATTCGCCAAATTAGACGTATACCCTTTACCAAGAATGGACGATTTAGCATCGGAAATATCGCGATACAGACTTTATACTTCGTTAGATTTGAAAAGTGCTTATCATCAAATACCTATTCAGGAAGAGGATAGACAATAGACCGCATTTGAGGCTGATGGCAAACTGTACCAGTTTTGCAGAGTTCCCTTCAGAGTAATAAACGAAGTAGCCTGGTTTCATAGAACCATTGATAATATTATAAAATAACACAATCTACGTTGACAACATAGTGGTAGTGGGAAAAACCAAACGAGAACATGACGAAAATTATACGAAATTCAGGAGAATCGCTTAACTGCATAACCTCACATTTAATGAGAAGAAGTCCGTTATATCGACTGAATCAATTGACTTTTTAGGCTACACCATATCACAAGGAAAATAAAACCCGATGCAGAAGGTCTGCGACTACTAAAAGAGCTACTAATCCCTAAAGACAAGACAAGTTTACGTCGAGTTATCGGGTTGTTCTCATATTATTCTCAGTGAATATCAAATTTTTCTGATAAAATTAGGCCTCTGGTTGTTGCTCACATATTTCCATTCCTTGAAAGCATTTAATGACTTCAAAAATGAAATTGGAGGTTCGCTGTTGCGGCAACACTGAACCAAGCCGATCGTTCGGTTGTCTTTTTTTAACGCACCCTAACCCAAACTGAACGTAAACACGCTTCAGTCGAGAAAAAAAGTAAGTGCCATAGTCGAAGCCATTAAAAAGTGGTCGCACTACTTGCGAGCTCGACGGTTTACGATAGTCACACACCAACATGTCATTACACTTCCGCTGGTTTGCGACACTGGTGTACCAGGTGTATCAGAATCTCAAGGTGTTGGTTTCAGGGAATGGAGGCTGAAATTGCAAGCATTTCAAATTTTCTGAATAATTTGCGATTTGGCAAAGTGATTTTCCTGACACATCAATCCTGATCTGATATTGACCGATAGTGATAGTTTCAACAACTCGGGCTGACGTGTCCCATCGACGATTGTTTTAGTGTCGTATCGAGTCTACTTCTCTTTTCGGGGTGGCCATAGAGTATGTGCTGTGCAATTGTACAGCTCTGTTAGATGAGCGTTGGGTTGAGACAGGCTTATCTCGCGGTTATCAGCTGCAGCTATCCATTTTGTATGCGGTTTGTATTGTAGAAGTGAAAGTGTAAAAGAGACAAAAAAGAACGCGCACACACGAAAAAAAATGTCAAAAGTCCGACTCCCGAATTGTATTTACAATTGTTTAAAATATGACGACGCAAACTCTCAAAAATAATCCGACTTCCGTCAATCGAGTAACCCGACACAAAACACCAATCCAATTGCTTTCTCTATTTATCGCTCAATGCTCGACGTATCGTAATATTATCGTCACAATATTTACTTCCTTTGCACAGCAGGAAAATTTGTCACAAAGCCAGAAAGTGGAGAAAATTACGCCAGTGCCCCTAAAAAGGGAGCACTCTGACCTTTTAAAAATTGCCTTGATAGCCCGGTCGGCATTCCCCGGTCGGAGCGTTTCAGGCAGTAATCAATTAACTTACTCCATCCCGAAGAGGGGCGGCAAGGCATGATAGGATGGACCTCCTAGGACTACCCAAAACGAATACATCAGCACGACAGATAAAAGGCGACTGAAGTGCTCCAGTTTCTGCCAGACTGATTTTTGAGATGGGAACCTCGACTGGTATGTCTGCGACAGATGACAACTGAATGTTATCGTCATATATTGGGGTAAACGTTTCTACTCTTTTTATTCCAACGAAAATTCGCCAATGCAAAACAATTGTCATTTGCATAAGTGAACTCTTGTTCTCGCACAGAAATAACAAGACTCTTTTTTGTAATCGGAACACTTTGGCTTCAATCCCCGATGAACGACACACGGCGTAACTCTCACTATTTTACCTCGTGGACCCGCATGATGGCTGCTACATATATAGTGCATGTCGAGAATGTATGACGTCACAAAGTGTTCCCGCAAGAGTTGTGCCGGGAAGAGACCAATGCTTAGTGTAGGGGTGTTGCGGTATTGCAGGATGGTTTGAGCGACACTGTCATTATCTGACGAGCCCTGGTGACCTGTATTGCTATGAATTATCTTATTTGCTGTTTTACAGCAAGTTCTGATAGGCCATTAAATTGAGGGCATACCCTCAATCTGAAAACTGTATGTGCTTTACACACCAAATATTTAAGAAATGTTGAAATATGTTGCAATTAAAAGCTGGGCCACCATGACTGTTTAGTTTTTCTTGGGTGCGGTATGTATGGAATAGTTTCCGACAAATAGTTTTGATGTGATGGCAGTACCTGGTTTTAGATTATACAAAATAATCCATGCACTGAGTCTATCTGTACAGACAAGGTATACGATGTGTTCAACGTAGAAGAGGTCTATCACTGTCTGTTGGAAAAGTTAATCTAGGGATGGGGTTTATGCGAGTGGTTTACGCAGCTGACTAGGAACGATTCTTATGTATACAGGGCAATTGGTTTTGATTGCGTATGGGTGCATTTATACTGGACCAATATACAGACTCATTGCTACGAGATTTTCTGTCAATTACATCCTGGTGGGCTGAGTATAAGTAGCGTAGTACACTTTCTCTGATAGATGTGGGCACCTGTTGGTACTGAGTCAGTGGCTTACCTCTTAAAAGTCGTGGATTTCCGGGTTGGTAAAAGAACGTTTGAAATAAAATCCTTGTTTATCGTGTTGGTCAGAGTTGTGTAACACTGGTCATTTCGACACGTGTGTGATCAGCAAACTAGGTTGTATCATTGCCCCTATAATCAGTCATGGGTTGATGTGGTGGCTAATTCCACTATGACGTCTATTTTGTCCAAGAGATGGATATCTTGGAAAAAACTGTGTATGTAGCATAGGGAAGTAAGGGCATCTATTTTGGAGACTGGATTGTGACGGGTGGCATCAAACCTCTTCCTGGGCAGTGTTGGATTGTAAGAAATACCTGAGTTTTTTCACATTAAGCTTAAAGAGGTGTGGGTTATGTGTCTTGCAAATATCGCCAAATAATCTTATTACACTACTATAACATTAGGGCAGCCCATAATGAATATACGGCCTATATCTAATGACCGGGCGATTGCAGCTGCTTCGCCTTAAATGGGTGTTTATCTGCTGCCTGTGAATACGATGTTCAAACCCTCAGGAAAACATAGTTGTGCTTTTCCGTTGAGACATGTAAAGTTCTTTAACAGAAGCAGAACCCCCAGGCCTTTTTACTCCAGTCTGGAGCATGGCAAGTTGCTATGTTAATATCAAAGGTTATAACATCCTGCTTTACCAAACCCACAATGATTTGCTTTGATGTAAACATTGCGATCTCGAGATCTTGATTCCCAATTAAGTGTGAAGTTTATTTTGCGAGGTTTTGGAAAGGGGGGCATTATGTGGCTTAGGAAATGTGCCCATGCTACTTGGTTAACTAATCTAAACCAATAGATTTTATCAGTAATATTCTTTGGGATTGAAATGTTGGTCATTACATTGTATTAATTTTAAGAAGGGGCTACTCCTGATGATGTTATTTTAAGTCTTCAAACGGAACCAAATCCTTGCAAAATTAGAATTTATTTTTGTTAAGGAAAATTCCGTTTCTTTGCAAGAAATAATATGTAGTCAAATGTATGCCAGAAGGTTATCTTCTATGCTGTTGTAAAAAAGTGGTATATCATCAACGACTTTCACTTAGAAAGTCTATCAGGAAAGAGTTTTCACTCTGAAGTCAATGGAACCGTTTAAGACAAATTTCACTGAATTAAATGAAAATAATCGACTTGTCAAAAATAATGTATCTCACAGCTCACTAGACGTTTTCTCTAAATGTTCTTCTTTCTACTTCGCTTCGTCCTTCTCTGCACAACATCAAGGCCAGAATGTGGAAGAGTAAGCCAACGTTCCTTAAGAAGGGGCACTCTGCCCTTTTAAAAATTGCCTATAAAGCCCCGCCAGCATTTCATGGTTGGGGCGCCAATAAACAAACTCCTCCCCAAAGAGGGAACGCAAGACCTGGGTAGGTGGGCCTCCTAGTATTACCCAGGACTAATACCTTAGTCCAACATATTAAAGGCCACACAAAAGACCACACAAAAGGCCACACAATCTCCGTCGGACTGATTGTCGAGAACGGATCCTCGACTGCTATGTATACAAAGCAAGAACGGGAAATAAGTCTCTGCTCTAAATACGAATTATGTTCCTCCGTTTATTAACTTTAATCCGACATATGCAAACCAACTTATTTACATAACTATATCTCTGGATTTGCTGTCCCGGATGTTAAAATAAATACACCGTGAGTAGTCTCTGCTAACGTCGGTATTTGTCATCAATAGGGTAGGGTTCGACTCCTCACTCACAACTTATGATTCTTTTTGGATAGAAATCGCTCCAGATAAGGCATGGAGCCACTTGATGTAAGGAGCTAACAAGAACGAAATATGATTATCGCAAAGATAGGAGATGCTTATTGGCCTTAGTCTTGAAAAGACCAAAGCTATAGGTAGGAAGGAAAACAGTCAGCAGACAGAGAGTTCCACAACCCTGCAGTTCTTGGAAAGAAGCTACTAGAATAGGAAGCTGTATTACAATGAGGTATCAAAACAGCGAATTGATGGAGACTACTAGACCAATGAGTTAAACGAGCTGTAACAAAAGAAGCAGGTAATAGATCACACAATTCAGAAGAAAAAATGCCATAATAGTATTTATAGAAAAGACTGAGATTAGCAACATCACGTTTGTGAGAAAGAAGGTTTAGGGAAGAAGAAAGTGTGGGGGGGGACAATCAAATTAAAGATACATTTCTGCACCTTATCAAGAATGAGAAAGAGATTCACCAGCCCAAATATGACAACAGTACTCTATATATGGTCTGATGGTAGACTTGTGGATATAGAGAATAACTTCAGGTGTGAGAAAGAGAAGACCGACTTTACGAGAAGCAGAAAGAGCAATTGATCTGATGTATAAACTCCAAGAAAAATATGATGAGACAGAAAGACCAAGAAGTTTCAGAGTCGATTTGACCTCAAGAGCAGAGCCATCCATGAGAATATCAGGAAAAAAAGGGACACGGCTACGATTGAGACACGAGCTGAGTCTTAACAGGATTACACGAAAGAAGACATTCCGTACCCCAATCGACAACTTAACCCAGGTCAACTTCTAGATCATCTGCATATTTCAACTGATCCGAGAGAGATATGCCGCGAGAAAAACACCAGAATATAAAGTTGTATCATCAGCATAGATGTTAAATTTCTGAATAATATTCTCTGGGAGATCATTTATATAGAACAGAAACAGTGTTGGGCCTAGAATAGAGCTCTAAAGAATACCAGCATTTATAAGAAAAGAGAATGAAGAAACACCATCCAAAGTTACTCGCAAGCTTCGATCAGAACAAAAAGACTTAATAATGTCAAGAACCTCACCACTAATACCATAACCCTGAAGTGTGTGTAAAATACCAGAATGCCACACTCCGTCGAACGCCTTCGAAATTTCAACCGAAATTTAAACATTTTTTTAATTTTCAAATTTCACGCCAGACAAAGACGGACCACGGTATATCGTAGTATCTATGTATATAAGCGTCCCTGAGGCATCCGGAGATAAATGAAATGGTGCGACTCCGTTATAAAGGTGTGGCTGATATTGCTCATCTAGATGGATTGAATGAGATAGTGTGGTGTGTCTCTCGGTTGCATTGTAAGTTTAAATGCTGATAGTCTAAGGTTCTTCTCAGTTTTCCATCTTTGTTCGCAGTCATTACCGTAGTGTTACACCAACCAGTGAAGCTACTGATGGGTGGTAAGGTAAGGATGCTTCTTTTGACATCGTCTCAAAAGTCGCGTTGTACTATCTCCTTGAAATGATATGGAACAGAAATTGGGTTGTGTTTAGCTTTAGGAATTATTTTCTCTTTAAGGTTAATATGGGCGACCTGTCAGATAAAGAAGAGAAAGCCCGGTCATTTTTAACGCTGTTTTGGCAAAATTCTCTAGGTGTCAATCCTTAAGCCTGCCATTTTTTTCTTCCGCTGGAGAAGAAAATGAGCGCTTTTTGGACGACCTGGCAATTTATTCCCGCCTTGATGTATTGTTTTGCGATATTTACTTGAGTTGACAATATTTCTGAAGAGTTTTGGAAATTTTAGAGCAGTATTGCCACATAAATGCATGTTGCTTTGCTAAAATAAAGTCGCTGGATCACTTGCACATGTAAATCGCGTGCTTGGTTGTTCTTCGAATTTCACAGGCAACCATTTGGTATATAGGTGTGAAATCTCCCACATTCCGAACGATTCTTCTTTATGGGCCTAGGTTACGTATTGTAAGCCTCATGTTAAATAGATGCCTTGGTCTCCAAGACATGTATTGCACCACTGTCAGGGAAGATCTTCAGCTTGGGTCTGTAGTCACCAGCGGTGTTCTTTGTTTGTCTGGCACCTAGATTTGTTGATGAACGGAAATAACATCTATTTCCGTTACTTGATTTTCGCTTGTGGTGGTATATGTGAACCTTGTTTGGTTAAATATGATGTTAGATAAAAACAGCTATGTTTCTATCGCCAGTAAAAACAATAAGAAAGAATACGTAACATTATGGCAATATATATATATATATATATATATATATATATATATATATATATATATATATATATATATATTACCATAATGTTACGTATTCTTTGTTATTGTTGTACATATATATATATATATATATATATATATATATATATATATATATATGTGTGTGTGTGTGTGTGTCTGTGTGTCTGTGTGTGTGTGTGGTTATTGGAAAGTAACGCCCAATACTTATAAGTTATACTTGAAAGTTATTACAAAAATATAATTCTTAGAAAAAATAAATAGGGGGAACAGTTTTATAAATTATGCATGATTATTTCTTTTAATCCTCACATTCGACAGGCTATGTTTTTGACAATAGGGAAAAATGCTGTTTTCTGGGTCGGCTGCTCTTTTCAATACTCTCATAGTATTCATCTATATTTATCTGTCAATTTATCCATCTTCAAATGGGTTTTTCGCCTTAGTAAGTGTTGACTCATTAGAAAAAAAAAAGATAAAATTCTTTGTGAAATCAGTTGATGCCGTTTCCAGGTAGCTTTAGAACCTGGTGGCGATTGCTGACATCCATATTGAATCTTGAATATGACCCCATGCTATACGATTTCTTATAATATTCATTTCTTGTAAGAATTATATCTTTGTAATAAATTACGAGCACTTAATAATAGGGAGTTACTCTCTAATCACCCTATATATATATATATATATATATATATATATATATATATATATATATATATATATATATATATATATATGTTTAATTGACACTGTTACATATTTTAACACCAATTTTATTTATTTTTTCTCTGTTTAGCTAATTAAATTAGTGGTCTTATTTGGTAATAATTAAAATTATTAGAAAATTAAATGTAAACGAATAAGTCGATAAAGACCGACTGAACCCGATTGAATAACTTTGAATCCAAACAACTGTTATCAAGGTTTGTGAAATATCTCTCTTTTTCTTATTTTTCTAAGAACTGTTTAATTTTAGAAAATCAATATAAATAGTGGAAATAAAAACAAATAAGTTAAATAACTAATATGTAAATGCTAACTAAGTGGTAAAACATGGAACTAAAACATTGAAGTATTTACCGAAATCTTGTTCAAAGGAGGGTATTCAGAAAATCACATTAATGTATTTGATTTAATTATCTCTTCTGAACCCTATATATTATTTATTAAATATTTTTTAATAAATATGTAGTTATCTCAGGTATTCAACACACTCAGTGTCATGAAAACTTTATAATATAACCAAGACATTTTTTAACCTAAAAATAATTTTTTAAACTAAAAAAGGCCTACAAATAACATCTTCAAAACTTCCAGAAAGTTTACACACCCTGAAATTCCCCGAAAGAAGAAAAAACTGATTAGAAATGATGTCAAACTCCAGAAGTTTACACCTCTTGAAATTCCCCCAAATAAAAAACTAATTAGAAATGATTCCAAACTCCAGAAGTTTACACCCCCTTGAAATCCCTTCCCCAAAAAAACTTATTAGAAATTATGTAAAACTCCAGACACCCCCTGAAATTCCTCCGAAGAAAAAAACTCATTAGAAATGATTCCAAACTCCAGAAGTTTACAGCCCCCTGAAATCCCCCCCAAAAAAACTTATTAGAAATTATGTAAAACTCCAGACACCCCTGAAATTCCCTCGAAGAAAAAACTCATTAGAAAAACATTTATTTAAGATACTCCCATAACAAAAAAATTCATTACATGTAATAAACATTCAAACTAATTAAATCTCAAATTCTTTCCAAAAATCTCAGACTGTTGAAAAAAGGTAAAAAGTTAAAAACCTCTAGATTCTTAAACATTCATCTCAAATTCCTAATCTAACAACTCAAGTCTATTATTAAATATTTTAAACACAATTGATTTCAATCTATTTGATAGGTGGTCTTCTGAACAATACATGTCTAAATTTTCCTTCATCATACGAGGCGTGTTTAATAAGGGATTCTAAATTGGCCGTCCAAAAAAACAATTTTTACGGAACATGCATAAAAGAAAAAAGAGGAGAAAGAATGAGAGAAACCATAGTGTTACCCATAAGAAACACATATTTATACCTATACATTCATCTATAAGAGCTTGAACCCCCATCCCATTTCAACTTACGCGTCAGTCAGAGTACCACACCTTCAACCCTTCTCTTCAACATATCCCCCATTATTTTCCTAATTCGTCATCGGCTTCGAATTTCACCTAACCATCTCATTCAATCTTTTGAAGCCATCATATGAACATTTAGACACTTGAGAACCTGCTATTTTGGGGGGTTCTACTTTAATTTCTACAATATTTTGGACTCAAATCCTTAATAATTTCTTCACGGAGATCCATGGAAGATTACGGATGGTCTTAAATACCCAGCCTTTATCCTAACCAACATTTTCTGGATAGGGTGTAACCGCTTCTACGCAGAACCATCTATTATTCTGATTGATTAATTCCCCCTGAATTTACAGTAGTCGACCCTATTGATGCATTCTCAACGAATACTCGAACGGTGATTTTTTGTCATTCTCAACGTTTCTTTCACTGGAATTTTTTTCACTAGATATCGGTTGCATTTTTTACACTTTTCTCACACATGTTGTACTCTTTCAATTTTTTCAAATTATGACTTTTGGGTCGATTCTCTGCTAACTTATCTATCTTTTTAATTCTTCTGATGATAACAAACCAATTCTTTGAAAAGCCTTACTGAAGGAAAGGCAAAAAATAAATATTCTTTTATTGAATACACCTTTTCTTGAACAACTGAAGATGAAATAGATTTGTCATTCTTACATTTTTTATTTCTCTCTTTTTTCATTTATCTATATAATTGCTTTATCCCGTATATTGAGCTTTAAACACTTCACGATGAGTTCAAATTTCATATACTTTTAGTTGCATAGCCTTATACGTATATATATATATATATATATATATATATATATATATATATATATATATATATATATATTATATGTATATATATATATAAATCTATACTAACAATAGTATAGAAATATATACATAATATTATATTTTAATATATGTATATAAACCCATATCAACAACAATCAACTAAACGGCTACGAAAGTAAAATTTAAAAAGACCCAAAAGCCCCAAAATAAAAATGAAAGATTAAAAATATGAAAAATAAAATAATTAAAAAGGGGTTCGGATAATTCTTAACACCGGCTTCCTTTACGAGTACTATCAGGTTTAAACTTCAAATGTTATGAAGTCTATAAATTATATATATCTGTTAATTTTAATATTAATCAATTAAATATTTATCACTACCTCTACTATTACATATATATATATATGTGTGTGTGTGTGTGTGTGTGTGTGTGTGTGTGTGTGTGTGTGTGTGTGTGTATATATATATATATATGTATATATATAATTACGGTAGGCCTTACTGATTGGTCTATTGCTCCCAGCTCCAGAATTCCCTTGACATGTTTTAAACTTATGGTAGCTGGTGTGGCCAGTTTAGTACAAGGCTTGTTTTCTATGAATACATCCCTTGAAAACTTCCTTTATTTTATTTAAGCAGTTCTTGGGGTCATTGATAGCTTGTAGAATGTGGTATTATTCCGATCCACAGAGATTACAGACATTTGAGTTTGATGATTATTTCGTTGCCTCTCTCACAATTTCCATAGTGGTAAATAGAGGTTCTCTCGTCTTTTAATTCCAACATTCGGGCTGCACTTGTTCGGGTTGCAATTATTTATGTTAAACTATTCATTTACTGTTAATTATCATAGTACATCAACCTGTTGATATTATTCAATATCAAAATACGATTGTAAACTGTTTTATGTATACAGTTCACTTAACACGCGTTGCTATTTTAGGCATGGCTAGTAGAAAATTGTGAGTTAATAACTTTTCCTTCACGTTTATTCTATGTGAATGCAATACATCAGAACTATTCGATTAGTAAAAAGAATAATAGAAAATAATTTGGACTTGTATATAAAAATCAAAAAGATTATTTTGCTAAAGCTTCTTTATGCTTCGGAATTTTTTGGATGAGTGTTGATAATGCGTGAAATTTGGTATATTCGGACTACTATTCTCATCTTGGGTGTATTTATCACAACGCTTCGGCCGATTTAACTTCCGACAGTCTTCGTGTGTACTTTGTCGAACCCTTTATTTAATCCACGGGGGTAGCATGCTCTCGTTCAATCTGCCATGACTGGGAAGAAGTGTTCAGTAACACGCAATTCTTCGTACGGGTCCGTGGCGTAGCGGATATAGTACTAAATAAAATTCAATTCTAAGTGACAGTCATCTGAAGGTTGAAGGTTCAATACTCAGTGCGGGCGATACGAAGAATTGCGAGTTCGACAGAAAGATTCCCGAGTTCGACAAAGTACACCTGAAGAAGGTCGGAGGTTACATCGGTCCAAAACGCTGTGATAAAAACATCTCCAGTAGTCCGAATATACCAAATTCTACGAACGCTTCTTTATTTATTGTGCACGTCCTTCCATCCGATCACTGCCGAACAGCATTTAACAGATAACAATAAAAAGGTAATCTTAATTATGTGAGTTCCATCCCCACATAGTGCAGTATATGTTTTTGGTAAATATGATTCATCTTTTTATTTTGTATCGAAAATAGTCTCAATTTGCGATTATGTTTCCCTGTGAAGAATTTAATTCAAAGAAAAATGTATAACTTAGCAACAGGGAGATATTATCTTATCCTCTTGGGATTTGAAAGAAACTTTTTCCTGTAATCAAATTTTACTGTACGCTCTGTAGACACTCAAAATGATCAACGAGTGCCCTCCAAAGAACAAAGTACACAATCTATCTCCCTCTCGCTCACTCACTTATTACTTACCTCTCGCCGTCTTCACTTCGAATATCTGTGCTTGCTGTTAAACCAAAAAGTAAGTTTGACTTTTGTCCAAGTATCAAAACTCTGATATATATGTTAAATATCTTCCTCCTTCTCCAAGTCTGGCATTTATGTGTCGATTTGATACACATCATCAATGGGTATACTTAATAGTCATCGTGTGTATGTATACTTGAGACATCATTTATGTATCTATTTGAGACATCATTTATGTGTCTTCTTGAGACAGCCTTCATGTGTCTATTAGATAAACATCATGTATGTGTCTATTTGGTAGTCATTATTTATGTGTTTATATGTCCATTAGATAGATATCATTTATGTGTTGATTTATTCAAAATCATTGATAGCGCTATTTGCTAGGCCTCATTTATGGGTCTATGACGTAGACATCATTTATATGTATTTTACATATATATATAATGTATGTCTTTATTTGATAGGAATCAATTATGTGTCTATTTTACACATCATTTATGTGTCTATTTGATAGACATCGTTTATATGTATATTTAGTAGACATCATTTATGTGCCTAATGTAAAGACATCATTTATGTTGCTATTTAATAGACATTATTTATGTTTCTATTTGATAGACATCTTTTATATGTATATTTGGTAGACATCATTTATGTGCCTATTTAATAAGCATCATTCGTGTGTTTATTTGATATAAATCATCTACTTGTCTATGTAATAGACATCATTTATGTGTCTATTTGATGGTCATCAGGTGTCTACTTTTAAATATCATTTATGTGTCTTTTGGATAAATACCATTTATGTCTCTATTGGTACATCATATGTGTGTTTATTTGATAGACGTCATTTATATGTCTATTTGAGACATAACCCATGTGTGTATTTTACAGGCATCGTTATGTCTGTATTTAATAGGCCTCATTTATTGTTTATTTGAGATATCATTTATGCATGTATTTATAGGCAGCAGTTATGGGTCTATTTGCTAAACATTATTTAAGTGGCGTTTGAATATATAGCATACATGTATCTATTTATGTATCTGTTTTATAGAAATCATTTATGTCTCCATATGATAGACGTTAATTATGTTTCGATTTAAGAGTCTATTTTAGACATCATTAATGAGTCTATTTGATGCATCCTTAATATGTATTTTTGAGATATCATTTATATGTCTATTTAGTAGACATCATTTATGTGTCTATTTGAGACATCATTCATATGACTATTTGATTGGTAATGTTTATCTGGTAGTCATCATTTAAGTGTCTGTTGGGTAGACATCATTTATGTGTCTATTTGATACATCATTTATGTGATAGATATTATTTATGTGTCTAATTAATAGACATCAGTGATGTGTCTACTTCATAGACAACGTTTATTTGTCTATTTGATAGGCCTAATTTATTTGTCAATTTAATAGACATCAATTATATGTAAAAAAAATATTTGAGACATCATTTATGTATCGATTTGATGCCTTATTAATGTTTATATTGATGCACATCATTTGTGTCTATTTGAGAAATCATTCATGGGTCAATGTTATATGAATTATGTATGTTTCTATTTAACAGACATCATTTGTCTATTTGATAGGCCTAATTTATTTGTCAATTTAATAGACATCAATTATATGTAAAAAAATTATTTGAGACATCATTTATGTATCGATTTGATGCCTTATTAATGTTGATATTGATGGACATCATTTATGTGTCTATTTGAGAAATCATTCATGGGTCAATGTTATATGAATTATGTATGTTTCTATTTAATAGACATCATTAAATGTTCATTTGAGGTATTATTTATGCGTCTATTTATAGGCATCCTTAATGTGTTTATTTGGTAGACATAATTTATGTTTCTATCTAGATGACCTCATTTAGGTATCAATTTTTTAAGGGCTTCTTATGTCTCTATTTGCTAAGCAGCATTTATAGATCTTTTGGATATGCATGTAATCTATGTGTCTATTTGAGATACATTATTTATGTTTCTATTTTATAGCCATCATACTTGACTATATTTAATAGATATACTGTAGAATTTGGTATATTCGGACTACTGCTCTCATCTTGTACTATATCCACTGCGTCACAGAACCTATAATCATAAATAATAGATAAGTAGTGATCTATAGTGATAAGTAGTTAGATCAAAAACAAGAATAGATTTAAGGCTCCCAAAATTCATACTAGAATTGTCCGCAGTGGATATAGTACTAAATAAAATTCAATTCTAAGTGACACTCATCTGAAGGTTGAAGGGTCAATCCCCAGTGCGGGCGATACGAAGAATTGCGAATTACTGAAGACTTCTTCCCAGTCATGGCAGATGGAACGAGAGCATGTTACCCCCGTGGATTTAATAAAGGGTTCCGTTCGAAATTCCGTCCAGATTTCCGAGTTCGACAGAAAGATTCCCGAGTTCGACAAGGAAAACTTAAAGAAAGTCGGGAATTACATAGGCCGAAACGTTGTGAGAAAAACACCCAAGATTAGAATAGTAGTCCGAATATACCAAATTCTACAAATTATCAGCCCATCTCAAAACTTCGAAACAGATATAATGTATATGTCTATTTTACACGAATCAATTATGTGTCAATTTTACACATACTCTGTATGCTTATTTCGTCGGCATTATTCATGCGTCTATGTACAAAACATTATATATGTGTCTATTTGATAGATTTATTTCGTATACATTTATGTTTCTATTTGTAATATCATGTGTGTGCTTATTTCGTAGACATCAGTTTTGTGTGTATTTGACAGACAATATTGATGTGTCTATTTGCTAGATATTATTGACGTGTCTAATTGATAGACACCATTCATATGTTTATCTGATAGGTATCATTTATTTGTCTTTTTGATTATCATCATTTATGTATCTATTTAATATACATCATTTATATGTCCATTTGATAAACACTATTTATGTGTCTACTTGATAGTCATTCATTTGTCTATTAAATAGGTATAAATTATGGATCTATTTTGTATACATCATTTCTGTGTCTTTTGGTTTTTATTTGATAAATAATTTATGTGTTTATTCTATAAGAATTATTTATGTTACTATTAAAGATCATTTATTTTTAATTTGACACATTATTAATGTATCTATTCGATAGGCATAATTTATTGATCCATTTGATAGACAACATGTATTTGTCAAATTTATAGACATCATTTATGTTTCTATTTGATATAAATCATGTATGTGTTTGAGATATCATTAATGTGTCTTTTTCATGGAGAACATTTATATTTTTATTTTTGTAGTCCTTGCTTATGTGTTTTTATAGACATGATATATGGTTGTGTTATAGACATGACTTATGAGTGTATTTCAGATATCATTTATCTGTATATTTTACAGACATCATTTATGTGCCTGTTTTAAAGATGTAATTCATGTGTCGATTTGAGATATCATTTATGTGTTGATTTTCGATATCATTTATGTTTAATTTAAATTCTTATTTGATTGACACAATTCATGTGTTAACTTGATAGACATCATTTATATGTCTATCTGATAGGCAGAAATTATATTTATTTTTGTAGCAATCATGTATTTGTCTTTTAGATTGATATCGTTTATGTTTCTATTTGAGATATTATTCATGTGTCTATTTATAGGCATCTTTATGTTTATATTTGATAGACATCATTTTTTTTATTTTTAGATATCATTTCTGTGTCTATTTAATAGACATCATTTAAGTGTCTTTTGATAGATATCATTCATATGTCTATTGGAGATATACTTTATGTGTCGATACGAGACATCCTTTATGTATGCTTTATTGTTATATGTGCTTAACTGATATGTATGTATGTGTCTATATTATAGACATCATTTATGTGTCTATTTTGTTGCCATCATTTATATGCCTATTTGATAGACATCATTAATGGTATTTATGTGTCTATTTTATAGACATCGTTAATATGTATATTTGGAAAACATAATTTTGGGTGTCTATTTATTAGCCATTATTTATGTGTCTATTTCGTATACACCATTTAGTTGATAAACATCATTTATTTGTCTATCTTACTAGATATCATTTACGTTTATATTTGATAGACATAATACATGTATCTATTGGATAGACACCGTTAAAGAGTCTATTTGAGACACTATTAATGTATATATTTGATTAAAATCATTTATGTGACTATTTGATAGACATCATTAATGTGTTTATTTGATAGACATCATTTATTTGTCTATTTTATAGACATCATTTATGTGTCTATTTGATAGACATCATTCATTTGTCTGTTTTATAGACATCATTTATGTGTCTATTTAGCAGATATAATTTATGTGTTTGTTAGAAAGATTTCAGTTATGGCGCCTATTTGGTTGAAGCCATTTATATTGAGACATTATACACATCATTTAGATGTCTATTTGCGACATCATTGTGGTTTTGGTTTTCGCGGTTAAAATCGTTGCGCATCAGTACTGTACGTGCACACGCTTCGATCAAAACTCACGACTCAAAATCACACAAACTTCTCTGAAAACAGGCTAACCCTAACCCTAACTCTAACCCTAACCCTAACACACACTTCTCTGAAAACAGGCTAACCCTAACCCTAACTCTAACCCTAACCCTAACACTAACACACACTTCTCTGAAAACAGGCTAACGCTAACCCTAACCCTAACATTCTTCTCTGAAAACAAGCGTTTTATCCAAACCGATACCATCTTATTTGCATATGAGTAACGAGATTTCAACGTTACTTCGCGAGAACTGCCAGCATATAATCACGTGGGGCCACCATTTTGCTTTTCTTTTTCGCCCGTAACCGGACCTTAAACGTTACACAAACTGATCCGGAAATTTGAGGTAAGTCCCTTTCACGCTCTTTTTCCTTACTACAAGTGGCGACAAAACATTGTATCATTTATGTGTAATACATGTGTATATTATACAGATATGATTTATGTGTGTGTTTTATAGACATCATTTATGTGTCTATTTGAAATATTGTTAATGTGTCTATTGAAGACAGCATTTATAGGTTCATTTGATAGACCATTTATGGGTTAATTAAATAGCCATCATTTATGTGTCTACTTGGTATTCATCATTTATGTTCCTATCTTTTAGACATAATTCATGTGTCTATTTGATAGATATCGTCTATATGTCTATTCGGTAAGCATCATGCAGTGTCTACTTCGTAGACATAGTCTATTTGATGGAAGTAATTGATGTGTCGATTTGATAGATATCGTTTATACGTCTATTTCAAAGACATTGTTTTACACCTATTAGATGGCCTTTTGGCCGGGATCAAAGTGTAGTATCTGTTCCGATGGATACTGCACCCCATAGACTGGTATTACGCCCGTCTGTGGGTTTGTCCTGTGCAGTTCTAGAAGGTCCACCCTCCCAGGCTTTGCCTCCCCTCTTTGGGGTGGAGTAAGTTTATCGCTTACTGCCTGGGGCGCCCCTACCGGGAAATGCCGATGGGGCTGCCCAGGCATATTTTGTAGGCCAGAATGCTCACCTTCTCGGGCGCTGGCTTTTCAAATCCCACTTTCCCGACCTTGTGTCACATCTTACCTTGTGGGAGGAAGATAAATAAAAGATGGCCTTTTGGCCGGGATCAAAATGTAGTATCTGTTCCGATGGATACTGCACTCCATAGACCAGTATTGTCTTAGCCTTCGGGCTTGATTTACGCCGGTCTGTGAGTTTGTCCTGTGCAGTTCAAGGAGCTCCACCCTCCCAGGCTTTGCCTCCCCTCTTTGGGGGGGAGTAAGTTTATTGCTTACTACCTGAGGCGCCCCTACCGGGGAATGCCGACGGGGCTGCCCAGGCATTTTTTGTAGGCAAGAGTGCTCACCTTCTCGGGCGCTGGCTTTTCAAATCCCACTTTCCCGACCTTGTGTCACATCTTACCTTGTGAGAGGAAGATAAATAACCTATTAGATAGACCCCTATTTATGTGATTATTTGGTAGGTATTATGTATGTTTCTATTTTGTAGACATAATTCATATGTCTATTTTGAAAACATCGTTCATATGTCATTTAGATAGATATCATTGATGTGTCTATTTCGGAGACATGATTAAATCTGTCTATTTTATAGACATTATTTATACTAGCAAATATATGCTCCCTCCGGTCTCATATTTTTGCTAGGCTGCCGTGTCAGAAATGAACGCTCACCCGTAAACCGATGGAGCCCCAGTCATATTTCTTGGGTGGTTAGACATTAATTTTCTTTGTTTCCGTCCAATAATATTTTTAGTTAAAAATAAATAAAAAAAAAATTTCGACCCCCACCCCAATTTTTTTTACCCTCCACATAAATAGAAATATTTTTAGTTAAAAAACAATTTTTGCCCCCCCCCCCATTTTATTTTTACCCTTCCCCATACATAGAAATATTTTTAGTTAAGAAAAAAAAAAATTTTTTAGACCCCCCAAAAAATTTTTTATCCTCCCCCATACATATAAATATTTTTAATTAAAAAGAAAAAAAAATTTGACTTCCACCCTCCCCAATTTTTTTTACCCTCCCCTATACATATTAATATTTTCAGTTAAAAAAATTAAAAAAAATTCCCCCCTCCCCCCAAAAAATAAAATGTTACCCTCCCCCACACATAAGAATATTTTTAGTTTAAAAAAAATGTTTACCCTCCCCCATACATAATTAAGAAAAGAAAAGAAATTGAAGTGGCGCCTCGATCATATCAAAAAAACAGTTTTGTTATTCTTCCAAAATGGTTACCCATTTAGTAATGGCCGAAATATTTGTTGCTTAACTTCAATTTACAACAAAACACCTTGTCTTAACAACGTAATGAAAATAAAGTATGATAATGTGAAAAAATCCTCTCACAATGACGTCACTTCCGGAAGGATGAGTCAGCAATTAATTCTTCCAAAATGGTCACCTATTTAGTAATGGCCGAGATATGTATTGCTTGGGTACACCTGAATTTATGTCATGTTGTTTTGATGAACGGCCATCGATTTTGATGAACAACTGGGATCTTTCTGTTTTATAGGAAGCACCTAATTATATTTAATATTCGTCCAATAATACCATATAAATTAATTTTAATGAAGCGACCTTTATGCCAGACCTTGTCAAAGGCTTTAAATATATCAAGCGCTACCTCCCTCGCTTCACCTACTTTGTCCAGTGTATGGTATATGCGTTCAGAGATTACCGTTAGAATATCCATAGTAGACCGTGCTTGCCTTAATTGATACTGATGGTCAGAAAGAAGTTTAGCACTAACGATGTGAAGGACTATCGCTAGATTGATTAAGGATTCAAAGATTTTAGCAAAGCGCGGGAGTTGACTGATGGAGCGATAATTCTGAGGTGCAGTTCTATCTCCAGAATTCTTGAAGACTGGTACCACAAAGGCAATTTTCCAGCTATCATGGAATGGAATTTGTTGTAGAGTTTGGAAATGACAGGAGCCAGTTCTGCAGAGCATTTATTTATTACTATTACTAGTATAAGATTAGGCTCACATGCTTTGGAGGTGTCAAAGTTTTTTATGATATCCCGGACATGAGATGGGATGATGGCCTGACTGTCAAGTGTGGTTGCAGTCCGCAATGAGAAATTTCGGAGAGAGTGGTTTGTGGAGTCTAAAGTGTCATTTAGGCAAAACGTTGGGCGAGTAGTTCAGCCTTGTTAGTTGCCGTGCAAACGGCATAATTTGGGTTGGATAGCGGAGGAATTGTTGATTTCCCATTATTAACCACACTATTGAATATTTTCGAGGAATTGTGAGTACCTAGTTTTATGTGACTCAATGCGTTTACTGGTTATCTCTGTATACGTTCTCTTCGCTGCATCTATTACAGGCTTACAATTATTTATTTCTATTTGTAGTTAACTTGTGGTGGTTCAATTGTTGTAATGCTTGCTGCCTCTGAGCAATAGCAGCTGCACAGTGCGAGGTGAATCATTGTGGAAAGTGGGGCTTGCTGAAGAGTTTTCGCATGGGGGCATGTGCTTCAATGCCTGTTTTTACCAATTCGGTTAACTCATTTGCGCACTGAAAAGGTTTCACTCAGTGGGCGTCATTGATCTGATCTCTAATAGATTCCCAATCAGCCTGCTTTTAGTATCTTGTCATTTTGAGCAACGGCTCATCAGCTTTGGGACGAGATTTTAGGGTGATATCAATCATTACCACAAGGTGATTAGCGTTCCCGAGCGTGCTATGGCATTCGTCGCACAAACCTCGAGCAGTGAGGTCAGGAAAAGGTCGAGAAGTGAGGCTTGCTAGTCCACACGATCGGGAAGGCTGGTCGGGAAAGTGACAGTCTGTTAAATGGTGTGCGCTATGGAGAAACTATACGATGAGTTACCAGCTGCGTCTGTATAGCTGGATAATCCAAGCCAGTTGCGATGATGTACATAAATATCCACAAATACATGTATTTGGGCACCCAAGTCAAGAGATAGTGCTGTATCTATACTAGCAGAGGCAAATTTAAGCAGGGCACAGCCCTGGATCGAAGAAGAACGGTATAAGAAATATAAGTAACTAACGCTGTGCTGTAAGGTTAATCCAAAGTACATGTATGATTGATCATCTGATTCTATGTGATAGACATCATTTACGTTTTTATATGATAGACATAATTTATTTTCCTATTTGATGTTTATTTTTTATAGACATAATTGATGGTTTTATTTGATAAACACCGTTTATATGTCTATTTGATTGACAGTATTTATGCGTGTATTTTTTAGACATCATTTTGGTCTATTTTAACATCATTCATATGTCTATTTAATAGACATCATTTATGTGTCTATTTGGTAGACACTATTTATATGTCTATTTGGTAGTCATCAGTTATTTGTCTATTGCGTAGACATTGTTTATGTGTCTATTGGATTTATATAATTTATTTGTCTATTTGATAGACATCGTTTATATCAGTATTTGATAGACATAATTTTTGTGTCTATTGGGAGACATATTTTATGTGTCTCTTTCGTAGACACCATTTGTGTTTCAATTTTGATAGACATCGTTTTCTTGTGTATTTTACTAGATATATTTACGTTTCCATTTGATAGGCATCATTCGTCTATCTACTGGATAGACACTTTTAATGTGTTCATTTGAGACATCATTCATGTGTCTTTTCAATTTAGATAGACATCGTTTTTTTGTGTATTTTAGTAGACATCATTTACGTTTCCATTGGATAGACATCATTCGTCTATCTACTGGATAGGCACTTTTAATGTGTTTATTTGAGACATCATTCATGTGTCTTTTTCATTGACATCATTTATCTCTCTATTTTATAGACATTATTTGCGTGTCTATTTTATAGATATTTTTATATGTCTATTTGTGACACAATGTATGTTTTATTCAAGTGTATATTATATAGACATCATTTATGTGTCTGTTTTATGTATTATTTATGCGTCTATTTGAAACAGCATTTATATGCCGATTTGATAGACATCATGTATATGCCTACTTAGTTGTCATCATTTATGTGCCTATGTTAGAGAGATAATTCGTGTATCTATTTGATAGACATTTTTTATATGTCTATCTATGTGTCTATTAGGTAGACATCATTTATGGGTCCATTTTGTAAACGTAATTTCGATCTATTTTGTAGATATCGTTTATATGCAATTTGGATAGATGTCATTTATTTGTTTATGTGGTAGACATGATCTATGTTTTTATTGGAGAGACATAATTAATCTGTCTATTTGATAGACATCTTTTATATGTCTATTTTATAGATACCATATGTGTGTCTATTTGATAAACATTATTTATGTGTCGATTTGATATAAATCATTTAACTCCTAGACATAATTTATTTTTCTACGTCATTTATGTGGTCTCTTATATATATATATATATATATATATATATATATATATATATATATATATATATATATAATTTCTGTTCGTATTAGATTTGTATGTCTATTTGATAGATATCTCAAGTGAAATGTTTAACGCATCTACATTTTTTATCTTTAAATATTATTTCGCCATCGTTAGAAGCTTCTGTATTACTCTTGAAAGGGGTAAAAGGGGTGAAAACTGAGATGCACTGATGACAAATAGGCGACACATAAATAAAGCTGATAAAATGGAGGGAGAAGTGAAAAGGAAATTAAGAAAGAACCAGATGAAGCAGAATAATAAAAAAAACATTATTTACTAATTTTTTTTTTATTGTTTTGTAGCCATGTAAAATCAAGTATTTTGTCTTACGATCAAATTGATTTATTGCAGGATTACATCAAGTATGGCGCCACGTTATGTTACGAAATCTAGAGCAATCGAAATTTTATTTTTGAAAAATTGCACATTTCATTGCTAAACATAAAAATTAGATATCCATGTAATAATAATAATAATAATAATAATAATAATAATAATAATAATAATAATAACAACAACAACAACAAAGAGACGAAACAATAAATCATATAATAAGTGAATGTAGCAAACTAGCCCAAAACGAGTATAAGAACAGACATGGCTGTGTGGGGAAAGCAGTACATCGGGAACTGTGCAAACAATTGAATTTCGAATACGCAGACAAATGGTACAAACACAAGCCAGAAACAGTACTGGAAAACGAAAAACACAAAATCATCTGGGATATGGATATACAAACAGACAAATTCATACAAGCAAGGAGACCGGATGTTATAATAATCAACAAGAAGGAAAAATCTTGCAAAATCGTAGACTTCGCCGTTCAAGCAGACCACAGAGTGAAAAGCAAAGAAACAGAAAAACGAAGCAAATACACAGAACTAGCCAGAGAACTGAAAGGAATATGGAGCATGAAGAAAGTCAGTATAATACCAATAATCGTAGGAGCACTAGGAACAATCCCCAAAAACCTGGAAAAAAGACTGAGAGAAATTGGGATCAAAGGAATCATTGGAATTATACAAAGAACAGCAATGATCAAAACAGCTACAATCTTAAGAAAAATGATTGAATGCGGAAACTAACCCGCATAAGCTACGAAGGATCATACGGAATCTAACACAGGAAGAAAACAAAACTAACGAAAGAACACACCACAAACAAAGAAACAGAAAATGCAAGAAACATCACTTAATAAGACCCCCTCCCCCAATAAATTACAGCGGCCTCAACTGACACAACACAAAAATGGACCAATGAACAGAAATAGCAAGAAATACCATAAGCTCACCCCCACCTCCACCCCACAAAATAAATAAATAAATGAATAAAAAATAATCAACTCCCCTAAAAAAAAATCAGCTCCCCCCAAAAAATGAATAAATAAAAAATATTAAAAAAATAAAATAAAATAAAATTTTAAAAAATAAATAAATAAATAAAAAATAATAATAATAAAATAAAATAGAAAATATATATTAAAAAATGGTACCAGTCTAGGCTGACACCACACAAAATATTTGCATAGGGTCAAGGAGGATGAGAAGACCGAGGAGGTACAGCACAAACCAAACCTCCACTGGAAGTGCAGAGACTGCTGGGACCTCGGGGAGGCTTATTGCCACCCAAACCCCAGAGAACACTAATGGTCCTTACCAGCGAGAAATCAATGGTAAACGGCTGTTGTGATACTGCAAATTTATTTGCGGTGGCTATCGAAAAGAGGTGGAGAATACTGGAAATCTGGGGAGACTTGTTGTCACTCAGACTCCAGGGAATACCACCGGTTGTCGGTGAGCAATCACTGATGACCTGTGTGAGAACTCCTAGTGAGTAAATAATAATAATAATTACAGTAATACTCTCCCACTTCCCTTCTCCCCTTTCTCTATTCTCCCTACCCATTCCCCCCCCCCCAAAAAAAAAATAAAATAAAAATAAATAAATAATATATGGTGCCGTCCTAGGCTGACACCACACAAAAAATTTGTAGAGGGTCGAGGAGGAGGAGAAGACCGATGAGGGACAGCACAAACCAGACCTCCACTGGAAAAGTGCGGAGAATGCTGGGACCTTGGGGGGATAATTGCCACCCAAATCCCAGAGAAGACTAATGGCCCTTACCGACGAGAAATCAATGGTAAGCGCCTGTTGGGATACCGCCAAGTTATTTGCAGTTGTTATCGAAAAGAGGTAAAGAATACTGAAAATCTGGGGAGGCTTATTGTCCCTCAGACTCCATGAAATACCACTGGTTTGTCGGTGAGCAATCACTGACGATGACCTGTTTGAAACTCCTAGTTAGTAGTAGTAGTAGTAATAATAATAATAATAATAATAATAATAATAATAATAATAATAATAATAATAATAATAATAATAACAACATATATGCAAAATAGTTCTACTTAAAACCTCCTACTTCAGTTTCATGTTCTTACAAACCTCGAGAGAATAGATCTATCGACGCTGCAATCTTTGTTTTACTGATAAGCATATGATAAAGACACATTTCGTGTGCATAAATAAGTATCAACATGTAATACAAAAATAAACATGATTTTGACTAAAAACTGTTTTTACTGTTCTGGCTTGTAATTACTCAAATGCGTTTGAAACATTTGTTCACTACACAATCCGGTTTTTTGTATCAGTTTTCATTAATGTTTCTTCTTTAATGTGTTTTTCTTTAATGCAAACAATATAATAATAAAACCAACTGTTATACACGTTTTATCTCATTTCATTCTGAAAGCTGCTTTTAAAATTAACAAGCGGAAATTTACTTTTTTTAAATTTGATTGTTTATTTAATTTGTCATTAAAATAATGAATTTTATTTATCCTGTCGAAAATTTGAATTCTGAAGTAATAGCAAAGAAAATAGAACCAAATGCAATTGTTGTCGATAACATATGTGCGAAAGCGTTTATGTGTGAGTGTGTCTACGTGTTATATCTACTACAGAAACAGATGTGAAAAACAGAATATAATTTCGGCTTGCTCAATATTCTTGTTATATTAAGAGAATTTAGGCGCATTGGTTTTGAAAGGTTTTATGAAGTATAAAATATAAATACATGCATAAAGGAGGGGTGTAAATGTAGAAAAGAATGCTGTCAAAACCAAAGGTTGTATCGGTTGGTATGGAGACTGATATGACCACCGTTACTGACAGCAAAGTTAATACATGCCTGCAATCGATGTCTTACATGACTCAAGAGTAGAAATCAACCAACATATGAACAAAATTGATATTAACTGAAAAAGACCACACAATTCAGTGCAATTTTAAGAACCTGGTCAATATATTGCGGTAACGTAGAGAACCGGTTGTTCACCCTGCGTCCTACAAATAAAAAGTTTGTAAAATGGTTCATGCGTATTTGACTCTATGCAAAACATCCGATAAAAATTATATATATATATATATATATATATATATATATATATATATATATATATATATATATATATATACCTTATCTACGGACATTCACAAACAGGACAGACTCCATATTTTTACACGCACACTCTTACTCTCCATTACTTTATAGTTTTTCAAATTTTGAATTTTGGCTTTTCCACTGCCAACTGATCTATATATGTAATTCCTCTGATGATAAGATTTTAATCTTTGAAAAGCCTTGGCTTAAGGTAAGAAAAATAAACATGTTTTTACCGAGTACACCTTGCATTGAACAATCGAAGTTGAAATAGATTTGTCATTCGTACAATCTCTCTTCTTTATATATATATATATATATATATATATATATATATATATATATATATATATATATATATATATATATATTGTTTATATTTTTACCCAATTAAAACGGTCTCTGCTTAAATACAAAGTTGTCTTTCTGGAGCCGGTTTGAATTATATAAAAACTATAAAAGTCTCAGAAATTAATGAGTAGGAAAATGGCTGCTTGCTACTTTCACCCAACACAAGTCCTGATTGAAAAGAACATGTAAATATGACTTTTTTGTCGGCCTCCTTTTAATCACTAGAATAAACTGACTGATGTCGAGCACTTAATTCTTACATGGACACCTGAACTGAAAAGTTGTAGTTCAATTTCGCCTGCTTTTTTTACTGGTTCCTAAAACCAGATATAATGCGAGAATTAATTATTTCCAGCAAGATTGATATTTACTCATCCATTCGACGCTCCTTATTGATACTTTATCCACGCAGATACATTTCCTCTCTCATGTCTCAACAATACACAAACCAAATACATGAACGAAATCTCACCTTTAATTTTCTTTGATACACGTGTACATCTTCATTTTCGCACCCCACACTAACACATTTCCAAATATAACACTAACAAACGATTATTATTATTATTATTGCCAAACATGCTTTCTCGTTTCATTTCACTATGAAGTCTAATTCTCTTCGAACATCAGACGACTATTTCATTTTACCACAACGTTCGCGTTCACGTGTTGGAAGAATAATCATCTATTCCCCCTATGAATCGTGGATGGGTGAACGCCTAGCTTATATCCCATCACGTTTTCCTACATCTCAAGAACATTAAAAACAATTCAATTCCTGAAAATAATTTTTTTTTACGCTTTTCTGTTATTTTTGGTTATTTTAATTTTATAAATTCTCAAACCACAACAGATTTTAATTTAGTTAGTTAGTGCCAACAGGGGACTCTGTTTATCAGTACCGTGTATTTTCTTCCTTTGATTCTAATGTTTTTAGTCTCTTTTACATGTCTTTAAGAAATGTTAAATCTACTATTTCGCAAGATTTTTCCTCCCTGTTGATTATTATCAAGTCCGGCCTTCTTGCTTGTAATATTTTGTTCGTTTGTATTTTAATATCCCAAAGGATTCGATGTCTTTCTCTTTTATAATATTATCGCCGGTGTGTTTATTTACAATGTATTTGTACGTTTAAAATGCAGACGTTCACATAGTTTGCAATTGACTATCTTCTCAGCGTAATGATAATTATTTTTATATTCTTTTTGGGACTGCATGCTGTATTCACTTATGATGTGGTGCATTGTTACTTCACCTTGTCAACAGAAGCTATATTTGCTATATTTGTTGATTTTCTGAGTCCTATCTTTTATTTAGTTTTTTGTGATCGCATTTTTTGTGTGTTGTTAGTGTAACGATAAGGAGATTTTTAAATCGTTACAAAATAGTCTTAAACCATTTTCTACGTTCTTTTTTACTTAGCTGTTTTCGTGTTCTTTGTAACATACATATTCGGGTGTAGGTGTGGGAGCGGGAGTGGGTCCTTTATAATGTGTGCATGCTTGCGAGTGTACCTTTATAATGTGGTGTAAGTGTTCCTTATTGTGTATGCGAATGTGGGTGTGGGAGTACAATCATTAGTTACTTTTAACGTATGTGTGCATATGTGAGTTATACGTGTGTGGGTGTACAATCCTTAGTAATATCTTTTAATGAGAACATGGATTATACAAGCGCTCCCATAAAATCTTAGTTTTTTCTTACTTTTAACGTATCTGTTAACGGGTGTATATGTGAGAGTTACACGTGTGTTCTGTAGCAATCATTAGCTACTCATTGTTCTCTTATATGTATCTGTTTCTTTCGTTTCTTTCTTTCTTTTTTTACAAAAGTTCACTTAATATTTAAAACAAAATGTACCTTTTTATTTCTCTTTTATTTTTCTCTCTTTCTCTCTCTCTCTCTCTCTCTCTCTCTCTCTCTCTGTTCCTGAGTTGTCGTCGTAATACTTCTTTCTTCTTATTCTTCATGCCGTGTCGCGATAGTGATCGCCGTGTGTCTTATCAGTGTGTCTAGTAAACAAATCTTTTCAACCGATAAAAGGGAGTCTGAAGACAGTTTTTCGAGAGATCTCAGGGGTTTTATTGCTCTGGATATAGAAGTAGAACAGAATCCCGTTATATCTTTACTACTGTTTATCTCATACTTTAGTTACTTCTGAACTTGTTATTTATTAGAGAACAATTACGGGACTGGACGAACAGTGTGGGAGAAGAGGGTTTTCGCCTTCCGTCTCCAACTTAACTTAAAGTTTCAGAACATATTTTTTACGTCTACCTCGCTTGGAACCATGAGCAGAACGCTCTTGAAATTTTTGTTTTTTTGTGCGAGACAAAAAGTAACGTCATCGTGTCATCGATCTGTCGGCCTCTATCTCTGACCATTATTGACCCCAAATGTCCTTGTTCTTTTGGGAAAACGAGGTTTGTCATCTCCATAACTATCCACTCAAGTTTAAAACTGGCCGGCATTCCTCATCGGCTGAAATTACATTTCTTCCAGGGTGTAAGTAAAGTCTTCTTACGATCAAAATCGTCATAAATGGCCACCCCATGTCATTATTCGACTGCAGGGCTCTCTTTTCCCTCGCTCGACTGACCAAATTTTCCAATCACACCACAGTACACACCACGAGTTTCTTTGTTTTCTAACGGCCTGATCCTCTGCCTCAGATTGTTTGTATGTAATCCCGGGGTATTCATCACACACCCATACCATTCTTCTAATGCATCGATATACGACCGATTGACAATTAATCTAACTTATGCGTATTACCGCGACAAAGGGGGAACAAAAAACATAAACCCTTCTCTTAATATGTTTATGTGTTCAGCTATGAATTTTACATAGAATACCGCTCTATACCTAATCCCTAGGTCTCGGCCATACTTCTTGGACACCTCAGCATTTCCGGCACGAATGTCCGATAACTATCACCTGTTTTTCTAGCTCCCGACCCCGGATCACCAAAACCAGGTCTACGTCTCATTCTCATCTTATCCAAGGTTACTTGAACACGGTATCTTATTTTAATTTGACCAATCCATGGCTCCCTCTGCTTTATGATGCACAGACTGAAGTACCCCTGCCCCCAATTTAACTCCCAAACTCATTTGATATGCGAAGGCTCATCATCGTCTATTCGTACTTTGCCCACTGTTCTATCTCTGCGGTGGGGGTGAAGAGTCGTCCTCAGCGCAAAGATCATTCAGAATCCCAAATCCAAAAATGGAACCACATTTCTACAACTCAATTTTTAAACTACTCATATCAGATTGATCAATGTAATTGCGAACTTACTTAGATCACCACAGAATGACTATATCTCTGCATTCACTTCCCGTTAGATTTTATCGTATGGGGAGAGAACTATTATTTCTTGCCCCAAGTGAACACCCGTAATAGTATCCTGAGGATACCATACGGCAAACCTCGAATATCTCTTTTTAGCTTCACTAAACCTGCCTATAAGATGCGCAGTAGGATGTTCTCGATAAAATCACCCCCTGCATCGGGGTCCACAAATTCAAAATCTGACACCAACCAATTACTAAAAATAAACCAATCACTCGCACAGAACATATCTTGAACCACACCTTAAACATATCTCGCCCTTAATTTTTAACTGACCGACCATGCTTGACTATATCTGTTACATAGCTACTCCTGCTTAGACCGCGGCAGTACGCGTTTCGTATACTCGTCGTGTAGAGGGTTGGTCGTGTCGTTCAGTGGATGAATTCTTTCTTCTAGAACCATGCCGTCTGTTGTTTTTAATAAAAGCCATGTGATGCACTTCGAAGTCAAACTCTTCTTTTGTATTTAATTCATTTATTACAAGCGTTGTTATTTCAACTGGGGCTACGTCGAGGGAGAGAACAATCACTACTTTATCGTAGTTAGTTATTAATGTTTTCTTAACTATTCATAGAGAGGGGGAAAGGATTCTCGCGCTTGTCTTCCCTGAAGGAAAATATTCCTTATCTTTACACGCACGTCCTCTCAGTTCGTTTGCCGAATCAGACTGACTAAAAACTCGCTTCTCACGAGAACGAGTGACGTCTCAGATCCCTTTGTTTCCCACGTAAGGCCCACGAAGTCACAGAGCCTCTCGCAGGTGTAGACTGACCCCTTATCTAGGGTCTCGTCACACGGTAACCGTGTCACGTCTGTCAGCTCTGACTGTGAGAACAAGCCCCAATCTGCACTCGGCTGCACCCGCGTTAATTCGCTCAAGTCAAACCCGATTTCTAACAGATTCCCATAGGGCCATTATCTAACATAACAACTAACTGTAGTTAACTGTTTATTTCTCAAATAATTATCCAACAAAGAATAAAAATTCTGATACAGCCCAGATATTTTTTTTAATGCCTGTCAATCTCTTTAAAATAAAAATTAGGTCGCAATCTATCCATCTAACACTTATCGTTGGCTAGTTTTTTACCTTTAGGTAGTACTTTTAGCCTTTTATTTCAAGTGGCTTCATGTCTTGTCTAGAGCGACTTCCATAAAACCAATTACAGCAATAAAAATTACATAACTCAAAAGACAAAAAATGTCATTTTTATCCAAGCGAAAAAGCACAATTACATTTTCAATGTTACACAGAAACTGGAAAAAAAATAATACTCTAGTCACTTCTTGACCTCTTACTTATTAGTACGGGACTGGACAAACAGTAGTTGGAGGGGCGCCTTCCGTCTCAAACTTAACTTAAAGTTTCAGAGCATATTTTTTTGTCTGCCTCGCTCGGAACCACGAGCAGAACGCTCTTGAAATTTCGTTTCTTTGTGCAAGACAAGTAACGTCATCGTGTCATCGATCTGTCGGCCTCTATCTCTGACCTTTATTGACCCCAATGCCCTATTCTTTTGATCTTAAGTCCATCTATACGTTCCTCACTCTTGGGAAAACATATTCATTTCCCCAAAGTTTGTGTCAGCCCGACATGCACTCAGCTATATAAATTTCGACCCCAATCTCAATTCATACTAGTTGAAGTACACGTTTTCAACACCGGGCCCCCTATAATCTAACATTACTAATGATTCTGTTTTTTTCTGTCCTTTCTGCTGGTTGGTAAAAAAAATTATTCATATAGTTGCTTATTTTACTTTTCTCTTTCCTTTTTTCTAGTTTGTCTGTTTTCAAAATTATTCACTGCGGTGCCACTTTTGGTGGTTATAATCTCTCTATATTTCCTGTTATGCATTTCTCTATGCCTTTTATTGTGTCTATTTTAATGCTTGCGGGAATTATCTTCCTCCTTTTTTTACATATATATTATTGTAATATATTGTATTACCCACTGAATAAACTTATTAGTTAGATTCTCTGCTGCTAGGCACGATGGCAATTCATTTGTTTGTGATTAAAACATTTACCGACGCTATACTGGTTTCACGTTGCTCTCCGTATCACTACAGATCTGGTCAACATAATCCTGCGTTGTGTATTGTAAGTAGTTTCCTCGGCCTTTGATCAATATTAACAGTGTTTTCTTTTGTCCAGTTGTATTTATTATTATTATTATTAATAATATTATTTGTACTCACAAGTTATCACACATGTCATCTTCAGTGATTGCTCACTGACAACAACCAATGGTGTTCCCTGGAGTTTGAGTGACAACAAGTTTCCCCAGATTTTTAGTACTCTCCACATTTTTTCGATACCACCGCAAATCGACTTGCGGTATCGCATCAGCCGATTCCTATTTAATTCTCGTTGGTAAGAACTATTGGTCTTCTGTGGGAGTTGGGTGGCAATACGCCTACCCAATGTCCCAGCATTCTCCGCACTCTCCCAGTGGAGGTTTAGTTTGTGCTGTCCCTCCTCTGTCTTCTCATCCTCCTTGACACTCTACAAATATGTTGTCTAGTGTCAGCCTAGGCTGACGCCATTTGGGGGGGGGGGAGATGCTTATGATGTTTCTTGCCGTTTCTGTTCATGCTGTAGTGTTTTTCCTGTAGTTTTGTTTTCTTCTAGTACTTCCATGTGTTATATTATGGGTCGGGCCCTAAATTTTTGGAAACGATTAAGTTAGCTAGTGTGAGTTGTGGCTGAGGTCAGTTGAGACAATAAGTACGGTTTAAGCTGACATGCACTGGAGGGGATTGTTGCGAGTGAATCATTTTTGTCAAACCATAACAATTGAAGAAAAAGAAAAGGACGATGTAATTTTTTTATTAGGAATTTTATGCATGTTGGCTGTTTTCTGTGGTTTGGATTGCGTAAAAAAAGAGAAAAGTAATTGTTTTCTTTTAGTTATAATTGAAGTAAAGTTTGTGTTGTATGTTTTACTGTATAATTTGCATTGTGGAGATGGGGTTTCAATTCGTTCTGTCGGTTCCAATTTTGATTTTTGTGTTGTTGTTGTTGTTTTGAATGAATCTTGTTTTGAGAGGGCAGTCGAGTAAGCGAGAATGCTATAACAAAGTTACGAAAACGATTTTTTTTAAAAAGCAGATAATTAAATGGATATAAGTTTGGGTCATCCGGGAGATTCAGTTGATTAGGTTCGAGCAGTTGGCAGCAGTGAGAGTCAGTGGGTCATGTTGTGGAAACCCCTAGGCAGGGTTGTGTTTTTCTCGGGGAAAATCCCCGTGTGCATAGTATGTACAGGCTTGGAGAGTCAGTGAGGAATTCCCGGCGTTTGCTCGTATGCTCTCTTTTATAGAGTGTCCATGGGTTAGTGGTGATGCTTGTGGTAAAGCCTGCATACGTTAAAATTGCGAACGGGGTGGAATGACGGCGGTATGGTCATTCTGTGGGACCATGAAGGCGGTGGTCAGTTGGTTCGCTCTCACAGCTTGGCAAGATTGAACAAAACGTTCGTGCCGCGTGCGTAAAGTTGCTATCAGAGAGGGAATGGTGGAAGTTTGGCCATTTAGAGGGACCCCGAAAAAGGGCGGTTGTCAGTTATGGAAATTGTTTTTTGTGACTCAGGTTTCTATCCAGCTACGCCGATAGATTGTATGAAAGTTGTATAAATTTCAAGCTTTGCACTTGTGGTACCATCTTTTTGATTTTAAATGTTTGCCGACATGTGTGCTGAGAAACCAACCAACACACACCTTTACAACATAGATAGGGCCATGAGAAGGGAATGCAGGGGATTGTTGTGAGTGAATCATTTGTGTGAAGCCATAACAAAGTGACAAATTCGGCACCGACACAGGAAATCTCGGGTCGGAGAAGGTCAGATATGGAACGATTGTTGAATGTCGTATCTGATTGGCCGACGCGACGCAAGTGTATGTTACGTCATTTATTTTTGTCAAAAACTGGAGTTTTTTAGAAGAGTACACTTTGGGAGTGAGAACGAGAAGAACACGGTGTAGCCGCTCGTCCTGAAAGCAAGCGGACCCATGAAAATGGGCTAAAACGTTATGGTCTGGATCTCAAATGAGATCCGACATATATCCCCATGCATCCGTCGCACCCCACAACAAAAGTATGAATGAGACGAATGAAAGAGACGAATGGATGGAAATCCCTCCACAACCAAGACAGTTAAATAAATGAATTGAATCTCTCTTTGAGAAAAACCGGTCTCCGAGTTTTGTCTCCTGCATAAAAGCAAAGTTTGCCCACAGAACAAAGGCCACCAGAATCGATCACGGCCAGAGACGCAATGGAACCCACGGCACAGATATCGACGACGACCAGTAGACGAAGAAAAAACGATAAGGTAACTTTTTGTGTACAATTGAACATTTTCGGGTCCTAATTTGATGAAGTGAAAAGAAAATCAGTGACAGTTAAAAAAGAAAGAAAAACTGCACCATGCTTAAAAAGAAATATTTTAGAAAGAAAAGAGCTAAATAGAAAAATGTTTAAAATAAGTTGTTTAAAAAGAAAAGTGTTTAAAATAAGTTGTTTAAAAAGAAAAGTGTTTAAAACAAGTTGTTTAAAATACAATGTTAAAAGAAAACAATGTTTAAAAAAGTAATGTTAAAATTAGTGTTAAAATCCCGAGTGTTAAAAATGCCTTAACGAAAAAGTTGGAAAACGCTACTAAAGTTTCGGCTTTCGAGAAGCGTTTAAGATACTTTTCGTGGCGATAATTTTCATCTATAATGTAACACATGTGAATGTCATAATAGTCAACAAAAAATAAAAATCGTAATATTTTTGGTGTTCCTTTTTTCTATTTTCCATTACTTTGCAATATTAATTCCCTAAACAAAAAACAAATATTTATTATGTGTAGCCCCTAGTAAATCCTCTAGATGGCTATAAATGCTATAAATGCATAAATGTATCGTTCCTTTCATTAAGTTGAACGCTCTTATGACGTCAAGCCGCCGAAATAAGTGTTAAATGATCACTGTTGATTTAGCTATCCAGTGGTGGCCTAATAATTTGAGTTGTAAAATACTTGTAGCCCAGGGTTTCGAATCACGCGACCGGCAGTGAATAGTTATATATCTATGCTGATGAGTCCCGATTAAAAAGGACGAAATGTATACGTACATAGATAATAAACACTTAAGATTGTGTAAGCATGAAACATCGATGTATGTAGGTAATGAATAATTAATAATTATTTATAAATATTATATATATTATATATATATATATATATATATATATATATATATATATATATATATTATATCCAGGTGCTTCCTCTAACAAAAATCGCTTTAAAAGATTATCACCAAATCAATCGTATACAAAACCATGTACGATTTCGGTATAAAATGACGATACGATGTTTGACATATGACGGCTATTAAAGTACATAATGTGACAATAGGTTTCCTCAAATGTTCATAAGCACCTGTAGTATTCTGAATGATTTCAATATTGACTCATTCATTGTTCATTGTGATTAGTCTCAATTATTCCTCTGACTATCTTTTCTTTTTTTATTAAACTTAGTTCACCCCTAACAAAGCAAGTTGCCACTGTAGACGTAAAGAGTAACTGAAAATTAGGGTGAAAGTTTTTTTTGGGGGGGGGCATCCTAAATTGGGAGTTGTGCAGCAAGATGCTTGTTCACATTAGTTTTAAATGTCTGCATGTCGGTACAGGCGGGGAAACAAGAAACGTGAACAGAGTACAAAATGTCGGCAGCTCGAGCAAATAAACTATTGGAGTAGAAAGCTCTCCGGCATCTAGGGATCTCCACAGTGAATGGATTGGGTAGCTTATTGTCGGGTTGGTCGAGTGCGTTTACGTCGAAGGGGCACCAGAGCAGCAAATTCATCAGAGCAGATTCCATTGAAGTACTTGTAAAACAAGCACAAGGATGCAACATTGCGGCGGTAAGACAGGGGCTGGAGCTTGGTGGATAGTGAGGGACCTATTCGATTACAGACTCTTTTTTTTGCCCTTGTCTAAGATAGAGAGACTAGTTGATGGAGCAGCAGCCAGGATGTGACAACAATACTCCATACATGGGCGGATTGTGGCTTCGTAGAGATATAGGATACTGTCAAGTGTGAGAAGTATTCTAGCTCGGTAGAGGGAGCCCACTTTCTTTGCAGCAGCCTTGGCAACTTCTTCTATATGTTCCAATTCACGTTACCTGTGAATGTTAGGCCTAGGAGTTTGAATGTTGGACTCTCAGGTAGGGTGTTATTTGCCATGACAATCGGTGGTTGGAAAGGTTTCTTGTAGTTGTTGAAGGAAAGGAGCTTTATCTTAGCAGCATTAAATGTTACCATCCATTTATGACACCTATTCCACTACAGACTGGAGGTAACTTTGTAATGATTTCAGATATTTTTATGCTTTTCGTTAACTTTTACTTTCTCTCATTTGTGAATAGGGTTGCATAGTTCCCATAATCGTGTGCTTTCATTGGTATTCTTTTGGAATGGTGTTCATCTCCACCGTCACGTTAGATTCAGAAAGTTTTTGGAGAAGATGCGATGTGTAACACAAATTAAGAAGTGGTTCAACCGATTCAAAAATGGCCGCACATCAGCGGAGAGTGACCAGCGTTCTGCCAGACCCCAAACTGCTCGGAGTGTAGCTGTTGTTGAAAGGGTGCGAAAAAAGATATAATGCGGAACGCGACGGCGGAGATGGACACCATTCCAAAAGAAGACTTCCAGAGGTGTTTCCGGCAGTGGATGGATCGGTGGGCCAAGTGTGTGCAAGCAGAATTGGCCTACTTTGAAGGGAATTAAGGTCCAAACCCCGTCACGTATTTGAAATATTTTTGTGGCCTAAGGTCGGGTACGTTTTAGACAGGCTTCGCATAGTTTCGGCTTCAGACTTACAAAATCTCCATTTGTAATAGAAGTACAATAGTAGTAATAATATAGTTTCGTCTTCAGGCAGACACATAACAAATCGTAAGTAGTAATAGATATCATTTAACTTTTTTAATTTCAAAGAACTTTGAATCAACATACTTAATAAGCTTCACATAAATATGGTTTATTTTCTACCACGTATCATTTACTAACAAAAAACTGTAAAACGCTGGGACGGATGAGGATGAATGCAGATTTATCCTCGTGGTAAAATGTTTCAGCTAGCACTTCTGCGAAAGTTCCAACCTAATCCAATGCGTTAATATTATCAATAGAGATAATGTTTACCAAGCAAAAAGGTACTGCTTAATGGGAGTACGTTTTGGACTTAACGTGGCTCTGCAAATAATGAGGAGCATAGTGGGCACAGCCTTATCACATGACGACGAAATAAAGAAGGCGACCTCGACATATGTCGACGACGAGATTCAGCAAATTTGCAGAGTAACCGAAGGATAGAACCCAAGTGCTTGGCTTGGCTGTCTCGGGAGTGTCTGGTTCTCTTTTTTCGAAATGCGCTAATAAACTCACAGACGTGCCGGATATTATTACCAGAGATAATGTGTTCTCTCTCTCTTCTGAAAGCTCCCGGTATGCATCTGACTGTGAGAAGTAGTTAGTGTTACTACGCGAAGGGTAAGTGCAACCCGACAGAAGAATGGGATGACCGGGTGGAAGATCCCTCACCGAGACCTATGTTAACGAAAGACATCAACAAGGCGAGTCAGGCTAACAGATGTAAAGAAAATTGCGGAGGTTGATGCAAGTTCTCTGGTCACAGATGTCATGATTTTAATCACATAGGGCCATGATCAATGGTTACACATCAACCTTGCAGCGTTGGATGCAGTCATACGCTTGGAAGTCATAATAGTCCAGTCAAAATGTGGCTGAATCTAAAAAAAATTGCTAACAAAGGTGTTTAACTTGGATATTGGGCATGAATAACCTCTCTTTCAGAAAAAAAAGTTTAACAAAATTAGCCTTGCGGAAAGGGGTCAACTGGCGCTATCTGTAAAATCCAACTTAACAATATTAACATTTCGAGACATAAAATTCCATTATTCCTGACAATTACTGACAAAAATAAACGTTTTTCCTGACAAAAAAAACAACTTTATTAAATTAGAAATAAAAAAAATATTTTTTGCATAAAAACCCACACAGGGCCCACCCCAAACCAGCTTGACATTTTCTTGGTGTTTTAAATTGTAATGATAGGTAGCTATATGCTAGATAATAAACTAACACCAGAAAATGACATTGTTTTCATGTTTCTTTTTATTTTTTATACAAATATGAATATAGAAGGTACAAAAAAAGACTAAGTAGCCTTTTTTAAGGCAACAATTGTCACATTAATTCCTGACATTTCACAACAATAGGTACAAAATAAGTAAAATTTACAATAATGGAATGGTCAGTTGGTAGAATGCTGGGACAAGGCTCTTGTGTAACTACCAGGGAACAAGTTAATGAACAAACCAAAGAACATTTCTTGTCAAGAACTAGTCAAAGGTAACTTCATCATCATCAAGATCTGGCTGTGGAGAGTTGCTGCAGTGTAGGTCTTTGCAATTACCACACAAGTTTGAACAGTCAATGCCATGTTTCCTGCAACTGCATCTTGTTGTAGTACACCCTGAAGTACAGTTACACCTAATTATAGCCAACAAATTTACAGAACCAGCTGGCAAGTCAGTCTTGATTAGTTGTAATTTACCATCTGAAAGTTTCCATCCACACTCGTCAGGTTTTAGCTGGTTCCTAGATTTATATTCCTGAATTTGGAAGTAAACTCGAAGGCTGTGGTATTTCGTAGCTGCCTTTGTTGGTGGCAATGATTTGGCCTCAACATACTTTGAGCTTTTTGCAACCTTTTCCTTGGAGCGCCTCAGTCGGAGATGATTCATGTTTTCCCCATCATTACCATTGTACAGGCACACTAAAACCTTCCTCCAGCTTCAATAACCTCTTCTGCACTGCTATCCTTGCCAAACACTTCTGCCAGTTTGAAGAAGTTTCTATTGTTCATCACCTTTCAAAGGGATGCTGCCTTCCAAATTCCATGAACACTGGATGTAGAATCACAACCCAGTAGTGCATGGATGAAAAGAATGTTGGAACAGACCACATCTCTCAAAGATTTTCTCATCTATTTGATGTTCCAGACTTTCACACTTTTTTCACTATCTTTTGGTTGTGGCGTGCAGAAGATGTTGTAACCATCATCTCTATTGGCATGATAACATAGAAGGATCAATAGTTCAGTATCATCTGCTATCAAAATGGTTTCTTCTGTCTGTGCCAGTTCTAGAGCAGTGTTCACAATCAATACGTCAGCGTCTCCAGATGCATGGATTACTTTACAACCTGCTTCTTCCCAGCAAGTTGATGAACAATTGTTTGGTTTCTTGATTAACTAAGAAAAATATCATTTTTTTTCATTTGAACACCATTTAAGGTGTCAGTGACACATGAACACCAACAAAGCCCCTGCTCGGCGTCGGTTGGTCGCGTCTTTAATGGATGGACAACTTTCATACCCATCAAAGACAATGCATACTTTTCCATATCTAGGTGCGACATATCTGTGGTATTGGGAACAGATCTCATCCAATGTGTGACCTTTTTGCCATGTGAGGCGTTGAAGTAGTGCTCCACCATCTAAGAGATACTGTGGATCTGAAGACTGTGGACCTGATTGTACAGGGGAAGCCAGTTCTCATATGGCGTCTGCCAAAGCCTTTTTGCCTCTCGCTGTAGTCCGAAAAGATCAAAAAGTGCAAGTGGATAACCACAAAGCTCATACTGGAAATGTTCTTGCTGCTGTTGAGTTGAGGGTTCATTGGTAGATAGCATACACAGTCTTTGGACTAGAAGTTATGGATCGGTCTCAACTGCTTCATCTTTGCTAAACGAAACGTTTGACCCAAGTGTAATTGCCTGATTCTTTCTTTTAAAGGTGTACTCGTGGACATTTTCTCCAACCATTGCTCCATCCACATTCACCTTTTTGTCTCCAGTTACTCCACTTGAAATGCTGTGAATGGACGGATCTTCCGTGAAATGGTCATATGTCTGGAGAAACGCAAGGAGCTTCCATGTATCCCTAATATTTCGCTCTTCTTGCTGAAGTAGTCTCCTGGTACTGATCACTAGTGCCATAACGAATGTCTGCTAGTTCTCTATTGAAACTTGAATTCAGCGCCTGCTGGCAGTGATAGCGTCCAAACCAATCGTTGAATTTCGTCAATTCTTCTGCCATGAATAAGACCTCCAGACGTCTTCATTCTTCTCATTAGCACCTGCTCAATAACAAGATCCGTCGACCAGCTAGTCCAGTAGCGATCACTTCGTCTAATCACATGGAATCCTTCAGAAAATTTCTGGTACCCTTCAGGGTGGATTTTCGGCAGCCCCTCCATTTGTTGCAAGTACTAGGAGGCCGATTTTGCATATAGGATGTGTCTGCTGCAGCGAATATTGGCATAATTTTCCTTACAGCGTCATGGTACAATTCCCAGTTCCCGGTGCGCTCTGCCTTGATAAACAATTGAAGGATCTTCACTATATCAAGGTATTGAATCCACAATTTTGCTGTTCGTTGGTCAACCATCACATCCTTCACATGGCTGATTCTCTGAGCAATCCTGGTCATAGACTCTGATGACAGAACATTATTCAATGTCTCATTACTATCAAGAAGACCTTTCAATAGCCCCTGACCTTCTTTCCTGTCTTCATTTTGAGGAAATGCCTCTTCTGCATCAGTGTCGGGTGGATTATCCTCAGTGCATATGAAACTGGCAAATCATAGCCTTTCGCCAACAAAATAGCATTCAGAGCAGCATCAACTAAGAAGTGAACACGAATGGCTCTTGTAATTGCTTTGCCACTTATCATTGTGCTTGATCGTGTTTTCAGCATACACAAGTTCAAAAAGTTCTTGCAATCCAGAACCTGTCATCAAATGACCAATTGACCCCAGAAAGCTCATCTGTGTATGGAGCCCACCAAGTCACAAAACAAATGATTTCAGGGGACTGGAACTAGGCTGTGACTTGACTATCATCATTGCTTTTTACCAAAGTGGTTGATTGAATGTTAGAATTAGTGTAAAGTTGTTTTTCCTGGCTAAATCACTAATGTAACATAACGTTGAGAACACGCAGGTTTAGTTACCAGGGTCCATGTTGATCATTGACAAAAATCTGTGGCTGATTTCCAAGGATATGTTCCTTTGTGTACTGACTGCATAAGGCCTAAACATGCGGGTCTGGACGGATGTGAAATTAGTGAAACCTCCCAAAGGATGTCAACATTAGCAGTAGAATCGACAACTTTCTTGGGCTGGAGCTCTTTATATGTCAGTATTGTTTGTTTGTTTTTTGGTGTGCTGTGAATCTAAGTACTTGATGTTGATCCTTCCAACCCTTATATCTTCTGAAAAGACCTGAATCCTTGGAACTGGTTTTGCTTTAACTTTCTCGGGCGTAAAAGATGCTATGATGCCCAAACCGTGGAATGTATTGAATCCATCAATGCTCCTTACATTATGGTCCACATTATCAGCTACGAACTGCACAAATTCAGTTTCAACAGGGGAGAGAGTTCGAACGCCATGAACAAGAACAACGCTTCTTTCGAATTTCTGGACTTTCGAGTAAGATGAAAAGAAGCCATGCTTATTCAGAGTGTCAATTAAGAACTTCGATCCAAATTGGTCATGCATTTTCCACTGCTAAACCAAACTGCAAAAGTGCAAGGAGAACTCTGGGTGTAGCAGTCTTCATTATCGCTTGACCAATTAATTCAAGTTTCAAATCATCATCTTTGCCTGCAAATACCTTTAATGTCATTCTTGATAAGCTTGGCTGCCGTCTCTATGATTCTAATGGCCTCTGATACTGAATTGTCTGTTGAGCAGCTCTGTGCATAGAATTCATGGAGAATACATTTTGCTGTACTTAAGAATGTAACAACATTATGTTTCCCATTAATTTCAGTCACAATGATTTTGTCTTTGAAATGTTCTAACAATCAATATTTTATGTATGAAAGACTGTATGGTTCAAAGTCAGTGTCCTCGAGAATTTCCTCCATTTTTAACAAGATCGACAATGGTGAGTTGCTCCTTGTCATTTTGCTGCAAATGATTAGCAATTTCCAGAAATGCCTGAATCTTCTGGTCAACCAAGGTTTTGTTTCTTAGAAGAATCAGCAGAAAAGAATGCCTTAGGGATGTTTTTATTGGAATCAAAGTTTGCAAAACATGTTTTGTGCTAGCGTGCTTCTTTTGAAACAAGATCAGCTACATAACCTATTCTACCTTAAACAGTGGATGCCCAGCCATCATTTTTTCTGACTTTCTCAGAAACTTTTAACACTCTGTCCTTAAACTCAATAGCTTCTACATGGGAAACATCAACACCTCTTTTCTTTCTATCAGATTTTGCTCCAGAACCACAAAAAAGTCAATGTTCCTTAATATTAAACACACACAAAGAACGACTTGCACGGGATAGAATTTCATCATGGGTTGACCTGTTTTTACGGTCAATTTCTAGTTGACGATGAATATCTCTTCATTATCGGACAGTCTATTTCTGCAAATAGCACACTTGTCAGCATCCATAATTATCGGATCAACCTGAAATTTGAATATGACAGAATATTAAGCTCCTGCAGTAATACACCAAAAGAGACAAAAATAAGGCATAAGTAGTTATTATATTTAACTTTATGAAAACTATTGGTTTTATCCAATTTCACATTGCTACATTTGGTATTTTTGAAGATGAATTTACAAAAATTGGGTTGAGAGAGGGGAGACTAGAATCGGCGGCAATCTTTAAAGATGGCGCACATTGATCCCTTTCCGCAAGGCTAATTTTGGTAAACAGTTTTTCTGTAAGAGAGGTTATTCATGCCCATTATCCAAGTTAATAACCTTTGTTAGCAATTTGTTTGAGTTTCAGCCAAAAAATCAGCTAGATTGACTGTACTATAAGTGTTCATCAATGGCTCCTCAACACTTTTTGTACTAAACAGTGACCGCTTATCAAGGCCAGCGGGTCACTCGAGGATACAGATTAATAAGTTTGTCAAGTGGCCAGTGAGACAAACACCTTGAGGATTTAAACTAGTCGGAATGTTATTATTTAAGAGGACGGCTCAACAAAGATTTGTTCACACTGGAGTTGAAAACGATCATGTTTTAGTCAGCTGGGAAGCAGACCCGTGGTATTGAGTTTCACAGACGTGTAGTTCTTGGACAGAAACTCGTCTCATGCAAGTTGAGTTTAGCTCCAGGTACACTGAGGGAGAAAAGAAAATTATTTTCTTGAAGAGTATTTGCTGTGAATGTTTGACGATAGATTGAAACACAGTCGGGGAACGATAAAAATGACGATAGTAACGTCTCTTCTGTGTGAAAGAAGCTGTAGGGAAGGGGAGAAGTCGATTTCACATTTTGTTAAGGCATGAAATATAGCTCTGAACGGCAACTTCCCAGATGTGGCAACCGTACTCTATCTTAGGACATAGCGGTAGAATGATCTTAGCAACAAATTTGACATAAGTCTTCCATTTCAGGTCAGGAGTGAATGTCAGTCCTAGAAACTTATCAAAGCAGGTAGCTTCTTCAAAGAGAGCACCATCTAATTTAACTGAGAAAAAGTGAGGACCCGAGCATTAGTGGTGATAGGGAAGAAGCTTGGTTTAAGATGTATTAAAAGAAACAAGTCACTTCTTTCCTCATTGCACTACATGCTTCAGGTCATAAGAGAGAGAATCAGAAATATCTTGATCACTAATGCTCTTCCAAGTGTTGCTTGGCGATAGTGAGATCTTCGACGTTGAGCCGATGAAGTGCTAGCGCTTGCACTGGGGTCTGTAGACGTTTTGAAGACATGTGTTTCACTTAAGAGCATGCAACCTTGCATATACCCTTTAGTTACTCGCAGAGAGGGGCCGTGGAGACCTTTCTAGTAGGGAAATCTCCAAAGAAGACCCTTAATTGCCCTTTATGTGTTTTCGTGTAGGACTTACAGCATCTTTGCTCTCTATCATCCCTACAACGACAGAATTTCTATCTTTGAGTATATATCTGAGAAAATTGATCATATCTTCTCTGTTTAACCATTCAATTAGCATTCATGTATGTGGTGACTTTAATGTTCAAAATCTTGAATGTCTAGTCCACTCAAACAAAACTTGCTTATGACCTAACGCAGATTGTTGACAAACTTACGTGCGTACCCGACCCTTACGGACATTTTTCAAATCTTCTTGATCTTTTCCTGACAACTTGTCCTGAACAGTGCACATCCACTGTTCTGTCTCCACTTGGATCTTATGATCAGTTAAGATCAAAACAAAGTGCAACAAGATCTCTGATGTACTTTTCAATCACAGAGTGTACCGATACTAAATGGCTGACTGGGATAGCCTCAGAACATAATATCAGAAATGCCTCTGCACTTCATTTTTGAAAAGAATGTGTCCTGTATCGCATCCGATATAACTGATTTTTAATCGTTTGTATTGAGAACTTCATACCCTCCATGAAATTCCAACAGAAACTAAACAGCCAGTAATGTGGTGCTAACATTGCTCACAGAAATCACTATTTCAATTTCTTTCAACGAAATAGATGCTCTGAAACCAAAACCGCCTTTCAGACTGCTCGCAACCACTGCAAAAAGGGTATGAAAATTGCGAAAGTGTCCTATGCCCAATCCGTTAACTCTAGAGTAGTTGCGTAGAGGGTTGGTTCCCAAGAGTTGCGGCGAATAACAAACAGGGTCTGAATACATGTAAGACCTCTATTCAAACCATCATCAAAGGACCAGAGATTATTTTCTTCAACATCTGATAGGGACAAACTTTTTGCAAAATACTTTACATCAAATTCCACCCTTTGCTACCAGGGCAACCTACCTCCTGAATTTCCCCAATGACGGCAAACACTCTGAGCGACATCGATATATCTGTCCGGAATGTAGCCAAACTAATCAAGAACCTTGTAAGGAAACTGGTCTTGACAATATTCCAATTATATTGCTTAATGAGGTGTAACCAGAATTAGCTCCCATTCTTAAGCAATGGTTGCTTAAAGGAGAAATGCTTCTCATTACATTGGAAAACTTCGTTAGTCTGCCCAGTATTTAGATCGGTCTTCTGCATCTCAGTACACGCCAATCAGTCTCCTGTGCGTCATGAGTAAGTTGTTTGAATCTATGGGATTAATCAATAAGTTATCAACCACTTCAGCAAAACTGCACAGTGTTAAAAAATACTGGAAATCGGTTTTCTGTGTCTCATTACAGACCAATCAGTCTCCTGTGTGTCATGAGTAAAGTATTTGAATCTGTGATAAATCAAAAAGTTGTCAACCACCTCAGTAAAAAGAATCTACCCAGTGACAAGCAATATGGATTTCGTCTTGCAAGATCAACAGCTGATGTGCTGACTGTAATATCACACTGGATCGGTGAATGTATTGACGGAAGGTTTGTTACTAGAGCAATAGCTCTTTACACATCAAAGGATTTTGATAGGGTATACCACAAAAGTTTGCTTCACAAGCTAGCTAGCTATGAAATATTTGGAAATGTCTGCTCAATCATCGTATCTTTTCTCTGTGATAGGTTTATGAAAGTAGTCGTTAATGGGTAGAAGTCTGAAGCAAAGAATATCAATGTCGGTATCCCTCAAAGATCCATTCTGGGCTCAACTATCTTTTTTGTCTTCATCAATGATCTCTCAAATCACATTTTAAGATCATTTGTTGACATTTATGCAGATGACACAACCATCTATGGAAACACTTCGAGGAGCATTAATGATCAAGATTTCGCTTTTTCTTTCACTCCCGACCGTAGTGCAATGGAAAACAGGGTGGCTGGATACTTTTAATGCATAAAAACCAAGCTTCTCTCCTTTCACCGCCAATGCTCGGATCTTCACTTTGTATCAACTGAAATGACTGGCTATCTCCTCGAGTAATCCTTCTGCTTCGATAAGCTTCCATCACTGAACATCACTCGTAACTTAAAATGGAAGACTTACATGAAATGTGTTGCTAAGGTGGCTGGAAAAATTGTTGGATCTTCTTACAGCTCTAGAAAGTATATGGGGAGGTGTCCCTCGGAGAACCCTTTCCTGTATATAGGGGAGTCCTCTTCTTTTCTTTACAGCCTCTTTATAACAGAAGAGAATTTGCTAGTCTTTCTCTATTCTATCGTTATTGTCATAATAGATGCTCGGCTGAACTCCAATCTATTTCTCCCCAATAGAAAATTCAAAACAAAAACTCGTAAATAATGTTTTTTTCCTCTGTATACCTAAAACTAAATGGAACATTCACAAGCAACGTTTCTTTCAAAGAACTGCTCGTCTGGGGAACACGATACCACGCGGCTGCTTCCCAGCTGACTCAAACATGGTCGTTTTCAAGTCAAATGTTAACAAGGTCTTGTTTAGCCGTCCACCTAAATAATCAAATTCTGACTAGTCTCAACCATTATTACAAATCTTCACATTGTCTTCTCATTGTCCTCTGAACTCATTAATCCTTGAGTGGCTTTGGATCTTGATAAGCGGTGACTCGTTCGTACATAAAAAATGTTTTAAATTCTAAAAGAAAATCGGATTAAGACATTTAGTCACAAGGTAAATGAAATGAGAAGTACCATTCTAACGTTTTATATTGAACTTATTGATCGTTTTCAATCAACAAGTAAAAAACAGGTGTTAGTAATTAAGAAGTCAACTGTTCAAATGTCTCGACGGAGAACTTTGATATTGAAATTCTTCGAGTCGAAACAAAGAAATTGTTATATTGCCCATAAGTCTAGGCGAGAAAAGGGTTACCAGTAGTCCATAAGTTTTGACGAGAAGGTGGTATTAAGAGTCTGTAAGAGAGGACTGTTGTAAGCGTACGTGCGTACGTGCATACGTAGTATTGCGTTAGTTAGCGAGACTGGCACTTGGGAAGTTTGTACACGCGTCGCGAAGTGGATTTATCTCACAAAGATGGCGAATCTTTGTGAATTAAATCCACGTGCCGATGCCGATAGGTTTCGTTTTCGCGTCAGTAAGGAGATTGGTGGATTTTCGAATGAAGTGGGTTAGTTATATAGCTTGGTTCTCTTGCCGCTAAAAAGATCAAAATGCGCAGATTCACTTCCTTTAATAACATTCTGGAACAAGTGCTCGGCTCCCATGAAAGTTATTTTTCTGCTTGGTTTAATCCCAATATAGGGAACGAATCGAAATTGAGTTGTTACCCCTATCAGTATCAAGCATTCAAGTCAGCAAATATCTAATAATGTTGGACATCGTTATGCTAAGCCTGCTGCTATTGTTGTTGTTATTGTTGTTGTTATTGTTGTTGTTATTCTTGTTGTTATTCTTGTTGTTATTCTTGTCGTCGTTGTTATCACTATAGTGGGTACTACTATTACAATACTTCCAAAAGAACAGAAGTATGCGACACATTTCTCTGTCCGAACACTTCTTCAAGTGGTCACCCATCCAAATCAAATCTGTGTTTAGCATTGCTTTGTTGGATCAGAATTTCAAATGGGAAAGAAATGGAAACTACTAATTTCCAGAAATTGTATGCTTTTACAAAAAAATATATCAGTGTTAATTCAAACTGCTGCGTTTTATCAAAAGTTCATTATGTATATATATTTGTGTTACTGTTATCAGTATAATCAAAGTGAAGACATCATTTTGATGTGAACTTGATGTAACATTAACTTTTCTCTAATAAATGATTGTCGCCAAGAATCTTGTGTTGACAATGATTTTATTGCCTTTGGGCTGAATTCTACCATTATTTATAGCTAGTAAAAAGATGCATCTTCTTAATTATTGTAATAAAATCGGAATAGATGTAAATGCCAGATGTAATGATTTAGACATTATTCATATTAATATAAAAATCTATAGTTTGATTGTCGTGTATTTTCGGAATCTGTTTCCTATCTTCGATCAAATTTTGAATCATTCTTAGGAAACACAACAGAAAATAAATCACGTAACAGAATCTATCCTACTCTAGAATAATAATCGTGTTTTTTTATGAGTCGTAACCGATTCCGAACTCATCGATAGTTTGTTTATATAGAAGGTTTACGATATTTCGAGCTTTTCTCATCGGAAACTTTTTTCCTAAGAAGGACAATGCTGATTCATGAGGTTAAAATGTAATATGCTAAACTTATGTTAACAGAAAATCAACTAATAATTTATTTACGTAATCTTTTGTATCGGAATTGTTCATTTTTTGTATCTCACCGATCAGTTATAAAAAAATATATACATTGGTAAAATTGTAAATAAATCAATTTCCCTTCGTGTGATAGGATTTTTTGGATTTATCGCGATCACCGAGACGTAATTCCACCCAAGGAATTTGACCCACCCGATACTTTTTTCTTAATCCTAGGAGTTTTTTAACGAGATATTTTGTATGAACTTTCAGCAGATTAATTGGATATCTGACACTGAATAACAATTTATTGATAATTTTACGCCATCTTATGGGAAATATTCTTTTCGTTATTAAAAAAATATTCATTCATTAATTACACTCGGCAACAATTTTTTACTTTTTGAATGTTGTCTAGATTTCTACAACTGATTTACGGTATTTTTGCACTGCTGAATCAGGAAATAGCATCTGTTTCATTCCACAAGTCAGGGTTTTGTGTTAAGTTGATTTTTAAAAAAATCAGATATTGTAACAAAATCGGTTACATATTTGTGGCATAATCAGCTGATTTTTGTGAACACATATCGTCCTGTACTAACTTGTCAGAGGGAAACATTTATCCAAATTTCTGTTCCCTTCTGTTAAGTATACAGCAAAATTATTCTATATATATATATATATATATATATGTGTGTGTGTGTGTGTGTGTGTGTGTGTGTGTGTGTGTGTGTGTGTGTGTGTGTGGATGAAAATTTTTTTACCTGCGGGGGCTCGGAAATACTCGACTAGTACACGTACGCAGGCTATCCTCTCTCGGAGTGTTGGACCCGTAGACCTTATCAGGTCCTCAATCTAAGAGAAGGAAAACTTTGCTAATAAAACGTCGCTACTAACCACTTACGTCTTGGCAGTAAACCGTTGGGGAGGGAGGCCTCCGTAGTCTTGATTGACAACTTTCCTAGAGCTGAAATCTCGAACAAAGTATCCGGTTTACAAACCTATAATTGCTTAAGGAGTAGATGGGCTCTATCGCCCGGCCTTCGCACTCATTCTCAGGCGCAGAGGTACAAGTACTGGGACGCTTCGAAAAACACATAGGGCTTGTTCATTGTTTCCTGACTAGGGCAATGAACGCCGCTTTTCTTTCTCTTTATCTCGGCAGCTTGGGAAAGGTTTTTTGTCACTAAGTCCTACGTGACTAGTCTGGGTGGCTCTTGTTCCGACAGGTTGAGGGTACAGGTTAGACAGCTTATCTGGCTGCTGTTTCCGACTGGTAGTTAGGAGCCTTAACTCTTAGGTAGAGCTAAGAACGGCTGCTCCATCAACAGTTGCATAATATCGTTAGTAACTGCACGTGCCATGCCGCGCATGGAAATATACCCTACAGTTATCCCCGGTGGGCTTTCCCGGGGCCACAACCCCCATGGACTAAGTCACGACTAATATGCTGGTTGTGTGAGCTTATTGGAACCAAACAAGCACCCACTTTGCCCTCCCCACTCTATCTCAAAACAAAACAGACATGAATTTACAAAATAAAAACAAACCTAAACAAAACACCCAACCAAAAACATCTTCGCCTCCGCCCTTGAGGGTGACATTCCGAAATATCCGGGAACTTAGAACCAACATTAACGACGTAGAAACTTTTCTCCTGACAAACCCCCCAGATATCCTAGCACTAAGTGAAACGACCCTTCAATCTTCAATCTCCTCTCACCACTTTGACATGACTGATTACCTTCCACTCTACCGTAAGAACTCATATAAACTCATGACAAATATATGCACAGGCTAGGAGTTTATGTTCGGAACAACCTCCCCTTGACTTACAATTAGATGACCAAGCCTACATGTGCTTTAGATTGACCTTACATAACAGAGTTAGTTACTTATATTTCTTATAATGTTCTCCTTCGACCCAGGACTGTTCCCTGCTTGACTCTGTCTCTAAAAGCTTAGATAGAGCACTCTCACTCAATTCGAATGCCCAAATACATGTATTTGTGAATTTTAATGCACATTACCGTAACTGGTTGGAGTTCTCCAACGTTACTGATGCAGCTGGGAACTCTACGTTTAATTTCTCTTCAGCTCACGACCTCTCACAGACTGTCATTTTTCCGACCCGCCTTCCTGATCGTGCGGATCAGCAAGCCTCACTTCTTGACCTGTTCTTGGCCTCACTACCTGAGGCTTGCGTTGTGAATGCCCATAGCCAGCTACGAAACGGAAACGACGAGAAACTATGAGCAGGCTGATTTTGAAATCCTCGGCGATCACATCAGCGACGCCACATGGGGTGAAACCTTCTCACTTCCTACTGATCAGTGTGCAAATAAGCTAACCAAATGGGTTAAAGCCGGCATTGATGCTTATGTTCCCACGCGAAAATTCTTCAGCAAGCCCAACTCTCCTCAATGGTTCACCTCAGAATGTGCAGCTGCCATTGCTGAGAGGCAGAAGGCGCTCCGAAAATTCGGCCGTCATAAGTCAACTACGAATAGACAGAAATTTATAGAGGTAAGAAATGATTGCAAAGTACTGATAGATGAAGCAAAGAGAAGGTATACAGAGATAACCAAAAAACGCATTCAGTCAAAGAAACTAGGTACTCGTGATTTTTGGAAAATCTATAATAGTGTGGTCCACAATGGACAATCGACAATTCCCCGCTATCAAATCACAACAATGTTGTTTGCACAGCAACTGATAAGGCTGAACTACTTTCCCAGCGTTTCGCCTTAAACTCTACTTTGGACTCAGCAAACAATACCCCCTTAAATTTCCATTGCGGACTGAAGCCATACTTCAGAACCTGGTTATCACCCCATCTCAGGTCAAATACATCATAAAAAACCTTGACACCTCCAAAGCTTGTAGGCCTGATCTTATACCAGTAATAGTAATAAATAAATGCTCTGCTGAGCTGGCCCCTATCCTTTCCAAACTATACAACAAATGACTTGATGAATCTTGCTTCCCTGATAGTTGGAAAATTGCCTCTGTGGTACCAGTCTTCAAGAATTCTGGAGATATAACTGATCCTCTAAACTACAGCCCAGTCAGTCTACTCCCGATCTTTGCTAAAAATGTTTGAATCCTTAATCAATCTACCGATAGTCGGGCACCTAGTTAATGCTAAACTTCTTTCTGATCATCAATATGGGTTTAGACAAGTACAATCTACCGCAGATATCCTAACGGGCATCTATGAATGCATATATCATACACTGAACATAGCAAGTGGAGCTTTGGCGGTAGCGCTTGATATATTCAAGGCCTTTGACAAGGTCTGGCATGAAGAGCTTCTCCTAAAACTGCACTCATATGGTATTACTAGAAAAACATTTAATATAATTAAATCCTTCCTAACAAAAAGAAAGATCCAGGTTGCCCTCGATGACCGTTCATCTAAGCAATATGACATAAATGCTGGTGCACCCCAGTAATGCATCCTTGGACCTCTACTGTTCCTGATTTTCATAAATGACCTGCCTAATGTCATTGAGACTGGGATAGGAATATTTACTGACGACACCACGCTCTACTGTCCTCATGTGGGCAAAACCGACGTGCACATATCTGAGACAATGGCGAAATCCTTAGAAAATGACCTCCAGTCTGTAATGGATTTGGGTAAAAAATGGATGGTAAATTTTAATGCCGCAAATACAAAGCTACTTTACTTCCATAACTACAAGAAACCTCTTCAACCACCGATTGTCATGGCAAATAACAACTTACATGAGAGTTCATCATTCAAACTCCTCGGCCTAACTTTCACAGATAACATGAATTGTAACAAATACATTGAAGACATTGCCAGGACTGCCCCAAAGAAGGTAGGCTCCTTCTACCGTGCCAGTAAACTTCTCACACCTGACATTATCCTATATCTCTACAAAGCCACCATCCGCCCATGCATGGAGTATTGTTGTCACATCTTGGCTGCTGTTCCATCAACTAGTCTCTCCCTCTTAGACAAGGTCCAAAAAAGAGTCGCCAACTTAATAGGTCCCTCACTATCTACCAAGCTCCAGCCCATGTCCCATCGCCGCAATGTTGCTTCCATGTGCCTGTTTTACAAGTACTTCAATTGGTTGTGATCTGATGAACTTGCTGCTCTGGTGTCCCCACGACGCAAATTCACTAGACCAACCCGACAGTCTGCCAAATCCCATCCATTCACTGTGGAGGTTCCCATATGCCGAAGAACTTTCTACTCCAAAAGCTTTTTTCCTCGTGCTTCTGGACTCTGGAATATCCTCCATTCTCCATGTTTTCCTGGCGGTACTGACATGCAGAAATTTAAAACTAATGTAAACAGACATCTCGCTGCACAGCTCCAAATTTATGTTGACCCCCAAACGTTCACCCTAATTCTCAGTAGCCCCTCACGGCTATAGTGGCGACCTGCTTTGTGTGGGTAAACTATGATAAAAATAATGTTTTCAAGTAAGAAAAATGTTTTGCCAACAACATATATTGATTACCTGATAGAAACATCGATTACTGTCATCTGGATGATGGGCATTGATAAAGGTAAGTACACGTAAATTGCATGTTGCTTCACCATTGTTCAAACTTCAGGGCTTGAACTCCTCGAATGCACCACTGCAAGGAGTTCCCTCTTCAGATTCCAACAGTAGTCAGCCATCATGACTGCGTCCCAGCGACACTGATACCTGGTCTCCATCTCTTTCATGTCCTGATGGAATCTCTTCCCCTGCTCGTCACTCATTGAACCCAGGTTCTCAGGAAATCGGTCCATATATGAAAATAGGTAGTACATCGTGACGTTCATGTTGCAACCCAGGTTTATAAAAGCAGTCAGCATGTTGTTGAAAAGTTCTTCATAGTTTCTGACCTTATTGTTGCCAAAAAGGTTCTTCATTACCAGAACAAATGCCTTCCACGCTCCATGTTCCACTACGTTCATTGAGTCTCCGAACTCTGGATCTCTGATGAGCTGACAGATCTTAGGACCGTCAAAGATGCCAGCTTTAAACTTCTCCATAGTCAATCCTGGAACGTCTGGCAAAAGTACGTTAAGCAGTCACCATCCTTGTCCAGAACCTTGGTGAACTGATTGATTAAGCTGAGCTTCATGTGCAGCAATGGAAAGAGTATTCTGTCTCTGTCCATCAAGGCACTAATTCTACCCGCAAAGGCCAGTCCTTCCTCGTGTAATGTTGAGCACGGTTCCTACTATTCCATATGCACAGAAAACATGGGTACTTGGTGAAGCCAGACTGTTGTCTCAACAAAAACTTAACCATCTTCAGGTCAACACAAATAAATCACTTATGCTGATTATAACCAATTTTCTTCAGCACATACTTCACCGCTTCATACTTCTCTTTCAGTGTAGTCGAGTGAGTGATGGGTACAGGGGGAAACTGGTTGCCGTTTTGTAGCAAAACAAATTTCAGTAATCGCTTGCTGCTGTCAATGAACAGTCTCCAATCTTTGGGTTTGTACTGTGGCACTCCAAGCTTGAGCAGAAGCTGTGCAATATCAGCACAGTACACCAAGTTTTTCTATTCAGAGAAAAAAACGGAGGTACTCTTGATGCCTGTTGCGGAAGAAGCTGATGCGATCACTGTCAAAGAGGAGGTTTTTTCCTTCAATGTGGATGCCAACAGTTGGCAGAGTCCTTCGACAAGCTGAGGTTGAACACTAGATCATTAAACTTTTTAGGAAAATGAATGTGGAGCATCATCTTCAAGAATCACTTTTTATTCTTATTCTTTATCTTCATCTTCTTCTTCTTCAGCACCGGAGGTATCTTCGTCACTAATGTCAGCAAGTTCTACGAAGATATGCACGGGAATTTAATCACAATGAGCTACAAGACGACGTGCTGATTGAAAGTCAGGATACTTGAGGCTACCCTGGTTCTTTTTGTTGATCCCATTCACATCAACAGAGCAGAAGTAGCAATCTCTGACATGGTTTGTCGGCTCCCTCCAAACCATGGGCATTCAAAAGTTCAGACTCCTCTTGCCATTGGTCCACCCACGCAGAGTCTCAATGCATGCTTTGCACATCATGTGTGGCGCACAAGCTTTATCCTCGTCACCATTTTAATACCAAAATAAGCATGGTAAGCACACCTTATGAAACTTGTGACTGGCTTCCTATTAGGAGCAATAATGTATTCTCTACATATGTAGCAGAACACGTTGGGCTTATTTCTGCACAATCTTCTTGCCGAAGCCATCAGATTCACCTGCAAAACAAAAATAGGTACAAATTAGTCATAAATAACCCTAAACCTAACCCAAACCTGCTCCACACATGCGTACTTGTGAACAAAAACGTAAAAAAACGACATGTGGGCATAACTCAAAAACTTCACCTGATTGAGAGCAAAACCAATGTGAGTTTTGGATTCAACGCATCAGATTCGTCCGAAATCAACTGAAAAAACGCAGACCATAAATTAGTTGTTTACCAGTTATTAATTAATGGATTTTTTGTTCATTTTAAAGAAGCAAACATTTTTTCGTGAATGAATTCAATTTACTATTCTCAAATGGAGGAGAAACACGATTGTAATGCTTGAATTTAAAGATATTGGTTTGAAAAGCAATTTTAAAAAACTTCTTAACTAAACATTAGGAAAAACGTGTTTGTTTTTGTTTACGTTTTTGTTTTACGAACTTAACTATATTGTACATATTCAACAAAGAATGGTATCTCAATTATAGACAAAAATACAGAGAAACCTAGAAAGAAATAAGCATACAAAATACAAATGTCATCTAACGAACGTATTTTAGGTTTAAGTATAATAAAAACGAAGTGGAAATGCGTGCTAAATTAAATAACAGAACATTTCCTCTCATTTCTGTTATTGGCAGGGATTTTCTTTTGTACACAAAATGTTAACAAAAACATCATCCGTGTGCCTCATTCGTCAAAATATATGTTATATTTTTTAGCAAATAAATAATTCAAAGTGTAGTATCTGTTTTGATCCTACACTTTATCATTTTTATCCTCGGTCAATAAAGACTTCTAAACGGAGGACATTTGTATTATTGTCTCAATCCAGAAAGCCCCTGTTTTGAGATCTTAGCTTTCCCACATAAAAAAACCGACTGTGTGTGTAAATCTGCCTTCGTGTGAAGACAAATAAATAGGATCACAAGTCATTAATAGTATCCTCAACTAAATCAGCCACCTCCAAAAAGAGATTCTATTCTTTTTAGGCGGTTACGTATGAACACCCTGAACAACTTGTCAAAAATAACGAAATAAAAACGAAACCAAAAACAGTTAATTTAGAATTTAGAGTGTGGGATCAGTCTCGTATATAAATTTAACGTCAAATAATCTTCATTTCCGGGCCATTCTTTATTTATTGTGCTGCTTATGGATTTTTCCCCACTAACCCTAAGTCTGGCTGGTAAGGTCATAAAACCACACATAATCAGCTAAAAAGTAGCCCTACTCATCCCTTTCCCCGAAAAAAACGCACACAATTTATTTCCCATATACAATGATGTTTTTTTTGGTTAATTGCTTTAAAACGTTATAATGGTCAAGAGGGTTCATTTTAGGTTGAATTTACATGTGAAACTGATCCCTCACTCTAAATTCTAAAAGATGATTGTTCGGGGTGTTTTCTTTCTCTCCAAGTTTTTAAATGTGTTCACACGTAATCGTAATGTTTAGGGGCAAGGTAATTTAGCTGACGGTGTTAATCTATAATAATACCATATAATTATTATTATTATTATTATTATTAATAATAATAATAATAATAATAATAATAATAATAATAATAATAATAATAATAATGATGATAATAATAATAATAATAATAATAATAATAATAATAATAATAATAATAATAATAATAATAATTATAAGTTCTTATATAGTAAAATAATCTACTCAACTTCTACAAAGTAAACAATTCAAACTTTCATATTACACTAAATGTAAGTTTAAATATGAAACAAAAATCAATAAAAATCATGTTAGTCATTAATTTTTAATTCTTAAAAATAGTTTTTTAACTATATAGGCACTTACATTTTTATGTTAACAAATTTTTTACTGTATTTCGCGTAATCTGGAATGTACTTGTGTTCTTGTCAGTGGAAGGCAAATTTAACAACTGAAATGCCAAATGATTTCAATAATAATAATAATAATAATAATAATAATAATAATAATAATAATAATAATAATAATAATAATAATAATAACAACACCGAATTATTTGTATTATTAGTCTTATATTTGATTGCCTTTCATTTCCTTTTATATCATTAGAATTTTTTTACAACTAGTTAAGACATGAAAACTCAAAATCGAAGAAGAAATGACACCAAAGTGTGTTCTCAGACAGAGCCGTGAAAATCTTTAAATTTATTCATACCTAATTCAACTGAACATCAAGCCTTTTAAAATGTTCAACATTTTTTTTACACTTTTTGGTTACTTCTTGTAAGTTTTCGTCAATGTTTAGGAATCGGACAAAAGCCCACCGTACAAAACCCACCATATAATTAAAATAACAGATAATTATTATCTATTATTTTTACGTTAGAAAGCATGCTGTTAGTATAGAATAAATGAATGAAAAACAAATTAGAAAAATATTTTTTAATATTTTACTTTTAACTTACTTATCAATGATTTTCAGCAGTAGTTTTCTTGACAAAAATGTTTTATGTAATGTTTAAATATTTTTCTGAACCTAATAACTGAAATGTTGCATACTTTCGTGAGGTAACCTCGTTCTTCTAAAGGTTACCTAGCGAATTTATACAAAGTTTCAGTTACTTTTTTACACTAGTAAAATAAATTTAAATCGTATCTTTTATGTTATTAGGATCTACAGATGTTAGTTGTACTTGTAGTGTAAAAACGATAAATATTTATTATTTTATCGTTAGTACTAGTAATGAATAAGTAACTTAAAAAATAAATAAAAGACTCAAATTGTTTCGATTCCGATACCCCCAAACGTTCAGAGTTTTCCGATTCCAGGTACATAACTCTGACCTACGATGATCGTTCAAAAGTTACATATATATCGAAATGAATAAATGCGAGAGTTTTTTATTTAGTCTTACTATATTATCGTCAAAACCGGTTACTCTTATTTAACAACAGAATACTTCGAAATTCGGTATATATAGTATTGATGAAATACATCTAGAGATTCATATATCTGTCTAATTTGCATAATTGTTTTTAAAAAAGGCTATAATAAATTAATGTTTACTGCTATTTATTTTAAATTTTAAATTTTATTGTGTTATGTTTCTTATATATCAGCAATAGTTTCGTCCATATTAACAGTAATTAATTAAAGTAATTCAATGAAAAGCAAAGAATAAATTTTTAAAACATTTCTTAAAATAATCATTATCAAGGGAGATAATTTAAAGGAAACTAATACGTCTTAGCTAGCTAGAAAGATATACCGATGAGGCATAAGAGTTCACTCTCTCTCTCTCTCTCTCTCTCTCTCTCTCTCTCTCTCTCTCTCTCTCTCTCTCTCTCTCTCTCTCTGAGAAGGCTGTTTAAAAATAATTTAAAAAAAGAAAATTTCACCTTGCTAAAAATACATTGAATGTGTTCCACCCAATAAATAAATAAAAACAGCCATTCTACTCTTTCTTGGCCTTTTGGCTAAGATCAAAGTGTAGTATCTGTTCCGATGGATACTGCACCCCATAGACTGGTATTGTCTTGACCTTCGGGGCTTGATTTACGCCGGTCTATGGGTCTGTCCTGTGCAGTTCAAAGAGGTGCACCCTCCCAGGCTTTGCCTCCCCTCTTTGGGGAGGAGTAAGTTTATTGCTTACTGCCTGAGGCGCCCCTACCGGGGAATGCCGACGGGGCTGCCCAGGCAATTTTTAAACCCCACTTTCCCGACCCGACCTTGGGTCACATCTTACTTGTGGGAGTAAGATAAAAACTGGCCTTGTGCCTAACTCCTGGAGAGGAGTAAATCAATACTCTTTCTTGATTAACACTTATTTTATTTTTGTTCAATTTACCTGACAGAAAAGAGGGAGTTTTTTTCAGACTATTCTAACTACAAAATAGTCTGCAATGTTTTATTTAAGGTTTATTCCTATTTCAGTCACGTAAATTATTTAGTGTGAAATAATCAAATGGTGAATGGGGTAGTGTAGTATATTTCCTGTTGCCATGATACGATACTCGCAGACATTCTTTTCTATATTTATGAAGGTGCTGTCCCAGGTATTACCTCCTCTATTTTAGTGAGGGTATTGTAGTATCTGTTCTGTTGTCATGATACCATCCGAAAATGCATTACCACCTCCTTTTATTTAGGGGGGAAATCCTCTAAGACTTTACTTCCTCCTTTATGGAGTAGTGTACTATATTTTCATTTGTCATCTTTTGAGGGTCAGTGTATGTAGTTGGTTCATCATGATATAATTCTCACAGCCTAGCAAATAAATGCGACCGGAGTGAGCATATATTTGGAAGTGTACATATATATATATATATATATATATATATATATATATATATATATATATATATATATATATATATATATATATTGAATTCAACAAGTTACAAGTTATTGATGAAATGAACTTAAAATTAATATTTTTCAAAAGTGCTCTATACACGACAGACCTTTATAAATATAATTTATATAAACATTTAAAATGGTCTACACAAATACATTCATGTTCCGGCAAGGCTACAGTACTAAAATATGAATTGATTCGTGTAGATTATTTTCAACGTTTATATTAAGTATAGTTATATATATAAAAGTCAAATGCAAAGACTTAAGTAGTATACAAATGAAGAAAAAAAAGATTCCACCTTAAAGATATTATGTATGTTAAGTCCAGTAGAGATTATTATATACTCTAAAATACTATAGATATGTAAGCTCAATGGTTGCACCTTATATGTTAATGAGAACTATTTTAATTCATTTTAGACATAAATAAAATTACAACATATTCATTTACATCCGTTCCAAGAATAACAGATAAGTCTAAATTGAATTTTATATATATATATAGCCTTGGACGACTAATTTACACTATATATATATATATATATATATATATATATATATATATATATATATATATATATATATATATATATATATAGTACACGTATTGTATTAGTTTCTGTAGATGTAAATCCGTTGAAATTCCAGTGTTTATAAAAAGTGCTAAATAATAAGTAGAACTGTTCTTAAGTATAAAGTTCTATTTATACAAACATTATTGGTTACATATGTGCATACATGTTTCGGTCGTATTCTTCTTAGAGAGTCAACCTACTCAGACCAGACTTCTCTGTCTTCTTTGGTCTCAAGAGGTTGACTCTCTGTGAAGAGTACAACCGAAACGTGTATGCACATATGTAACCAGTAATGTTTGTATGAATAAAAAATTATACTATATATATATATATATATATAATATTTTATTAATAAACAAATAGTAAATTATAACGAAACGTTTAATTTCCGTTGACTTAAACAGTTTTAAAAACCTTCTCTTTTCATTAATTGTTTATTTAATTTTGATTCACAACTTATTTTTACACTTTTGAATCAATAAATTTAAGAACTATTTCGCTTATAATTATTATTACTTTAAGAGACTATTTATAAGCTTTAACAATTTTATAAATAATTTTAAGAATTTTATAATTTTATAATAATTTTTTTATTTATTGTAAAAATGTAAATCTTCTTAATTTTTAAAAAAGTTAAAACATTTCGTTTTATTTATTTTTCAAATATTTAGATGACATTTATTTTTACGTTAGAAAAGGCAAATTATTGTTTTTAAAAGAGTTAAATGGTTACAATTTAAATTGTTAGAGATGTATGCATTTTATTTGTTAAAAGAATATTTAGCCGGCAATAAAAATAGTTTTAAGAAAATAAGAAACAGTCAGTGTTTCTTAATTTTATTAACCTATACACACATATATTATTTTAAGAGAAATATTATCATGATACAGATATATGCCGGGTCTGATTAACCAGCCATAATACCTAACATGACGAAATAACGCGACTCAACCGACTGATCAAAAGTATAAACATCCGGCGGTTTAAACCAGAGACACCTGCAAAGGACACCTGTGAAAATACACCCGTTTGTTAAATAAACAATACATGACTGGAAGACACGTCCCGTAAAAGAGCGTGTGTATGTCCAAAAATGTTGTATTAACTGAGCCGAATTGAGATCGGCAGTAAGTGGCTGACTAGCGAATTCGAGAGATCAATTGCCGTCAACACCGTGGTTGACGTGGTCGTAGAACCAATAGCAGTGTCATATTTAGTTTTGTTAATTCTCTCCTCTGGATTCCATTCATCATTTTACTGATCCTCATTTTTTATTTTTTATTCAACTTTGACCCTTTTTCGGTTTTCCTTTTGTTACAAATTACTTTGGGAAATACTCGTACATTTGGCCACGTTACAACATTGTTTTTTTAACTTCCGTTCCAACTATTATTAAATAAAAAGGAATTTTCTGTGAGATTTGTCTGCGTCCTTTCAATGAAAAGAAAAAGACTTCTTTGTGTCTTGTCTCAAACGATAAATTTGTTTTGGATGTTTAAAAAATGCACATATTAAAATGTATAATTGTTCCTAAACACGTATAAATCGTTATCTCTTTGAAATCATGGCGGCTTATATTTCCTGAGATGTAATACATGCAGCGTTTGTGGCCGAAGTATTCTGATAATTCTACTAAACAATTCAATTTGGCTGAACTAAGCAAAATCCGAACTCCCATTTGAAATCATTAGATTCCCCAAGAGTGTAATATTTTTTATATTTCTTTTCACATTACGAGTATAACACAAAGTTTAAAATACTAAATAATTTAAAAACTGACAACCTAATTTACTCGCTAAATAAATTGTTGTAATAGAATTTTTTAATCCAGAACTGTGAAGTTTAGATATGAACACATTCATAACGATGACAAAAAATTGTGGGGAAATGAGAGTATTCTACTTGGTGATAATTTGCTTAATACAATTTTCTTCTTCCGTTCACTTAAACCTCGTTTACATTCAAACGACCCAATAGTTTTGTATTTTAAGTTTGTTGAGAGAGAGAGCGACAGACAGATAGACAGACAGACAGACAGACAGAAAGAACAATAGGAAAGATCTCATTTTTAGTCCAGTTGCCAGGAAAATTATTGTTCAACATTTTAATTTTAAACAATGAAAAGATCTGACTACCATCTATCTAACCCGTATATGTAAAAATGACGGCCAATACTCCTTCTATCAGATATGACAAAGTCAGTTTCTGTAATAAATAGGTTGTATTTGTTCAACACAAAAGAATTACAAAAAAGTTTCGCTTGGTGATTTTTGAAGCTTCGTACTGATTGCGCATCGAACATATGTCACTGTTTTAATTGTAATCGTAAATCTTATTTTCAGATGCCAATTCAACTTGCGATCTGTTCTTTCTCATTTGACAGCATTACAACAGAAGACAATTACTCGAAGACACCGTATATTTATCCTCGGTTGCATATATATTCTTCAAGGGTACTTGCGAAAAGGACAACATTTCTCAAAAGAAGTTGCTTCTCAAATAGCCTGGTCGAGACCAAACATGAGTAAAGCATATATCTGAACAGATCATACATTTCAAATGCAACGAAGATTTTATGTGTTAAGATCTTCAATTTTAATAGGAATTTGATTGGTTCAAATACATTTGCATGATATATCTTTTAGAACTATGTATTATTTACAAATAATAACTAGTTAAGATATAACTATACCTATAAGATATATCATGCAAATGTGTTTTGAAATTAAACAATCAAATTTCGTATGAATTCTGTTAATACATTATTCGGACTACTATTCTTAGTTATGTTTTTATATTCACAACATTTAGGCCGATCAAACCTATGACGTTCTTCAGGTTCATTTTTGTCAACTTTAGGAATCTAAGAGCCGAACTTGGAACTCTTTCAGTCGAACTCGGAACCTGTCTGGCGAAATTTTGAAGTAAACCAATTATTCAATTTACTAAGATAGATTGTTCACTATTCGTTAAGGTAGAAATAGTCATTTTATGTTATTCTTGGTTATTATGGCTTGTAGGAAAGATTTAAACTTCAATCTCCAGATCACTGCAATTAAATACTGATTAACAAATGTGCGTATTTGTAAGGCAAAATGTCTAAGTGAACAAGCGTAGTGTGATTTTTGAGAGACTTAACCCTAATCTTGTCTAGACATGAAGTAATTACAATTTATAGATATGCTTATGTTTAAAGCGAAGTACCTCTATTTATATCAAAATAGATATGTTTATGGTTAAAGCTAGGTATCTCTATTTATATACAAGTTGATATCTTCATGGTTAACGCTAGATATCACTATCTTTCTGAAGCTAGATATATTTAAGGTAGGACTCTCTATTTGTATAAAGCTAGGTATGTTCATGTTCAAAGCTCTGTTTATGAATAAGTTGGTATTTTTATGTCAAAACCTAGGTATCTATAGTTATATAAAGGTAGATATGTTAATGTTTAAAGCTAATTGTCTTTTTATATCAAGCAAGGTATGTCCATGTTTTAAGCTTGGTATCTTTATTCATATAAAGCTCCGTAAGTTTATGGTAAAAACTAGGATTCTCTATTTATATGAAGCTATGTATGTTCATTGGCGAAAGCTAGGTATTTCTATAAAACGATGTATGTTTATGGTTAAACCTCTGTGTTAGGTTGTAACTCTTAAACTCTCAAAACGTTACTATAACGTCTTCAAACTGATTTTTTCTTTCTTTCTGTTTTGCATTGGCGCTGTTTTCGCGGAGGTGTCATTTATACGTGTGTGCGTGCACATAACTCTACATGTGAATTCTTAAAATATTTTACGCGTATGTGTGTGGGAGCGTGCATTCAATTCTTTAGTCTCTCCCTCTCTTTCTATTTAAGCGACAAGCGACAATTGTCTAACTGTCCATTTCAACGTTAACGCTTTTTTTTCTTTCTGCCGTTTTTCTCTTCTTCTCTTTCACCGTTAGATTGACTGCCGTGGTTCGCTTCGACGTTTATTACTTTGTCGCTGCATTAGTTACTTCTTCCGTTCTTTCTCTGTGTGTTGTCGTAGCCGTGATCGTCATCAGTGTAGCAAGATATAAAGTTTTTCTTCATATAAAAGAAGGAATCGACGACTTTCGTTTGGAATTTCAAGGATGTTTTATTCTTATGGAGAAGGACATTTACTCACAGAAAGAGAACCCATTTTTCCTAACTAAGTGTCTATCTTTTACCAGATGCTTTGGTAGATAATTTATCATTCTTGAGGATAAATGTGTGAATCGACGAACATACACTTTCGGGGGGGGGGCATTTCGCTTTAGGGCTATTTCTAACTATTTCAAAGTTTTACAGCATAATTGTTTCGCGTCTGTCTTGCTAGACCCCATACGGTAACTGATTTTAAACATTCGTTTCTTTATCAACGATTAAAAATTGACGTCATCGTCATCTCTGCTCATACTCTTTATTGTGTCAAACACAACCTGACTTCATACCTTGAGATTGGGCCACTCAGTCGACTATCTGATGATTTACTCTCTGGGAACAGATTTATTTCCAAAAGTTTGTGTCACTTTGACTCGTACTAAGCTCGACCTTTTTAACAATTCATACTAGTTGATTTACACTTCTCGTGCATAGGGTTATCCATAATGTAACATATGTATCTCTATGTATATAAACCAAGCCATGTTTATTTTAAAAGCTAGATATTTCTATTTATATCAAGCTAGGTATGTTCATGGTTAAAGTAACGTTGTTCTTATTTATATAAAGTTTGGTATATTTATGCTTAAACCTAGGTATCTTTATTTATAATAAAGCTAGGTATGTTTATAGTTTAAGCAACGTTGTTCTTATTTATATATAGTTTGGTATATTTATCCTTAAACCTAAGTATCTTTATTTATAATAAAGCTAGGTATGCTTATGGTAAAAGCATGATATCTATATTTATATAAAGCCAGGTTAGATATAGATATGTATGTTTATGTTTTAAGCTATATATCATTATTTATATAAATCTATTATATTTTAAGCTAGGTATATCCATTTATATAAAGCTAAGTAGTATTACGTATCATAATATGGGTCACTCTTTATATAAAGCGAGCTATGTTTATGTTTAAAGCATTGTGTATATATTTATGCTACATCACGGAGAGCCTTATGTCAAATAAGAGTAAATCTGCTTGTATAAATTTTAACAAATGTCAATCTAAGTACGGGTTTTAGTGAGACAATATCCCACGATTATATGATTAGATAGGATGACCCGAGGGTCAAATCACAAAGTAAAAGGTCAAGTTGGGTTAGATAAAAAGGGATATGTGTGGAGATGACGAGTGAAGTCACCTTTTGTCGTTGGAAGGAACAAAGTGAATATTAGGTATGTAGGTTGTGTTAAAAACATTCTTTTCATGTCAAAATCGCACCACATCTTTAATTCAAACGACTATGTGTCGTTATAAAACTAAAACAAAATAAAAACATTTCATGTCATATACGCATTACACATGTGTAATTCTAACAGCTATGTTACGTTCGAAAAAAGAACAAAAACATTTATTTCACATAACATGCATACCAAATATTTTCAGCTATTGTACTTGTATTTTATTTCTTCAAATAAATAATCCCGAGAAAGTCTTGAAATAAAAATGAAACGTTGATGAATACACAAATAATTTTAGTTTTTCCTTTTTCATTTTACATCACATTGAAATATTATTTCCATAAAATTAGGTATCTCTATTTATATAAAACTAGGTCTTATGAAGAAAGGTAAGATAAAGCAAAGAATGTTTATGTTTTAAGCTAGGTATTTCTATTTATATCAAGTTATGTATGTTTTTATAAGGTGATAGGTATCTCTATCTATAGAAAGCCAGGTAAGATAAAGCAAATTATGTTTATGCTTAAAGCAAAGTATCTCAATTCATATGCAGTTATGTATGCGTATGTTTAAAGCTAGGTATCTCGATTTATACATAGATAAATATGTCAGTGACCTTTGAACGAGCCCAGGTGTTTGAGGTCGACAAGTTCATTTCAGAGTATGACGTTGTAAAAAAAAGACTCGGTAACCTTCAAAAGAGTCAGGTGCACGAGGCCAGAAGAAAAAGGCATCTGGAGTGGAAAGTCATACATTAAAACGGCGGTTTTAAACGAAGGAAGAAGGAGCGCTTACATAGCAGAGATCGAGTTGGGAGGATACAGAGAAAAACATGTCGTGGGTCAGCCCTGAAGGGAGGTACCTCTACCACGGCCGAACTTCCGTAAACAACTGACGTGGGGATCACAAACCTTCCTTAGATTATGTCAGAAGACTGTTACAGAACGTATTGTCGTGTTTCCCTCTAGGTTGCAAGGTAAATCACTCTGTCTGGTTTTCGTGAAAATAACCTACGTTGAGTATAGTCGAAAATCAACCGCCGTCAAGATAAAGAAAGAGGTTTCTTCGTACGACAAGGGAAAGAACAATAATGCCAAAGGAGTTTTGTTAACAAATAGATATTTAATTATATATATATGTGTGTATACCCAACTTACACCAGCTAGTAGTGAAGAATAAAGAAACAGAGTTTCTTGATCACGTCCTTGTCTCTATCGTTGTGTTTTGTTTGAATCTACCGAGTCCACCGTATTGTAACATGTGTATGTATACTAAGTTATGTATGTTTATTTTTCAAGCTATTATGTTTTTTTTATATAAGTATAAGTGTATGTCTTGTTTAAGCTATATACCGCTACTTATGTAAAGAGAGGAATATATCTCTATTAATAGCTATGTTTATAGTTAGGTATATCTACTTATATAAAGCTAGCTACGTCTGTGTCTAAATCTAGGTATCTCTTGTAAAATGGGTTTGAAGCTCTATCAGGGAAGCGTTTTCACTCTAAAGAAAAATGTCACTAAATTAAATGCAAATAATCGACTTTTTGTCAAAAATAATACGGCTCACAGCTTATTGGATGTTTTTCTCCCCTTCTTTCTCCTTGTCTTCGTTCTACTTTTCACAGCACTAAGTTCAGAAAATCAATACTCGACGTGGCCTAAGCTCGTGACGTCACATTTTCACTCTGCCCGGGAGGAAAGTTCCTACTATTTTTATCCCAACGAATATTCGCTCATGCCAAACAATGCTCATTTGCATAAGTGAACTCTCTTCATCGCCCAAAAATTACAAGATTCTATCTGGAAAGCGGAACTCTTTGGGTTCAATCCCTAATTGACGAAACACGGTGCGACACTCGCATTTTTTCTCGTGGACCCGCATGATGGCTGCTACACATCCTCTTGATCTCTTGATCACGCATGATGCAGGATCGTGGTGGTTTTTTAATTCGTGCGATTCTTTAAAGTGGGACATGGACCCCAGTTTCTGCTTCCGAATCCTCGACAAAGTTCCCGCTTCTGAATCGTCCGACGAAGTTTCTGCTCTTAATGGAAATCGCTTCAGACAAGGCATGAAGAAGTTAACAAGAACGAAAGATGATTATTGCAAAGACAGGAGATGTCTATTGACAATAGTCTTAAAAAGTCCAAATCTATAGCTAGGAGGAAAACAGTCAGCAGGAAGAGAGTTCTACAAGCCTGTAGTTCTTGAAAATAAGCTACTGGAATATGTAGCTGTATTACAATGCGGTATCAAAACAACGAATTGATAGAGTCCACTAGACAAACAAGTTAAACGAGCTAGAACAAAAGTAGCAGAAAATAGATCACACAGTTCTAAAGAACACGTGCCATAATAGTATATATATATAAAAGACTGAGACTAGCAACATCGCGTCTATATGTGAAAGGGTGCAGAGAAAAAGAAATAGGGGGGGCAATCAAATTACAGATACGTTTCTTCACCTTATCAAGAAATATCAAATGGGACAGAGATTCACCAGCACAAATATGACAACAGTACTCTATATATGGTTTGATAGAAGATTTGTGGAGATAAAGAATAGCCTTTGAGAAAGTTGTTAGAGCGATAGAGAGAACCGACTTTACGAGAGGAAGAAATAGCAATGGATCTAATGTATGAACTCCAAGAGAGATTTGATGAGAAAGAGATACCAAGAAGCTTCAGAGTCGATTTCTCCTCAAAACCCGAGTCTTAACAGAATTTAACGAAACAATCCACGACCGAACCTAGGTCAACTTCTAAATCAGTGGCAACTTCTAAATCAGATGGGTGAGAAGCAATACCAGAATAAAGAGTGATATCATCAGCATAGATGTTAATATTCTGAATAATATTCTCTAGAAGATAATTGATATAAAGAAGAAACAGTGGTGAGCCTAGAATAAGGCTTTTAAGAATACCAGCATTGATAGGAAAACAGAATGAAGAGAAACCTAGCAGAGTTACTACTAAGGTTCGATAAGAAAGAAAAGACCTAATAATACCAAAAATCTTATCACTAATACCGTAATCCTGAAGTTTGTGTTGTAGACAAGAATGCCACACTCCGTCAAACGTCTTCGAAATGTCAAGCGCAATGGCTCTACACTCTCATGAATTATCCATAAACCGACAAATCTGTTCTGATACAACAATTAAAATATCTGCAGTTGAACGAAAACCATGAAAGCCATACTGAACATCACTGAATTAGGCCAGAACTTTCCAGAAAATGAACAAGCTTGTCGTTGACCAACCTTTCGAAAACCTTGCTAATAACAGAGAGGAGACTAACAGGATGATACTTAGTTGGGTCAGACCGATCACCAGCATTCTTAAAGATAAGAACAACGGAGGGCACTTTCTAACAAAAAGGTAACCAGCGATTCATTAATTTCTAGAGGATAGAAGAAAATTCAGGCGCACAATGCTGGAGAACGACAACAGGAATTGAATCAGGACGGGAAGTTTTAGACTAGTCATGATCAGAAAGAACCCTAGCAATCATCTTCGGGGTAATAATAACTGAGTCAAGTTAGTGCTCAGTGTTCAAAAGAAAATTAGGAAGAACAGCACTCGGATCATCAAGAGAAGAATTGTCAGCAAAAATACGAGCAAAGAGATCAGCCTTATCCTTAGAAGATGAAATAACCTGAAGACCATTAAAAGGAGGAGGAATGGCAGATTTGCGACTATTAACAACACTATAATATATTCTCAAAAAATCACGATCTTTTGAGATGAAATAGTAACGAATCCTTATTAGAATAGCTAGACTTAGATTCGGGCGAGAAGAATATAATTTGTGTGATCGTCTCACTCTTTGGTTACCACATTTGCTCTGCATGTTATTGCGCCCACTGCCACGCCAACCCAGCCACACACTGACAGGTTCCCATGAGTTTCCCGCACAAAGAATACTATGGTCTGTCTTGTGAGAACTTCGGGGATGCCGAAAATTACATTTCATCGTTTCCATCCTAGAATCCCATCCTTTTCCCTGACGTCCAGGCCCAGCATGCGCGTTCTGTCTCTAAGCCGCTCTACATTATTGCACTCCAGGCCAAACTCTGTCAATTTCGCTTGAATATGCGTCGCTGGCTTGACATTTTCATTGAAATAAATGTCGTCGAAGTGAGCCGATGTCGCCTTCCCGATGGTCTGACCCTTGAATAACACAGCAGCGACGATAGTCGTTATGATCTGCGGCGCCACATTCAACCCAAAACCCAGGCTGTTTGTGCAGTATTTCTTGCCGTGAAATACCACCGTCTGGAATGGCCATGAAGTTGTGTCGACCCGCACCTGCAGATAGGTTTCCCTCAGATCGAACAATGATACATTCGATCCTTTCTGGCACCACTCCATTAACTTGTTTGCATGTGTGAGCTTCTATATATTTATTAAGCTCACGAACGTCCATGTTTGGGCGCACCTTTCACTTTCTGTTAAAGGGATGAAAACTTTAGGAGGTCAAAACTCTTGGTTGGAGTACTGGATTAACCATCAATCTTTGGTCAAGCTCTTGTTCATGTGTAGCCTTAACGTTAGAGTCTACAGGATAGTCTGTGATGCCATTCCCTAGCTTGTTGGTACTTTAGTATCTGTCCATTTCTACGACGCAGTCCAGATCATTTGGCATAGATCGAACTCTACCTTGAAGTCTGGCTGGTCAGTGCAAAGTGCGGCACACACTGGTGCCTTAGGGAATTTCACAGTCCTTGCTAGTGCAATGAGAACACCACCCAATGCCTTGATAGTGTCATATCCAAGCAGTACGTTGAATCTCACTATGTTGTTCCAAGTCACTAGGGCATTGACCTCAGCGAATACACTAGAGTCCGTGAAAATTCATACTAATGCTACTCTACAGCACGTCTGTATTTCACCATTTATTGTCGTTATTTTAATGTTCCTTCTGCTCCAGGTACGGCATAACCTTGTGTACACTATAGTATGAAAGCAACCTGAATTAAGAAGCGTTGAGCAAGGCGTTTGGTCGACATGTACTCAAATAATTGGTTGCCTCTCGTTTACATCTTGTTAAGGGAGCAAAGCGGCGCTAACATTTTGTTTCAGGACTCGTTTCTCAGACAGTTTATGGCTATATTACGATCCCGCCACACTAGAAGCACCGTATACGTCACCGTTTTCTATCCATGTAATCCTTTGCAATGTAACTACTTCGCCAACAGCGGAAGCAATTCACTTTGACATGTGGGTCTGGCCTTTGCTGATTTCTAAGGCAACTCTGGGCTGGCTGCGCAGCCATTACACAACATGCTCCCCAAGTTCTGCTTCATCCCTAATGATGGCCTGTGCACGTTCAAGTCGTTGTTCAATCGGCGTCGCCTCTGTGCTTATTGATACCGTCAGGAGTTGCCATAGTCTAACTGGGAGTTCGGTCACAAGTACATATATGAAAGTCTGTACGGACAACTCTTCAAACAGAACGACCAGCTGTTTTAAAGAATTGGCAACTCGACTTGCTTGACCCCCACACAAGCGAAAGGTGAGCTCCAATTTTTCGACCCAGTCGACCACAGATATGGAGCTGTCGCCTTCAGGGACGAGTTTTAGGTCGAACTTTTCATCCGCCATGATGTTAAAAAATAAACCGCACAGTAAATTCCGAAAATAGCTTGTAAAATGGGTTTGAAAGTTTACCAGGCAAGCGTTTTCACTCTCACTTCAATTAGATTGTTAAAGATTAATTTCATTTAATTAAATGAAAATAATCAACCTGTTGCCTCAGTCAAACATTAGGTGGCTTAAAGCTCAGTGGACGTTTTCTCTTCTTTCTCTTCTTTCTTCTCTTCTTTCTTCTTCTTTCTCTTCCTTATCTTCTTTCTTCTTCTTTACGTTCTGCCCTTCACAACACCAAGTTCAGATAATCAATACTCGAAGTGGTCTAAACTCATCACGTCCACTTTACACTCAATATTTACTTCTTCATATTTACAAAAATATAAGGTAAATGCGGTACAGGACTAAAATAGGGTCATGGAAAAAGTTACTTATGTTTTCTACCTAATCTAACAACTAGTTTCATTCATGACCATCATTATCCAAATTACCTAATTTATACTCACATTCATTCACCAAAAGAGTATATACAATGAATATCCTATTTAAGACCTATATGTATAGGATATGCAATGCGGGGCGTTGGACAATAAGAATTTTATGTACGAAAAATATGAAAAATATATACAAAACAAAAATGACCTATGTTAGTAAAAAGACACCCATTTCTAAACTGTGGCAGATGAGCAGATTTGTCAGTCGAACAAAATGTGAGGCAGGCTTTAACGCTTTAACTCCATCTTTTTTGAAAACTTCGAAGGGAGACCTGCATCTCTTGTAAATCAAGAAATCTGTCACCTAATTAAGGACGGAATTGGATAATTAACAAAACTTAAATTGGGAAAAAATAGGGAGGATAAAAATAAAGAGGGGGGCCTAATAAAATCATTTATACACTTGCTAAGTTATGAACTAAAATTAACCAAAACAAGTCACATAGACTAATCTTTAACGGGTTATAATTAACGTTCGTTTGGAAACCCCAAATCTTTAACCTAAGGTACGTCGCAATGCCACTCAAGGCTAGCACCTCTTAGTCATGCAACTCTCACCCACTTTTCACCAAGATCTGCCAAAGGGAGTTTCACTTTCTGTGTCCTGATGCAGATTTTACGGTGATGTTGAAAAATTCGAATAAGGCTAAGAGAGGTAAAGATCTCGCTTTCGTAGACTACTTTCATACGTGTTGAACATATCACGCCTCTCAAAATAGCTAGCAAGCTCAGAAACATACTTTTTTCGTATCATTTCTTGGAGTCCAATTGCTACATTCATTAATAAGCTCCAGATCGAAGAATGTTACGTTCAGTATGCGACCAATGAGAACTGCAACAAACCTAATCAGTGGCACAATGATGCGACAATAAACGAAGGAGTGACTCTTATCTTCGTAACCGCACAGGACACAAATCAACGAATTCACCAAGCCAGTTGAATTAAGTTTCTTGCCGACCCAGAGTGCATTTCTTATCATCAGCTAAACCAGAGATGCCTCGTCGTTATCGAAGCACTCTAACCCAGGCGTCTAAGGCAAGATTAAGCGTAGCTTCCGCCTCGACAAACCAAGAACCTCAACTCTATCGTCTCTAACAGTATAATGTTCTCGCTTGTCAATTGTTATGTGAATCTATTAATATTCGGCTGGCGACTAATAGATACTTGTACATACAATGCGAAGCGAGAACGTAGAATGAATAAGAAAGAGAGACATGGTTTGATGTTTACGCTTCCGAGACCTTCTTCTAAAGAGGGAGATACACGTCAGCTTTCGTTTATATACAGAAGAGAAATATACAAAGGGAGACAATTATACAATGTAAGTGAGGTAATTATGAAACACGTTGTTGTCTCCAAATGCAAGACACTACACCTCTCTCCACCTTAATTATGTGTACGCGTGCGTGCGTATGATAAGTGGGGGGAGTACAGTCCATTATTGTCCATGGTGATTCTCTGATTTCAAGGGGGATCACCGATTATACAATTGTCTTAGTCAAGGAGGAAATCGTTTTTTCTTTTTCTTTGCAAGATACGTAATTGAAGACCAACTTACGTCGTCTGCAGGATGGGGGGGGGAATCGACTTTCGGCTCTTTTGAATCAATCTGTTTTTGATTCCTATTCTCTCTTCTTCAGGGGAGCTGTCTGAATTTGTCCGCGTGAAGAGTTGTCTTGGGTTGGACGTCGAAACTCTCTCCTTCTTTCTCTGTCTGCATATGTCACTGCTTCTCTTCTTTTCCTTTTTTCTTCCTTTCTTCGTGCATTGCTGCCACGTGGGAATCAAAGGTGTTAGATTCCGGGTTTTTTTTTTTTTAACTGTGCGCTACACCGATAAATCTGGTTGTTTACGTTATTCGTTGTTTTTTGTTTTGTTTTTTCCTTTAAGGAGTTTTTATCCCAGTTACGTTGTTTTTTGGGGGTTTTTTTTTCCTTCAGTGTTCTTGGTTTATTTTGTTTCATTCGAAGTGTTGATAGCATTCCCTGCTAAATCAACTAGTCGTTGTTTGCACGTGGGCACTGTATAGAGACTATCTGTCCTTTCTGCCAAGGTACGTGGCACTTTTGGGGACTTTGCCAGCTCTCTTCTTATGTAGTAGAATTATGTCTGGGCTTGAATAACTTCTGTTCTTTGTCTCTGATACGGACTCTTTGAATGATTTGGGGCAATATCAGAGTTTGGCCGCATTTGTCTGTTTTCCTCTTTCGTTTCGGCCAGGGACCTGTTTCTTTCTTGCCTTTTCAGTATCTGAAGGTTTCCGTGCAAAACTTCACCGTTTTTGTTTTGGCACGGGCTATTCGAAAAGTTCCGGAGCAACATCAAAGTTTGGTCAAAATTGTCTCTTTATTCATTCCGTGTGTTATGTTCTTTCGTTTCGTTCTTCGTATCGTTTAGTTTTCGTTTTGTTTTTTAAACGTGAGTTGTTTAAAATTCTCGTGGCCTTGTAACGACTTTCATTCGAAGTGTTTTTTCTCTTTTTTTTTTTTTTTTTTTAAACGTGAGTTGTTTAAAATTCTCGTGGCCTTGTAACGACTTCATTCGAAGTGTTTTTTCTCTTTTTTTTTTTTAAACGTGAGTTGTTTAAAATTCTCGTGGCCTTGTAACGACTTTCATTCGAAGTGTTTTTTCTCTTTTTTTTTTAAACGTGAGTTGTTTAAAATTCTTGTGGCCTTGTAACGACTTTCATTCGAAGTGTTTTTTCTCTTTTTTTTTTTTTTTTAAACGTGAGTTGTTTAAAATTCTCGTGGCCTTGTAACGACTTTCATTCGAAGTGTTTTTTCTCTTTTTTTTTTTTTTTAACGTGAGTTGTTTAAAATTCTTGTGGCCTTGTAACGACTTTCATTCGAAGTGTTTTTTCTCTTTTTCTTTTTTAAACGTGAGTTGTTTTTTCTCTTTTTTTTTTTTAAACGTGAGTTGTTTAAAATTCTCGTCGCCATTTATAATGTTCTCGCTTGTCAATTGTTATGTGAATCTATTAATATTCGGCTGGCGACTAATAGATACTTGTACATACAATGCGAAGCGAGAACGTAGAATGAATAAGAAAGAGAGACATGGTTTGATGTTTACGCTTCCGAGACCTTCTTCTAAAGAGGGAGATACACGTCAGCTTTCGTTTATATACAGAAGAGAAATATACAAAGGGAGACAATTATACAATGTAAGTGAGGTAATTATGAAACACGTTGTTGTCTCCAAATGCAAGACACTACAAACAGATTCCCTGATATAATGCTTTTCGGAACAACAGCTGGGTGTAAAAGGACCTTGAAATCTCGTTGACACTCACAATAAAAGTAGCATTCGCTTCGAGTCAACCTGTGTGCCTTTTTAAAGTGTCTTATTAGTGTCTTTCCCCAAAATTAACCGTTTCCCTCATGTACACATTTCACGGAATATCAACGCTTAGCATACCCACACCGCCTTCAGAAGGATGCAGATAACAGATCTCGCGACAAACTATAGAAGCCTTACCAAACCACAAAGTCTTGCAAAGAGCATCTACTGCAATTCAAGCAGTTTATTCGACGGGAGAGGAAGAACTGATAGACAATGCATGATGATAGGATAGATGTGTGAAACACATACTTCCGCTCTCCAGTTTCACTGGCCCACAGAGTCGCTGCGGCCCGAACCGCTTTCAGTATTCCCGACCAATTTTTCTCTTACTTAAGATCTAAATAAAACCAGAATCCGTCAGGCACCAATGCACAAGTCCCGGACTTGTCACGGTTAATTTTAGCCCCTGTTACCGTTTCATACATTCTGATTTCTTTGTTGACGACACCAATCTCGGCATTGTTACATCGTCGGCATCGGCAGAATATTTTAACGTGATTCCAGTACCTGTAAAATTAATCCAACGTAGGACCGGATTCACCATTAACCTGTTAAGGAATGTTTCCAATACAGGTGCATCGAGCATCAGTAAAAGAGGACATCCTTGACGAATAGATTTGGATAATTTTAAGGGCTTACACCTAAAACCATTCACCAGAGTTTGCATACAAGAGGCGAATCCAAGACCAAAATTGCAGGCCAAAACCGGCCGAAGATAATACAGCTTCCAAATAACGATGGCCTACCCTATTGAATGCTTTGGACTAATCCAAATTGATAATCGCGGCTTTTATGTCGACTTTATCGATGATCTAGCGTGTCGATTGCAAATTATCCTAGAAGGCTCCTATCCCTCACAGCACAAGTTTATTCGGGGCTAATCAAACAAGGTAGAAAAACCTGCAGACGATTGGCTAACATCTTGGCCAAAATCTTTGACTCTCTGTTTAGCATCGTTAAGGGGCGGAAATTTGCTATCCGATTCTCACCCTTTTTCTCTTGTGTAACAGTTTCACAGTCCCCCTGATAATATACTGAAGAACAAACCCGCCCTAAATGAAAAGTTAAATAAAACTGTCAACAAGGATACAAAAATACACCTTGTAAAGAAAAAACATCGATTCCCGGAGACATATGCAGGCCGTCTTCTTCAAGGTTTTCAAACCTTCATCATCTGTTATGCAATTTTCACACATAACCGCTTCGGTCGCCTCAAGGCGAGAAGAGTCGGCTAAATGGGGGTTGAAATGCGTTAAAGACAGACCGGGCTGCCTGATGAAGAGATTTTAAAATGAGTACGCAACGCCTCCAAAATACCTTTGTTTGTGGTCACGAGACGTCCAGCCGGCAACTATAGACGTACGATATGTCGATCCGTAGCAAGTTGATGCTCCTTTGTGCGACATTCAGTGGCCATATTTGTTTCTTCCTGGGGATTTCTATTTAGCCTAGTCTTAACTACTGGAGCCTGTTTTTTTATAGTCTAATAGGCCGGATTCGCCTTAATTATAGTAACATTAATGTTATACCCCGCCCCACCGCCAGATCTAATCTAGATTTTAGTGTAGAATATGCACAAACATGAATCAGCTTATTATTATACAGATCAGTTGTATTTAATTGCCACCACCACCCCATTCAAAATGTTCCTTGTAATATTACGTATTTGTACTACTTGCGTATGGACTTTCATACCCACCACGTAATTTGTAGTATTTGCGTATGGCCTTCCATACACACCACCGGAACCGGAAGTCATCCAAGTGACTTGTATTAAAGCTAGCCATGTGCGACACCATTTGTAAAACAGTTTTTAGTTGAATAAAGTGTGGCTTTGAGTAAGAAGTATTTTTGTGTTAGTTCAATTTATTCAACTAAATGTTGGACGTTTAACCTGATACTAAAATATGAATGTGACATGGAAATCGAAATGCCTAGACATTAGTCTCAGTCTCCTAACAGCTACCAAGGAATACCGACACTGCTGTACGATATTAATTAATTATCTTGAAGACTATACAGACAGTATACCCAACAAATACTGAACCCTGTTAAGCTGTGTGAGCTCTAGTATTTTTGAGTTCATAGATACGTGTGCAAACTTTGATGCTACGAAGCCAGGAGAATCTATGGACGAGGTTTTCAAGAATTTAAAAACAAAACTGTAACTTCCACGACAACAGTGCAGAAGGGTGTGGGAACAAGGCAATGGGTGACACATTCATTACTGGAATATCCTCGCCTGCGACAAGACAACGGCTCCTAGAAAATAAAACCCAGCATAATAGCGATGCGTATATAACTCCGGATACTCACCTGGCTACAGTTGTACACCCAGAATTACCACAGGTATGTGTAAATGCTTATTTTAATCCTCAAGTTTCTCTCAATGAATCGGCTTCCACATATAAAAATTGTAAATGTTTCTTCGTGGGTTTCTTCTATTATTCAAGAGATAGCTATCCAGCCCGCGAGGCTACTTGGCATAAATGTTCCAAGAAAGGGCATAATGCCCGCGTCTGCATATCGAAGTCTTCCTCGAGTTCAGTAGAAACATTGGTCAGTTCTAACTTATTAACCATGTAGCAGCCATCATGCAGGTCCACAGGAAAAAACGAGTGAGGGTTGCGTTGTGTATTGTCCATCGGGGATTGAACCCAGAGTGTTCCGTTTGCAAAATGGAAACGTACGCAAATTAGTCTTGTTTTGTATGAACTAATTCTTGGTGTCATAAAAAGAGTATTGATTTACTCCTCTCCAGGAGTTAGGCACAAGGTCAGTTTTTATCTTACTCCCACAAGTAAGATATGACCCACGGTCGGGTCGGGAAAATGGGGTTTAAAAATTACCTGGGCAGCCCCGTCGGCATTCCCCGGTAGGGGCGCCTCAGGCAGTCAGTAATAAACTTACTCCTCCCCAAAGAGACGAAGGCGAAGCCTGGGAGGGTGGACCTCCTAGAACTGCACAGGACAGACCCATAGACCGGCGTAAATCAAGCCCCGAAGGCCAAGACAATACCAGTCTATGGGGTGCAGTATCCATCAGAACAGATACTAAACTTTGATCTTAGCCAAAAGGTCGTTATTTAACACCTACCCACAATAGGAGTATGTGACACAAGGTCGGAAAGTGGGATTTAAAAAGCCAGCGCCCGAGAAGGTGAGCGCTCTGGCCATTAAAAGTTGCCTGGGCAGCTCCGTCGGCATTCCCCGGTAGGGGCGCCTCAGGCAGTAAACAATAAACTTACTCCTCCCCAAAGAGGGGAGGCAAAGCCTGGGAGGGTGAACCTCTTAGAACTGCACAGGACAGCGTGCAGTATCCATCGGAACAGATACTACACTTTTATCTTAGCCAAAAGGGCAAGTTTATTTATCTTTTGGATGATACATTTCTTTGAAGTAAAAAATGGAAAATTACAAAAGATGTGGCACAAGGCCAGAGTTGGGTTGGGTGGGTGGGGGTCGTGTGTCATTCTCTTGGTCTATTCTCTAAACTAGTTCCAGTCACCAAAATACCTCATTCACTCTTTGGGCAGACTACCTAATATTAAACCCAATTTGTTATGACGTTTTTTATTTACAAAAAAGTGGGTGTACACAATTCATTGGCTGGGTGTGGGGAAAAAAAGTGTGGGCTGCTCACTGTTTTCCGGTTTGTTTCAAGAGCCGAAAACAAGCGAGTCAGTTCCAACAGGGCAGAGCTCATTCGTGCTACTAGCTAAGAGACTTTGCTATATGGGGTGGGGTCTGATAAGACCTTAGGTCGGCGTGCACCATGCCTAGGCAGGGAACACGTACTCAAACTTGGCACGTCCAAACACACACAAACTAGCTGTGTGTATCCACCTTCTTTTAAATAAAGCTGAGTATAATCTCCTCCTATCACACCTGATTTTGACCTTAAGCTGATGTTTAAAGTGTGAAATCAGTTCGTAATCAGAAGGTGACTCACCCCCTTTCCCTATATCTATGCGTGAGGTCCACACTACAAGTCTAGCTACAGCTAGGATCGTGAGAAACACCATTTGTTTCTCCCTGCACCACGGAGGCATCACATTGTACACTACAGATGCTACGTCCAAGGGTACTGACTGCTCGGAGGTGATGCGAGCCGTCACCTCGTTCACATACTTCAAAAACTCGCGCAATTTGATGCATTCAAAGAAGGCGTGCTCTGCCGTTTCTTCTTCGACGTCTGCGTTTATGCAACGCAGACAGAAGGGGTTTTCTCCACGGTTAGTTTTGAAACATCTGTACTCGAGGGGCAGCGCGTTCCGGACAAATCGCCAGGTCAGAGAAAACTCAGCGTTATTGAGATGACTCCGACCCGGCGCCCAACTCCACCGAGAGCGGATCTCCCCCTCCGACCGTCCAAGACGCTCCACAAGCGGATCCGAAGCGGTCCCCGCCACTAACTCCCGATAAAGTGTCTTTCTAGACCGTGCGAGGTCGCTGGACCCCGGCAGTAGTTTGAGCGCAGCTCGGCATTCGTTGAAGAACTGCGATTGCCCCCTTGGTTTGCGTCTTCCTTCAACCAGGTGGTCAGGGATGAGGTTGGGAAAAGCCTTCTCAACCCCAGGGCCTCACGCAGACTCTTCTAACAAAGTACGACTCAAGAATGCCAGTCTCTCGGCATGTCAATGACTTGCCAAGTCAGGCATTCCCAAAAGCCCCCGCGTTGAGACGTTGAGTACAGACCTGTCTGCGGACTAACGGCTGTTTGCCCTGCCACAAAAGTGTGAAGAGCTGGCGCGTGAGTGCCGCCAAGTGGACCGCAGACATGGGTAGTACAGCCAATCGGTAAAAGATGAGAGGAAAGACATACGTGGCGCACGCCTCAGCTCTGCTTTTAAGGGAAAGTTCCCTCCGAAGCCAAATCCTTACTGACGCTTCGACCTTTGACTCCACTTCCGACCAGTTCTTTTCAAGCTGGAGGCCCGGCCCGAACAAAACGCTGAGGATCCGAACCGGGCCATCCAACCAGTTGAAAAGGCCCGGCAGCGCTGCCATGCCGCTCCAGGCTGCCAACCTCAGGCCATTGGATTTGCTAATGTTGACTACGGCCCCTGTGACCTCTTCGTATCGTTTGAGTGCCTTAGTCACCGCGATAATGTCCCGACAGCTTGACACGCACACAGTGACATCATCGGCATACGCGGAGACCCGGGCTTGCCCACCATTGGGCAGAGCGATACCGTGTAGGGCCAGTCTAGCCGTCCTGTCCCTTAGCTTGCGCAGGAAGGGTTCCAATGCAAGAACATAAAGTAGGGGCGACAGCGGACAGCCCTGACGTACCGACCGAGAGATATCGAATGATACCGACCGCATTCCGTTTATCTGCACCACTGCCGTCAGCTGGCGACACAGAATGGAGATCCATTTGCGGAAGTCCGGCCTAAATCCGGCGGCCTCCAGAACAGAACCCAGGAAACGATGGTCGACCCTGTCGAAAGCTTTTGACTGGTCTAAATTGATCAGCGCAGCCTCGGTGTCGTCTTCTAATCCCTCTATGATCGTGCGAACCAGATGCAAATTGTTCTGAATCGATCTCCCCTTCACAGCATAGTTCTGATCGGGTTCCACCAAGTCACCGATAACAATCTGCAGGCGGTTCGCAAGAACTCTTGTTAAAATCTTTAAATCTGTGTTCAGCAGAGTTATAGGCCTAAAATCATTAAAAAACCCTCATGCCCGTCCCTCTTCTTCAGTAATGTGATCACTCCCCTGGTAACTTGGGCAGGAATTGATCCCTGCTCAAACCAGTGGTTGAACACATTCGTCAGAAGAGGGACGAACATGTGCGACAGCTTCAAAAACAGTTCATAAAGCAAACCATCGAGTCCAGTCGATTTATCCAAGCCGGCCTGCTTCAACGCATTCTGGACCTCGCGCTCTGTAACCCGACCATCACAGCCAGCAGCTCGCGCCTCCTCCAGGTGAGGCGAGTCGGCCAAATAGCTGTCAACCTCCTAGACGCAGAGTCTGGGCAGTTGGGTGTAGAGATCCGCAAAATGCCCCCGGAATCCCTCACAGAACTCCCGCGTCGACACGAGGGACTGTCCTTCCAGGTTTTCACTTCTCGAATGTAGTGATCCGATCTGCGACGACCTACAGCTTTACGCTCCTTAGCGTCAACATTTACAGCTTCGTTAGACACTTTATCCAGCCTAGCTCTAACTACCTGACCCTTATACCGTTCGTTAGCCGCACATTTCAGGTCCTCCTTGACTTGTGCTATGGTTAGGGAATCCCCCTCAGCCACCGCCCGGACAAATTTAACTTCTAACCGTTTTTCAGCTTTAGCCTTCTTTAAGGCTAGGCTCTGGCTATACGGCACAGAAAAACTTCTAATTTTAGTTTTTAAGTTAACCCACCACTTAGTTCCGGTAACCGCCCCCACTAGAGCTCGCTGTATGAGTAATATCAGCTTTTCCCGGAAGTCACGTATCTCCAGCAAGGAGGTATTTAACTTCCAGTACCCAGCTAATTTAGGTCTAGTCCCTAAGTTCAAACTGGCCACAACTAGTTTGTGGTCAGAGTGTCCTAACCAGTGGAACTTTGGGCAAGATAGAAAGTCTGCTTCGCCTCTTCTAATTAACATCCTGCCCAAGTAAGTGCTTGCACGGGAAGGCTCACTAGAGTGCCAAGTCCACATGTTCCGCCCTGGGTGCTCAAGACGGAACCTACCAACCAAACCGCATGAGTCCATCAGGTTAGACAGGCTGCTCTCGCACCTATCCATCCGTCTAGTCCCGCCCACTCTATTTATCTTGGGATCAAGGATGGCATTCCAATCACCCATTACAACTAGCCGCTCCGAACACGCGAGGAACACCTCCAACCCTCGAAAAAAGGAAACCCTCTCTGCAGGAGTGTTTGGCGCATAAACCGCTACTATCCGAAACTTGCTGTTGCTAACGGCAACATCAACCACGACCAGCCTGCCTTCCGCATCTGTGTGCACAATGTTTACCCTTGCGGCAAGGCTACGACTTACTAACAAGGTAACTTCCCTAGCATCACGGCTGCCGAATGCTGAGAAGACATCGTAATACCCAGATATCACCTGACAGTCGTCAATCGAGTCATAGTGGGTTTCCTGTAGCGCAGCCACATCTATGTTGCGGGCCATGAGTTTCCTCAGCACGCGAGCAGCATTGCTTCGGGATCTCATGCCCCTGGTGTTGAGACTTGCCAAGTTTAACCTTGTGAACATGAGCATTATTCAGTGTTGATCACCGGCCTAAAATACCCAGGAGTGAGGACGTCACAGGTCTGTCCCAGACTGCCTGTCAGCAGATCGGTCGTAACTTGACCACCTCGGGCCCAACATTCGACGTCCAGAGGGAACGTTAGTTTGACAGCACGGTAAAATGAAGGGTGAAAATAAATGGGGACCCTACCTCCGCCTGCCATCTGTTCGAACTTCTTCAGCGATGCATGCTCCTTTTCTGCCAGCTTGATGCCTATAACTGCACCTGATGCTGCCTCGTTGACCATCCGCCACAGGGCTTTCGTTCGACCGCACTGCTGGGGCCTCAAGAAGGACATCACTCTTGGGGCGTCAGGAAAGTTCCGGGGCTCGTCAAGTTCCGTAGCGGTCCCAAAGCTGACTTATGGTGCGTATTCAATGTTGATGTGGAGGTTAGAGGATCCACTTTGCAGATCTGTTCCCCGGGTAAAAAGGGGAGCTTCTTGCTTCCTGTCGTTCTAACAGGTTTGGGGGATATAGGTTTGGTTCCGGACCCCTCACTTCCTGTTACAGGTGCTCTCTCTACCGACTGAGAGTGGGGTGCAGCTGAGAGGGTGCAGTAGGGGTGGGGGTGGACGTTGTGAGTTCAGCTGGGTTTGGGATGGGAGTAGGGGTAGGGGTTGAAAGTTCAGTCTGGGGTGGGGGGAGGGGTAATGATACTTCAGCTGTGGACGTAGTGGTTGTGGGTAATGAAAGTTCTGCTTGGGCTGTGGTTAGGGTGGGAGTGGTGGTGTTGGGAAGTGGGAGTTCAGCTGGGGCTGGAGTATTGGGTAATGAGAGTTCAGCTGGGGCTGGGTGAGGGTGGTGGTGATGGGAAGTGGGAGTTCAGCTGGGGTATTGGGTAATGAGAGTTTAGCTGGGGCTGGGGTAGGGTGGTGGTGGATGTGTTAGTAGAGAGTTCAGTTGGGATCGGGACCGTGGCCTGAGGGGTGCTTTGCTCCATTTCTTCCTCTGGAGGGAGTTGGAGCGCAGCCTCTTTCTTTTTCCGGCTTTTTTTCTTGGGGAGTTTAGGTTGGTCTGTACTAGCCTCTGCGACCAGACCGGGGCTGTTCTGCCTGTCTCTGCTTCGTCCCCTTCCGATTCTGAGGAGGGAACCTACAGTTTCCGCTTTGTCGCAGGTGCTCTGCTTGATTGTTCAGCTTGTTGAGCCTCCTGCTCGGGGCCATACTCTGTTTGTTAACTTTGGGGACAGGAGTAGAGGCTGGGGCTACAGTCTTTTTGGTATTTTTCCGCACTACCGTGCTCCAGCCCTCTTCATCTGGGGTTTTACTTTCCACACTCGTCACTGTTCTGTTTGTTGGTGCCGTGACTGCAGTGTGGACCCTTGTTCTTTTAGGGCAGAATTTGGACATTTGGCCCCTCTCTTGGCAGTGCCAGCAATGTGGTCTTCTGCCCTCCACTATAACCGACAGGGTCCAAGTTTCCTACCTGAGCAGTGCTGGTATATTGTGAAAGCCATTCCTGTCCAGCTTCATACGTAGGATGTAGTCACCCAACATCACTCCTTTGAGACCTCTGACAGGAGCGACTGCCATTACATCTCCATACTGGCTCATAAAGGCTCCGAGCTGTTCCGCTTGGACGTATGGCGGGACGCCAAGGATGGTCACCGTCGTCCTTCTCTGGCTCAGGTATTCAGGCTGGAGTTTTATGTTTTTCCACCTGCGGTCAGTCCTGGCTGCTTTTTCGGCTTCTTCTGGGGTGGGGAACAGAACGTCCCACATGGCGTAGCTCTTGTGACATAGATATTGCATGGGGATTTGCAGATCCGCAAGGAGCTTCACCATGGTTTCCTTTTTAACCCCAGTCAGTTCTCTCTGCTTAGCGTCTGTGGGGATGAAGGACACTGTTCTTTTTTGGATGCTCTCCCAAACACCAGGCACGGGCTTCAGAATGTTGCCCTCTGTGTATTTTGCATATCTGGTGCGGAAGAGCTCCCTGAAGCCTTCGGTTGACAGCTGTGATTGTGGTCCTCAATTGGCTGTCGCCGCTGGCACAGTCTGTGGTTGCGCTGGAGGTATGGAGGCATCCAGGTCGCCACCGTCGACTTCAACTGCTGTTTGTTGGGTAGATGTGGTGGAGACGACAGTGCCTCCATTCAACGTCCACTCTGGCTGTGAGTTGAGTGTTTCCACAGTTCTCAACAGAGTGGGCCAGTCTCCAGGAGTGGTCAAGGGGGAGTTGGCACACCCAGATGTTGGGGCTTTTGCGTTTACTCCTCCCCTTTTCCCCTGGGCCTGGAGTGATCGTTGTGGACCTTCCCTGTGAGGCCTTCCCTGTCCGACGTGCTGTCGGACAGTTTTCTGCTCTTCAAGCGAGCAGCCCCTTCTGCTGTTAGTGGATCTGGGCCGTAAGTCCTGTTCAAATCTTGTTTCCCTTCATGGTTGGGGGAACTCCGGGTAGGGGAGTTACCCTTTAGTGGGGAAGCTGGCTCCCATTCAGGGATGAGATCCTGCGTGAGAAGCTGCGATGCATCCACATTGGGGGGAGTCTCTGTTCTCAGGGGAATCCGGGCGGTATGCCCTGTCGCTTTCTTCCCTTTTGGGGGAGCTGTCTTTTCGGGTAGCAGCCCCGCTTCTGCTTGGTTCTCGGCCCCCAATGTTGTTTTGAGTAGGCGAACCCGGCGCGCTTTTCTGTTGCCGGTAAGCTGTGTCCTTTGAGATGGCTCCCCGGCTGGTGGAGCGCCCCTCTTGGGGAGCATCTCTTTCAATGTTTGGTCTCCCATCAGGGGAGCCATTGTTAAAGGGGGATGCCCCTGGTGTATTCACATCCGGGCGGTATGCCCTGCTTGCTTCTATTTGACTCCCCTATTTAGGGAGTCACTCTCTAGGGGAGCCGCAGTCTTCGTGGGATCCGCCCTTGTGGAGGGGGAGCGGCTGGAATCTTCCGCACTCTTTTGGGGGGGGTCCATTCCTGTATGGGGGGGGGGCAAAAACACCGTTTTGACTGGCGTGGAGTCTCCTTCTAGTGGGGAGCCTGTTTTTGGCGCGCTCTTAGGGCGCCAAAAACGGCTAGAGGGGGGATATAACTGGATAGAGTGGTGGGAAGAGCGTTATTGGAAGAGAGAAAGTGGGTTTGACCCCCCTTGTCGCTCGTGGCTTACGGGAAGGTCAAGGTTACATCTCAACCCGAAGGAAGAAGGAAAATATAGAACAGTGGGTCAGGCGGTGGGGGTGCCGCTGACAACAAAAAGAAGAGAGTTGCTACTGCATTCCCAACCCAAGAGAACTAGGGCGAGGAATAAGTAACTGAGAATTAACTTTTGACCAAAATTCAAAATGTAAGAAAAAAGATACTACACTTTGATCTTGACCAAAAGGCCTCAGAAATTCTTAGCCAAAAGGCCAAGAACGAGAAGAGTAGACACTGCTCTGGTGAGCGGAAGAGAAAGGTCGACGTTGTGACTACGCCGAGTGCTAAGAGAGATGGAGAAAAGGAAAGAGAAAAACAAAGACGAATTCAATTTTCGAATAGAAGTTTGGTTGTGAACGCCGCGTCGTTCACATGCGTGTTGGAATAATTCAGTGTCCCGTTTAAACGCAGTGGTAGAGCATTCTTTTAACTCTGAGTAGTGAACCCAATACATTTCATTTCAGTTTATTAACTCTCCAATACAGACCACATTTACCAACATAGCACAAAGACTCGCTCAAGCTGCAACACATGCAACTGTTAATGGGAAAAGGTTAAGTGCTCTCCTGGATTCTTGCAGTACTGACAGTTATCTTAACGAAAGAGTTGTGCGGGAACTAAAACTACAAGTTTATCCGTCCAATAAACACATTTCTATGGCTCAGAAAACCTTGAATACTTGTTCCAAGGACTATGTTGTTGTTAACCTAGCTCTCGATCATAATAACCAGTATTACGTTGCCACACGGTTTAGTATTCTGAAAAATCTGTGTTCAGACTTAATACTTTGCCGGGATTTCTTGCATTATCATCAGAGCGTAGCTATTAAATAGGGTGCCACCTTTCCAGGCTAACTATGGATATAGCTCGTCCTTTTTGTGCATTGACTACAGAAAAAATAGAAGAGCCGTCTTATTTTCAAAATGTATCTTCAAGCTGCCAAATAGCTGCCAAATCCAGACGGTTTAACAAGGACGATCAGATATTCATTGCAGAGGATGTTAATCATCTACTCTCCGAGGGCATTATCGAAACCAGCATATCATTGTGGCGAGCCCTAAGTAGTGATAGTAAAGGACCCCACCTACCGACATAAAAAGCGGATGTGTGTGGATTATTCGCAGACGATTAACCAATACACTGAATTAGATGCCTACCCGTTGCCAGGAATAGACAAGATGTAGAATCATCTTGCAGAATACAAGGTGTTCTCCACTTTTGACTTTAAAAGTGCCTACCACCAGGTGTCGTTCAATGAAGCTGATAAAAAGTATACCGCGTTTGAGGCAAATAGTTGCTTGTATCAGTTTTGTAGAATTCCGTTTAGAGTCACAGATGGGGTCGCTGCTATCCAGCAGGCTATGGACAATATAATAAAAGAGGAGAACCTACACGGTGCTTTCCCGTACCTTGACAATATAGCAATTGCAGGACATACTCAGGAGGAACATGATCAAAATGTAAAGCAGTTCCTAGGGACTGTCGGTCGAAGAAACCTTACTCTCAACCAATCAAAAACTGTAATGTCCTTGACTTCTATTTACGTGCTAGGATACTGCGTTGGGAATAGTGTCATCAAACCTGATACCAAGAGACTTCGCCCTTTAAAAGAGTTCATCCACCCGAGAACTTAAAATCATTTAAAATGATAATTGGAATTTTTGCGTATTATGCAAAGTGGATACGTGAATTCTCTGACAAAATTGTACTGCTAAAAAAGGCGAGAAAATCCCATTGGAGAGAAGGCCTTGAATTCCTTCAACTTGCTAAAAAGAGAGTTGGAAGAAGCTATTCTGCAAACGGTGAATGAAAACTTGCCCTTTGAGGTAGAGTGTGACGCGTCCGATGTTGCGATTTCCGCCATTCTTAATCAAGGAGGACGTCCTGTGGTGTTTATGTCTAAAACACTACAGGGCAGTGAACTAAAATACCACATCGAAGAAAAAGAAGCGACTGTCATTATTGGGGCAGTGCATAGGTGGATCAACTATCTGGCACGAAGCCATTTTACTTTGATTAACGATCAGCGGTCAGTATCCTTTATGTTCTATAAAGGCGTACTAAAATTAAGAATGCAAAAATCCAGGAATGGAGACTGGAACTTGCCGCATTCAGCTACATTATCAAGTATCGTCCTGGTAAAGATAATGTGGTCCCTGGCAGATTTTCCCAAGCATGCACTTGTTCAACATTTAATACCTCCACACTCACTGACCTCCACAATTAACTGTGTCATCCGGGGATAACTTGACTGCTTCATTTTGTAAGAGCAATGAATCTCTCTTTTATTACAAAAGAAGTAAAGATGTGTGCTTTTTGCAGAATTTTCGCAGAACTAAAACCTCAATTCTATCACTTACCAGAAAGAACTCTTATCAAAGCAACAAAACCTATGGAACGCCTTAGTGTGGATTTCAAAGGTTATCTGCCTAGTGTACCGACTAATTGTTATTTATTAATTATAGTTGATGAATATTATAGTTTCTCTTTTGCTTTTCCATGTCCCAATATGCATATGACAACAGTGATCAAATGTTTAGATTTGCTATTTAGCTTATGTGGAATGCCAAGTTATATACATTCAGATTGGGGCACATCTTTAATGTCAGACGAGCTGAAATCTCATCTCTCCCAGAAAAGAGTTGTCACTAGTAATACCACTCCTTATCATCCAACCAGAAACGGACAGGTAGATATAATTAATGGCATTATATGGAAAGCGATTAGTTTAGCTCTTAGATCGCATAACCTGTCTGAAAACATTGGGAACTGGTACTTGGCGAGGTGTTCCACTCACAGAGACTGTTGTTGGGTACAGCAACTACCGCCACACCGCATGAAAGTTTCTTCACTTTCCAGTGCCGTTCATCTCATGGAAACTCGCTTCTCTCTTGATTAATGGCCCCTGGACCCGTATTGCTAAAGAAGTGTGTAACTAACAACAAAAACGAACCCTATGTAAACCAAATTGAGCTCCTTAACAGTAACCCGACTTATGCTAACATTATATACCCTGATTGACGAAACTCTATTGTGTCTGTCGTGACTTAGCACCTTGTCCCGAAGCCCAGACAATCTCAAGGTTTTCTATTGAGGAACAAGATAGAGGAAACCATTTCGTGCCAATACAGGATAATATACCATGTCATAACGGCGCCTATGATGGCACATTGGCCCAGCCTGAACTAAGGCGATCCAGTCGAGTACCAAAGCCTCCCAGTCGATATGGAGATTGCCTGGAGTAGCCAAGTTAAAAACAAAATAATAAATAAAAAAGAAAGCAATTTTAAATGCTGGAATAAATTAGTGAGAAAATAAAGTAAGAAAAAACAAAAACAAATAAGTAAAAGTAAAGTAAAATATTGAAGCTACTATTTTTCTTTGTTTCTAGCAAGGAAATAATGTAATATTACATATTTGTAGTACTTGCGTATGGACTTCCATACACACCACGTATTTGTAGTACTTGTGTATGGGCTTCCATACACACCAACGGAACCGGAAGTAGTCCAGATGACTGGTATTTAAGCTCGCCATGTACGACACTCTTTGTAAAACCGTGTTTAGTTGAATAAAGCTGGGCTTCTAAATAAGGAGTGTTTTTGTGTTAGTACAGGACACACGGCGTATCTAAAGTGTGCATTACTAGCCAGGAAAGCACCCTCGAGATAGAATCTAAGTATGCCGAATCGACATAAAAATCGGTAGTTAGCGAACCCAAATATCTACCTGGAATGAAGTTGGTTTCCTGAATGTAGCATATATCTACTGCAAGATGCTGAAGATCCAAACGAACTCGAAATTTGCGAGAATCAGCCTTCAGTCCCCGGGCATCCATTGTTGTATACTAGGTTTTGGTTTTAGAAACGAATATTAACGGCGTCAGAATTCCGATAGCTCGTCCGATAGAATATTGGCCCATCTTAATATCGATGAGGCCATCCTGGGAGACGCTACTGAAATCCGGAGGAGGGAGTAGTTTCGCTACCCTAGAGAGGGATGGGTGTAATTTGACAGGGACCTACCAACCACAAGATATTTTTAAGATACGAAAATGATTGTATTTCAAGATGGTTAGAGGAGACGAAGTGTTGAAAGATTAGTTAATTTCCTCAAGCATTTGCCATACTCAATTTGCCTCCTATTTTGTTCTTATAATTGTTTGGGCGTTCGAGAAGTTTACGGGGTTCTCCACAGATCGTGCCTCTACTTCTCGGAAGTTAAGTATGTTTTGAGTTCACTGTGGTGGTGTCCTTTGGTTCTTACAGTATGTTCCTCAGTGACCACACATATTTCTTGCTTTTTTTCCTTTGTCGTTTCTGACTTGAAGTCTGAAGTGTAAGTGATGGTAGCATGTTTGTGTTCATTAGTGAAGATGGGGGTCGTGTGTGTCGTGTGTGTCGTGTGTGTCGTGTGTATGTTCGATGTAGAAGTAGATAAGAAGAGGGGAGCTCCTCTTATTTTGTTTGTGAATGAGGTGTGTGAGTAAAATATCTGAAAAAAGAAATGACTTTACCTTATTGAAAACAGACTGCCACTCAGTGGACCATTTCCAGGGTACATCTGTAGCGTGTCCTGAAAGAAAAAAAGTTAGGGTCGCGCCCTGTGTCGTCAATCGGGTATTGAACTCAGAGCATTCCGCTTACAAGATAGAATCATTTTTGTGCAATGACGAGGGTTCACTTATGCAACTGCGCATTCTTTTGCATGGACGAATTCTCGTTGAGATAAAAAGATGAAGAACTGTTTGTGCTGCGCGAGAGAATAAAGTTGACGTGACTAGTTGGAACCACGCCGAGTGTTTAGCGAGAGAAAAACAGAACAGATTGAGTTGGCGTAGTTTGTGTCAGGTTACTCGATTGACGAGATTCTTGTTTTGGAGTATTGTTAATAAATTTTGATTTTGTGTATGCGCGTTTTCAACTTTCACTACTACAGCATCCTTTTTTTCAAATATTATCAAGACGTGCACGAAGTTCTGGCTAAAATGCACTTCCAATTGTAGAGCGATAAGTTTTAATATTTGCCGGTACCGGCATTTCTTTTATGGGTGAAATATTTTCTAGGTCTGGCCATCGACTAATTTTGTCAAAAATAAATCCCAGATATTTCATTTTCGTTTGAAAAATTCACTTTTTAATCGATATTTATACTGCTGAATTCGCTCAAATGTAGAAATCAAACGCTTTACAAGTTTATGTTGTGTAGAACCTCTAATGATAATATCATCGGTTTCTGTAACTCCTGTCAATCCGTTTAACATTGTATCCATTGTTTGCTGGAATATGGATGGAGCTGGATTGACTCAGAAATAAAGGCGGTTGAATCTTGTGTATGTTGATTGTCAGAAGCCCTTTTGACCCCTCATCAATCTTTAACTGCAGGAAAGCATCTGAAAAATCAATGTTTGCCAAAATAATGTCAACCATTTAATTTTGTGAAAAGATCTTCTGGCAAATGTAACGGGTACTGATATTTATCTCAGTAATTGTTCGATCCAGTAGAATAATCAGCACATATTCTTACTCTTTTATTCGATTTTTAACAACAACAATGGGGGTTATTGGAGTAATTGGTTGGTTGTAGGCTCCTTCTTGTTGGAGACGTTCCAACTCCGTGTTCACTATGTTAAGTAGAGCATAGGTTACCGGACGTTGGCATCAGACGGTAATTTAAGAGCAGCCTTTGATTTGGTGCGAAATCTCAGACTCTCTTGAAAAACATTGCTAAATTTAGCCTTGATTATTTCTGTGAATTGTTTTTCAATACAAGAAATAGAAGAATGGTTTAAACGTTTTAAAAACACGCTTTAAAATAATGTCGAAGGGATTACATTCATCTAGCCAACCTAGGAAATATAAATCAGAATTATCAGAGATAGCATGTTCCAGAAGATGTTTTATCTTTAAAAGATACATTGCAATTTAACAAACCCGTCAGCTGAATTTTATTACCTCATGCTATGTGATGTTTCTGTTAACACTTGTTACCTACTATGTTTCTACATAGAACGTGAGATAAGGGTAAAATCTAAAGCCTTGTCCAACTGAAAACGAACTGGATTGCTATTTACAAAAACAGTAATATATTTTTGCGAGATTCAAAATCAATTTTGAAAGTTGCAGACATAAGATTTTAATTTGATTTCTTGCATCCTGTTTTGTTTTTTGAAATTCTTGTGTCAAATTTGATTAACGTCTGTGTGTTGGGGCGTTTTGCTTTCTGATGATTATGAAATTCTTCTTTATGTTGGTAATTGAAGCCTTCCTGGCATTTATCCTTCTTAAAGCACGAAAAATGCATCTCGCCGCAATTCCAACAAATACTCGGAAGGGTTTACCTTGTAGGAGGCTTATTAGGTTTTGCTTGGACATTGTAGTAAATGGATTACTGAACTGTTATACCATTAAAGTGTTGCGTTTAAGGCGTAATAAACGTTTACATACCATAGTGAGAGCTTTGACTGTGACATTTTTATACTGGTCTAAAGTAAACGTCCTTTTTCCGTGATGAGAGATTTTTGCTTTTCTATTTTAAGTCAAAACTTCTTCATATTAATTGTTACAGTATGAGTTTTAGTCCAGAGGGGAGGTGCGCTACAACCGCCTCAACTTTCATGGTTATTAAATCTGCATCATTTACTAAGTGTCAAGACTGAACCAAGTGCCGATCTGTTAAAGTCTCTTCTTTTTATAATCAAAACAACAACAACAATTACAACAAGGCTCCCTCTGGGCCAATCAACAACTTCACCCAATGGCTGTAACTTGATACATTACATTCCTCCATTCTTAGATGGATCACTAAACATAGTCTCTTAACTTAAATGGAGCTCTCCTTACACGCTCAGATCTCCGAGGAATAGGCAATGCTTTCTGTTTGAAGTCTATAGGTTCCACCTCAGCCTCATCCTGTTTTAATAATTCAAGAACTCCTTCTTCCTCAGTAGACTCCCTTGTACTGGTTGTCACCGTGTCCTCTGTGGCATCATTCATATCAGTCACATTCTCCTCTGGGACCCGGATTGTCCTTTTAATGATCTGGTCTGAATGTCTCCGTGTAACTCCTCTCTCAGTCTCTACCTCAAAATTGACATCACCCAACTGCCTCGTAATGATGCCCTCCAGCCACCGTTGACAATTGCCAAAATTCCTCACAAGGACTGAATCATTCACCCAATGATTTCGGTACGGTGTCATGATCTTAGTACCCTTCTCCATTTTGTAGTTATACACCCTGCTCTTAAACTTGTTTGGCTGTAACAGATGAAAGGCTGTTCTTAATTGTCGCTTGAACAGCAATTCAGCTGGAGGAACCCCAGTTACTGTGAGTGGAGCTGTCCTGTAGTTAAAAAGGAATCTGTTGACTTTTGTTTCAAGAGATGTTTGTGTGTCTTTGTCCACCTTCTTCATTGTTTCCTTGAATGTACGCACACTGCGTTCAGCCTGGCTGTTGGAGGAGGGATGATAAGGAGTCGTGAATATGTGTTTAACCCCATTTGCCTCTAAAAACCTCCTGAATTCATCACTGGAGAAACAAGGGGCGTTGTCACTCACAACCAGCAGAGGCAAACCATGAGTCGCAAAGATTCCCCTCAACTTCTCAATGGTAGCTGCAACAGTGGATGTCTTCATTATGCAAACCTCCATCCATTTGAAGTAGGCATCAACCACTATTAAGAACATGTGTCCAAAAACTGAACCAGCATAGTCTATGTGAATTCTTTCCCAGGGCTGACTTGGATATTCCCAACAATGAATCGGAGTTCTGTTGGGCTGTTTCTGATTTAGCACACAATTTTCACACCCCTTGGCGGTCCACTCAATATCTTCATCCAGTTTTGGCCACCATTCATAGCTTCTAGCTAATACTTTCATCCTCACAATGCCTACATGAGTCTGGTGTAATTGCTGCAGAACTTTTCCTCTCAACTTAGGAGGAATAATAATCCTGCTTCCCCAAAGTAACACGCCATCTTCACAGGTCAGTTCCTCCCGTTTATTAAAATAGGGCTTTAACTGTTCACTCCAACTGACCCCATTCCAGCCATTCATGGTGAATTTGTATACCCGACTCAAGATCGGATCTTTCCTAGTCTCTGCTCTCACAGCTTCAACCTTCACTGGAGCTTCCACAAGGTCCATCATAAATATTTCATTAGTGGATTTAGATATATCTTTTTCCTGAGCCTCCAGTGGAAGACGACTCAAACAGTCCGCATTACTATTGAGGGCTCCAGTTCGATATTCTAATTTGTAATTATAGGCAGCCAAGAATAGAGCCCAACGCTGAACCCGGGCAGCTGCCATAGCAGGAATTGGCTTGTTCTCTGCAAATAGACCCAACAACGGTTTGTGATCGGTGAACATCATGAAGGGGTTTCCAAACAGATATTGATGTAACCTCTTCACTGCAAAATCCAGGGCAAGCCCTTCCTTTTCAATGTGTGCATAATTCTGTTCAGCATCTGAGAGCGTTCAGGAGATGTAACATACTGGCTTTTCACTGCCATCTTCCATCCTATGAGCCAACACAGCTCCCAACCCATAAGGAGAAGCATCCACTTGTACAAGTGTGGGCTTAGATGGGTCAAAATGAGTCAGAAGGGGTGCTGTACACAGCATTTTCTTTGTCTCTTCAAAAAATTTTTGTTGGCAGGCTTCCCACTTCCAAACTGTGCCTTTCCTCATTAGACTGTGCAGTGGCTCAAGTCGTGTGGACAAATTTGGTAAATGGCTGCAATAATAATTTACTGCCCCAAGATAGGCTTTCAACTCTGTAACATTCCTGGGTGTGGGGGCTCTTGCCATCGCAGCCACTTTCTCTGGTAGAGGAGCTGTACCATCCTTGCTAACCTTGAACCCTAGATAGGTTATTTCCTCAAGAAGGAATTCGTACTTGCTTCTTTTCAATTTGAGCCCAGCTATGCTCAGCATATGTAATACTCTCTCTAGGTTCTTTAAGTGGCTGTCATCATCGGGACCTGAAATTAGTATATCGTCCACTCGTACCTTGCAGAAACAACATCTTTCAATCGTTTGTCCATCTCCTATTGAAAAATGCCTGTAACCTTGTGGGTTGGTACAAACCCCTATCTGTGTTTACAGTTAACAATTCCTGGGTACCTTCCTCCAATTTCAGCTGCTGATAGGCGTGGCTTAAATCCAGTTTGCTGAATTTTTCACCCTTTCTCAGTGTGGCAAATATATCTTCGGTTCGAGGAATAGGGTAGCTGACACATGGAGCTGCTGCATTGATGGTTTGTTTATAGTCCCCACATATTCGGATCCCCCCATTGTTACTTCTAACAACGGGCACTATGGGTGCAGCTCATCTAGAATATTCTACTCTTTTGTAAATGCCTTGGTTTTCTAGGCGGTCCAACTCCTTCTCCACCCCTTCTCTCAAAGCATAAGGTACAGGTCTGGCTCGACAAAATGTGGGCTTGGCTTCTTTATCAATGGGTATATTCACCTGAAAGTCTTTCTAGGCATCCCATTTTTCCATTAAATAAGGCATCATATTTTGTAAGTATTTTTTAAGCCTCGATGGGTTCCACTTGTTAAACAAAACAGCCTTTCTCAGTCCAGCTTTAACTTCTTTATCCAATCTCTACCCAATAGAGTTGGTACCTCTCCTTTCACAACCAGTAGTGGTAAACAGTTCATTTGTCCTTCATGTAATACCTCTACAACTGTTGTCCCCTGAGGTTTTACTATTTCACCAGTATACGTCGTCAGTTTTACTGTGTTTTTTTTAAATCCTGAATCCTGCCCAGTTCTTTAAATTTTTTTAGACTAATGACCGAATAAGATGCTCCTGTATCTACCTCCATGACCACTTTTTTTTTGTTTAACAACAGCTCCACCTTTACCGGTGGTGTTTGCAAGTTAGAAACATTGTATAAATTCAATTCTTCTTGCCGAACCTCCCTCTCATCCAGATTTAACCTTTCCATAGTGAATCCTTTTTTTAACTGTCTGGTCTTCACTCAATGGCTGTAACTTGATACATTACAATGGTAATATCTGAACGTTCCCCTGGCACAGGGCATGGAGCTGCCATGGAATATGTTGGGAATAAAAACAACAGTAATAATCAAAACCATCAATAATAAGAAGAAAAAACGTAATAGTTCAAAATAATTTAAATTTGAAAAAGAGAGACCGGCTAATCACATTAACGAATAACAATAACAATAACAGCAATCGCAAAATAAAATCCGTAATACCAATTATCTCACTGTCCGAGAACTAAGTTCCTACTCTTTTTATCTACACAAATATTCGTCTATGCAAAACAATGCTCATTTGACTAAGTGAACTTTCGCCATTGCACAAAAATAACAAGTCTATCTTGCAAGCAGAACGCTTTGGGTTCAATCCCCGATGGACGACAACCGGCGCGACCCTCACTGTTTTCCCTGTCGACCCGCATGAATGACACTAGATCTATATTTATATAAAGCTTAGTATGTTTCTTGTTTAAGCTATCTATTTCTATTTATATTGAGCCCGGTATGTATATGTTTAAAGCAAGGTATCTCTAGCAGCCATCATGAGGGTCTACGAGTTAAAAGAGTTAGGGTCGTGGCGTGTGTCGTATACCAAGGATTGAACCCAAAGTTTTCCGATTATAAGATAGAATCTTGTTATTTATGTACGACGACAAGAGTCCACTAATTCAAATGACCATTGTTTTGCATGGGCGAATTCTTGTTGAAATAATGAGTAGAAGCGAGAAAAGGAGAACGAAATTACCAAATTGACGAGTTTTTTTTAGAGTTACCGTTGTCGTGTTTCGGAGAATTGTTAATACAATTCGGGAGTGAGACTTTAAAAAGATTTTCGTGTGTGCTAGTTTTTTTTAACTACAATTTCGGTGTTTTTCGATGCTGTTTTGTGACATAATTGCAGACTATTATGGATAAACGGCTGGAGTGGACTGGATTGAGAAAGCAGAGGTAACCTGTCGCTTGTATGAAGTCAAGCAGGTCGAGTTGGCCATTCCCCTGCGACTAACGGAAGGCGCTCTGGTTGTCTACCAGAAGCTAAGCGAAAATGATAAGGGCAATGTTGAGTTGACGAAAACTGCGCTGTACAGAACTTTTATTATAAATCCTTACACATGCGCGATCTCCGTCCTGCTTTGGAGGCGAACCATTTAACCACAGATGAAAATGATGATGAAAGTGATGAGTTGTCAGGGGATGAAGTATTAATGGGAAACGCCAGTAATCATCACGAGAATCGAGCCGCAAATTCGGAAGCAGAAACTTCGGCAGACGATACGGTAGCAGAAACTTCGTTGGGCGATTCAGAAGCAGTAATTTTGGTACATGTTCCACTTCTGAATATGCGCACGAATCAAATGGCCACCACCATCCTGCATCATGTGAATAGAATCCATCACGCGGGTCCACAAGTTTAAAGAATGAAGGTCGCACCGTGTGTCGTATACCAAGGATTGAAACCAGGGTGTTCTGATTACCAGATAGAATTTTGTTATTTCTGTGAGAAGACAATATTCCTCTTACCATTGTTTTGCATGGGCGAAATCTATTTGAAATAAAGAGTAGAAACTTTTCTTTCCGGAATGTGACAGCAACATTACGATACATCGGGTGTTAAGCGAGAAAAAGAGAAAAAAATTACCCGATTGACGAGAGTCGGATTTTCTTTTTAGAGTTTGCTTCGTTGTGTTTTGGAGCATTGTTAATACATTTAAAGAGTCGAACTTTTGTTTTTTTGTTTGTTTGTTTTGTGTGTGCGCGTTTTTGTTTTTTCCTTTTTCAACTACAGTCTCTCTATGTATACACAGTTAGCTATGTTTATGTTTAAAGATAGGTATCTCTATTTATATTGAGCTGAGTATGTTTATGTAAAAAGCTAAGTATCATTATTAATGTAAAGCCAGATGTTTTTGTTTATATAAAGTTAGATATGTTTATGTTTAAAGCTAGATATCTCATTTTACATAAATCGAGGTATGTATATGTTTAAAGCTAGGAATATCCTTTTCTGTAAAGCTAAATATGTTTATGTTTAAAGCTATGTATCTCTATGTATATATATATATATATATATATATATATATATATATATATATATATATATATATATATATATATATATGCTACCTTACCTACTTATATATATATATATATATACTCGCATCTAATACATGGTTTTTGAAGGCTTGTTAGCCTCTATATTTATATTATATATATATATATATATATATATATATATATATATATATATATATATATATATAAGTAGGTAAGGTAGCAATTTATATAAAGCTAGGTATATTAATGTTTAAAGATGATTATCTCTATTTATATTAAACTGTGTATGTTTATGTTTAAAGTATGATAGTCAATTTATATAAAGCAAGGTATGTTTATGTTTGGAGCTAGGTATATATTTATATACTGGTTATGAATTGGAAAAATAAACCGGTTACCTCAACTAAATTCCTATGTTTGTAACCCTTTTTGACTTATTACCGTGTTGTTTTTGTGTCTAACAAGTTCCAATGTCCGACTCCATAGTCGACTCCTTAACATAACTCTGAAAAAATAAGAAGGAAATAATTTAGATACAAACTGATAAAAATAATAATTCTCTTTCATTGAATAAATCTCGCTTAGAAATGAAAGCATTCATAAGTATTCTACTGTAACGTCTTACCCCTCAGATCTGCTCAATAAACTTGTGTCCGAGAAACGACGGCACATAAGAACGATTGCCGGTCGCCTAATGTACAACAACTTTCGCTAACAAGTAATAAAATTGAAGAAAAGAAAGCAATGATGAAAAAACTGAAATAAGATTAAACCGCGGTTGTAAATATAACAACATTTTATTGATGAAAGTGTTGGGAGGTGTGTAGTTTGTAATAGTCTATTTAGTAGAATGTGTTCTGGCTATTTTGTATGCATGTTGCGTTTGTAACTGTGTGTAGAGTGTAGTATGAGGGTTTATGTAAGACACTGTGTTCAAGTAAGCTCAGTAATCAATGAAGACAGTGTGCGTACATGTATTATATGTTGGCTTCATGTGAGCGTAAAAGTTCTTTGATAGAAATATGTGTGTGTTTACATAGTTTTAGTATTTAGTTGTTTTAAGTACTCTATTCGTAATTTATCCTCCTGGGGGATGATCTCTTTCAATGAAATTCCATCCATTTTCTTTTTGACGAAGAAAGTGCGCTCCAAGTATGGTAAACTCGCATTTTTATAATTCGTTGTGGCCGATGAGCCACCGAAGATAAAAGTTTGTTTATGCTAGTGACTCTGATAACCTGTTAGTCTTTTTGTCGATGACAAACGTGGTAAGAGTGTTTTTCCTAATTTATTCCAGCAAGCCACCCTCTCCACAATGGTTCACCTAGAAATGTGAAGCTGCTATTGCTGAGAGGCAGTAAACATTCCGACAATTAGGCCGTTATAAGTCAACTACGAATAGACAGAAATTTATAGCTTCAAGAAAAAAATGTAAGACTGTGATAGGTGAAGCAAAAAGAATGTATACAGAGATGACCAGAAAACGCATTCAGTCGCAGACACTAGGAACTAATGATTTCTGTAAAATCTTCAATAGTGCGGTGAACAATGGGTAATCAACAATGTCCCCGCTATCAAACCATAACGATGTCGTTTGCACAGCAACTGACAAAAATGAACTACTTGTCCAGCTTTTCGCCTTAAACTCCACTTTGGACTCGGCAAACCACTCCCTTCAAAGTTTCCCATTGCGGACTGAAGCCACACCTGATTACTTGGTAATCACCCCATATCATGTCCGAGATATCATAAAAATCTTGACACCTCCAAAGTAAGTGAGTCTGATCTTATACCAGTAATAGTAACAAAGAAAGGCTCTACTGAACTAGCGCCTGTCCTCTCCAAACTCTACAACAAATGCCTTGCCTAATTTTGCTTCCATGATAGTTGGAAAATTACCTCTGTGGTACCAGTCTTCAAGAATTCTGGGGATAGAACTGACTCTCAAAATTGTCGCCCCATCAATTTACTCCCGCTCTTTGCTAAAATTTGTGAATCCTTAATCAATCTAGCGATAGTTTGGCACCTCGTTAAAGCTTAACTTCTTTCTGACCATCAGTATGGATTTAGGCAAGCGTGGTCTACTGCGAATATTATAACAGTCATCTCCGAACACATATACCATACATCGGACAAGGCAGGTGAAGCGAGGGCGGTAGTGCTTGATATATGTAAAGCCTTTAACAAGGTCTGACATAAAGGTCTTCTCATAAAAAAATATTCATATGGTATTATTGGACGAATATTTAATATAATTAGATCCTTCCTAACCCAAGGAAAGATCCAGGTTGTCGGCGATGACCGTTCACCCAGACAACAAGACATAAATGAACGTGTACCTCCAGGGATCGACCTTGAACCTTTATTGTTCCTGATTTTTATATACGACCTCCCTGATGGCATTGTGTCTGAGATGAGTATATTTGCTGACGACACCACGCTCTACTCTTGTCATGTAGGCAAAACGGACACACATATCCGAGGCAATGACGGAATCCTTAGAAAATGAGCTTCAGTCTGTAGTGGAATAGGGTCATAAATGGATGATGACATTTAATGCTGCTAAGACAAAGCTCCTTTCTTTCAACAAATACACGAAACCTCTTCAACCACCGATTACCATGGTAAATAATACCCGACCTGAGAGTCCATCGTCTAAACTCCCCGGCCTAACATTCACAGGTAACATAAATTAGAACAAATACATTGAAGAAAGTGCCTATGTTGCTGCAAAGAAAGTGGGCTCCCTCTACCGAGCAAGGAAACTTCTCACGCCTGACAGTATCCTATATCTCTACAAAGCTACCATAATTCCATGTATATAGTATTATTGTCACATCTGGGCTGGTATACCAACCACTAGTCTCCCTCTCTTAGAAAGGGTCCAAAAAAGAGTGCTTACTCGAATAGGTATTAAACTTTCTACCAAGCTCCAGCCCCTGTTCCATAGCCGCAATGTAGCATCCTTGAGCTTGTTTTACAAGTATTTCAATGGAATGTGCTCCGATTAATTTGTTGCTCTGGTGCCCCCTCAGCGTAAATACACTCGACCAACCCGACAATCAACTAAATCCCATCCATTCACTGTCGAGGTCGCCAGATGCCGGAGAGCCTTCTACCTAAATAGCTTCTTTCCTCGAGCTGCCGGTCTTTGGAATTCACTCACTGCTCCTTGATTCACCGACTGTATCGACATGCTAAAATTATAAGCTAATGTGAACAAGCATCTCGCTGCACAGCTCCCAATTTAGGATTACCCCCAAAACTTTCACCCTAATTGTCAGTAGTCTCTTTCGTCTCCAGTGATAACTTGCCTTGTTTGGGGCGAACTATGTTTTAAAAACTCCTCGGAAGATCCATAATGACTATTTTCTTCGTGACTAGTTTCTTATATTTTCTTATTTTATGTCTAAACTCTTCCATATTGATTGTAACAGTAGGGGGCTTAGTCCAGTCCGATGTTCTAGGTTTGGGGGAAGGTGGCGACTTGCATGATGATGTCCGAACTTTCCCGTTGCGCTAGGCATAGAGCTGTCATGGCTGATCCGAGAGAGAAAACAATTGTAACAACAAAACTCATAAAAAAGGCAACAAAAAAAAAGAAAAGAGAGACCGAATAAAACAACGAGTACCAATAACAGTAACAGTAACAACAATTGCAATGAAAAAAATCGTAATAATCACTGACGCAGAGATGAGTTGAAACTTTACTGTGGACCCGGAAGAAAAGTTTCTACTCTGTTTACCTCAACGAGAATTCGCTCATGCAAAATAATCCTCATTTGCATAAGTGAACTTTCGTCATCGCTTTGGGTTCAATCTCCAATGGACGACACGCGGCGCACCTCTCACCCCTTTTTCCTCGTGAACCCACATGGTGGCTGTTTCATTGCGAACTGAAAGAGAAATTCTCTGGTCGTACAGCGTGGAAGTATATATCGTATTGCGATTGAAGCACAGATTGTCGGTGGACTACGAATGACGAGGTTAGTCGCCAGCGTTACTCAAGTGTACGGTCCGCTTTCTTCTCTAACGATTATAATTGTTGATGTGACACTGAGGACTGAAAAGGAAGTTGGTCCGTCGCACCACGGTTGAAGGACAGCTCGCCGGACTGAAGTAGAAATTTCAAAACCATCTCTGCCTATTTTCCATGATCACCGTGGTCACATCTCTACCGCCTTCTAGCGGGAATTCGGAGAAAAATGTTTCCGTAATGGAACTCAATTTTTATTCTATTACATTACTTTTTTAGTTTCGTATTATCTCTTCAAATTTACAACTTCAAAAAAAGCGTAACAAAGGTTTTCTCTCTAAACCCCTATATCAATAAAGCATGTGAGCAACTAGTGTATCTTTAATTTAATAGCATTACTAACAACATTTTATAAACCCTTCGTTTTCATTACATGCAACATAAAATATGCTACGCCCATGCTTGTAATTAAAGAAGCATTTACATATCAAAGGATACGTGGGTCCTTTTCTTTTGTAAAAAAAAAATATAGATGGGCGAGCCTAATGAGTGGGTGAGGCCTTCAGGAGGGGGGATATGATACCCAACAAAGCAAAGTTGGACGAAGACATTTTTCGGTAAGGGAGGGGAGGTAGTACAAAGACCTATATCTTAGATCTGGCTTTTCTCATTCAGTGCGAACTCGGCGCGAACTCGCCGCTGTTCCCCATTCAGACACTATGTTACGAGTCGGACATTTCAAATTCAGTTTTTCCACTTAAAGTAGTATATCGACAGACTCTCTTACGAGTGGGATATTTCAGCTACAGTTTTTCAACTTACAGTAGTGGATTTGGAAAGACCTTTACGATGCTGAATAAACTTCGACACTGATAAGTTCATTCGGATTTACACGTCAACCCCTCACGAGATCGACAGACACTATTGCGACTGGGTGGCCATTTGCACGACATAGGCAGAATGTAATGAGTCGGCGTCAACAGTATGACTTTGCTTCAACCAGAAACTCTATTTTTTACCAGACCCTGTTGGGTGGGTCGCTGAAGGAGCAATTTATTTAGCAGAAATTTCCCCTTTTGACTACTGCCTCAGCCCCCTTCAAGGTACAGCGAGAAGAGAGGTACTTTTATGTTCGATAATTTTGTATATCGTGCATATTTGTTATTTTTTCCCAGCACCTTAGGCCCTTTATTTCTCTTCGGCTATCTGCTTCTTTTTCTAGCAACTAGAGAATATGAGAGAAAAGAAAAAAGCCGGATAATCAAATTTACTCATTGTTTTCTTTTTTCTCATCGCTCTCTTTCTTTCTCTTTTTATCTCTCTTTTTCTCCCCCCCCCCCTCTCTCTCTCTCTCTCGCTCTCTCTCTCTCTCTCTCTGATTTCCGTTTTTCACTATTTCATTACTACACTTGGTTCAGCCGTAATAATCAATTCAAGTAAAGACTTTTTATCGAAACATTTTGCAAACTTCTGTATTTGATCTTATATTGATAATACTTTCAAACGCATAGAAGAAAATATATTTCCTTTCGTTTAAAATTTTGAAATATTGTGTAATTTACACAGTCCAACTAGCAATAGATTAACTGCTTATTATTACAGACTGGCAATGATGTGTCACACACGCGTTGTCGCCAGACGTCAACAACACTTTTCCGGATTCAAATGGATGTAATGAAAAAGTGGTTATTCGTTCTGAACTACGCTTTGATCTTAGCGAAGATATCAATAAAGACTATAAAGCTGAAAGAACAACGGTGACACAGAAGAGTATATAAAAACTAGATTATTTATTAATATGACTATTAAAAGGAAATCGGGATTATGGATAAAAGCATTGGGAATATACTCTACATAGTGAAAAGGCCCAGATCGACCCACAAGATATATTAAAACTAAATCAGGAAAAATAATTAGTTGCGGCAGCTATACAACCGGTTCAGTCTAATACCAATCGAACGTGACTCAATGTGTCAGTGCTCGATCTACGGAGGGTGTACTTACAGGTGCATGTGCATCAATCTCTGTGGTCATATCAGATTGTTATATTAGAGGAGAAAAGGTACTGCTTGACACGCATGTGTTTTGGGCTCAATGTGGCACCAGCAATTATGCGAGCCATCGTAGATGCGGCATTATCAAAGGATGACGATATTAGATCTATGATGTCTTTATAGACGAAAATATAGTGTTCGCAGCTAAAGTGAGGCAGCACCTGGCAAACTTTGGACTGGTAAGTAAGGAACCTGAATGGCTGCAGGACGGTGCGCGAGTACATAGCCTGAAAGTTTGGGGGAGTGCAGTATGCTGAGATGGCAACGAGGTAACGAGATTCCAAGTATGCCACGCAGCATCACTCGACATGCTGCGTTCTTTTTGTGCGGAAAACTAGTCGGGCACTTCCCGGTTGGTAAATGGATCAGAGTGGCAGCAGTGTTTATTAAGAGGAGAGAAGTGGCAGTCACCGAGGGCTGGGACGATGAGGTGGATTATGTTCCATTGACCATGATGATGACAGAAATCGTTGCGAGAGTGCACGAAGGAGACCCCGTGCGAGGCAAGTGGCGTGTTGACGGTCTTGAGGTCGATGTTTGGGTTGAGGGAAGCTCTTGAGCGACCGGGTATCACTGGAGCACAATGGAGCTATGATGAAAGATGCAAGTTGGTTATGCAAGGCAAACGATGCACAGCACATAAATCTAAAGGGTGTTAATATGGCACTAATGTGGGAAGCACCCATATTGCATCTTTTTACCGACTCTGACTGCGTGTACAAATGGATAACGAACACTCTTACGGGAAAGTGCAGGGTGCATACTGAAGCAGCGAGCGAAATGCTAATAAGACGACGACTTGGTGTACTTTCAAGCTTGATAGAAGAGTACGGGTTGTCAGTAGACATTACCCTTGTAAAGTCAGAACACAACCGAGCGGATAACCTGACGTGCGTACCGCATCGGTGGCTTGATTTAATCAGAAAGGTAGCTGAACCCCAGAGCCATGTATGCACTACATTAACAGGCAGGTCAGAATCCGAGCAAATAAGGTCCATCCATCATCAAAGTGGTCACCCTGGCCTAAAAAGGACGTGGTACTTTGTTAGGTAGGTCGACCCAACAATTTCTGAGGCATCCGTAAAGACAGTAGTTAAAGAGTGTAAAGAGTGTCAGTCGATTGATCCGCCGTCCACGCACTGACCGAGGGGCAACTTAAACGTCGGCGACACCTGGTATCGAGTGGGAATAGACATAACCCACTACCAGGGAAGGCACTATCTGTCGCTTATTGACTGTGGGCCCACGCGTTTTTTTTGTTTGGCGTTGTCTAAGACGGCAAGACGCAGCAAGCATCGTCGACCAATTGTAAGTCATATTTTACGAGCGCGGGCCACCAACTGAGGTACTCACTAACAATGACTCAGCATTTTGCAGTAAGACTTTCAGAGACTTTGTAAATTAGTGGGAAGTTCAGCTTCGATTTCGCTGTGCACACCATCAGATAATAGTATTGCGGAACGGTGACATCGAAGTGTGAAACGGATTGCCGCAAGAAAACTGTGCTCAGTGATGGAGGCAGTTTACTGGTATAACTTCACCCCGAAGGACGATGTGTCACCACTAACTGCCCCTGTCAACATGACCATCGTTACAAGGTAAGATGAAGGGCATTGATGTACTGCCCCCTGATGAGCCCGAACAGCAACACCTGAGTTACAAGGTGGGAGATTGTGTTTGGACAAAAATTCCGAATGAACGGTGTACATCTCCTTACACAGTTAGATGCGTTACGGGCATGATTAGCTCACAGAATGTCCTCATTGATGGGATGCCTCGGCACGTAAGGGACCTAAGTCCCGTTTTGGCCTGACTGCGTCAGAAAGTGGAAGTGACAGCGAGCCGTCCACTAGAAGTTCACGAGTGATCACGATGAGCGGATGATTCTTTTGCAGACGAGTCATCCGAAGAGGAAGCTGTGCTCGCATCACCACGAAGAGAGGTGGACAGTCCCAGGCCTGGTGCAGATGCATCGGATGTTCCCTCCGCAGCCATATTACCGCGGAGAAGCACCAGGAAAGAAAGACCTGCACCGGGCTGCCACATTTGTGATCATGAGATCAGGAGGAGTGTAGCGGAGAGCAGGAGAGGCAGACGACTGTTGTGGATCAAGACATATGCTCGCGGCGATCGAAGAGAAGACGTTTGGTTTGCTGCTTGTACGGAGCAGAGCTGTTGGCACGAATCCGGAAACGCCCACTTACGAAAAGTTTAATTTAATTTTTTCAAAGTGAGGAAACGGCAGTGAGCGGCTTTGCTGTGGCTCATTATCATATGTGTGAGATGTCGCTACTATAAGGAGCACGACAAAACGTGATTCTGGGAGATGCGCTGGAAGGTGGACGCGAACGGAAAAAGAAGAAAGTGCCGCATTTATTTTTGTGAAACGTTGTGTTGACTCGTTCAAGGAAGCGAACAGAAGAAGAAAGTGCCGCATTATTTTGACGAACCGTTGCATTGACTCGTTCACTACTTATTTCTATCTAATGTTACTATCATTGTTTTCTTGTTGCGGATTTCTTATGATATGGGGCACTTAACTATGTTCGATATCCTTTGAATCCTGACGCACACTAATAACCCATTGGCAGTCCTCAACTATTTGCTGGAGTGTTCAATATGGCTCATTTTCCACTGTGTTCGACAGAAATTCTTGTTCAAATATGAGACATTTGAAGTTTTTAGCACTTATTCCGATAATTTCAAGTCATCACATTGCTTATTTACTACGTTTGCAAACGTCGTGTGGTCTTCATCATCCTTTCTTCATCATTTGTGGAAGAGAGAATTTTTTCGGACTAAATAATGTTGTCAACAATTGCATCGTTTCACTAAATTTTCGTTCTGTTTAAAAAACGACAACTTTTCCTTCAATCCTTTTTGCGATGTTAGAGAGTTTTTTTTTAGAATTTACACACTTTTCTTGTTTAAATTTTATATTATTTCAACTTCTTGCTCTCCGAATTTTCTTGTCGTAAATGTTGTGCGATATACGTTCGAAGAAATATGTAGGACCGAATAAGTTCGAGTACCTTGTCTCCATTGTCGTGGAATGTGGGGTTGGAATTCTTGTTTCTAGTGTTGTACGACACATGTTTTGGTAATGTTCGAATGAATCCTCAACGCAAGTGATATGAGATGTAGGTATTGAATCCTCGTCGCCAGGTTTGTGGTCTTGAAGGGTCAGAAATAATCAAGACAAACACAGTTGTATAAATAACAAAAGTGTAGTAAAAAAAAGTATGGTACAGAAAGTATGCGTTCGATTCGGTGGTCATAACTACAATCAATAACTGCCACGACGCTTAGTCGCAACTGTATATATCAAATTGGATAATGGAAATGTGGATAAGTAAGAATACATATTAGTAGAAATAAGGACACAAACACATCATTAAAGCTGGACCAAGATATTTCGGTCGATGAGTTCGACCATATTAATTTGATGAAATGAGCTTTATTTAACAAGCTTGGGTATAGAAGTTTAAAAATATAAAAAGTCAACCCATCTGGGTAAAACCTCGGTACGATTCTGAAATAGGTAACATATAGATTTCAAATAAATTATTTTTATTAGCTCTCACTCTTCTGAAATCGAGCACTTTATTGATTTCTTTTCAATATAAATTGACACACACACTATATATATATATGTTTGTGTGTGTGTTTACGTGTGTGTATGTGTGTGTTTGTGTGCGCGTGTGTGTATGTGTGTGTGATAGCTGTTGGATTTCCCAGGTGGATTTGTTTTCCATGTGAAATGTTAATGTTTTCTCTTGGTTGTAATCGGATTTCTCAGATGAATTGCAAAACGAGTGTTTTGGCGTTCTTCTCGAGGGCTGGTTTAGCTTTGGGCTTAACACAATGGACAGTGTGCCTGATGAGATGGTGTCGGAGAGATAGATGGAACGGATACATTTTGAAATCTTAAGAGGGGTAAGCTTGCAGCAAAACTTTACTCAGCGGCAATAGGACGAAACTGAAGACTTTTTCTCCAAGTTCTGAATATATGAGGAAAGGTCTGCGTTTCGATTGATTCCAGGTGATGTTGATGTTCAGTCGTTGTGACGTTGATTGTCACTTGACACTTGATATTCCATATATGGGTTTTCTGCGCGATAACTTGGTTTCAATAAAAACATTATTAAGGACACTATTTAGAAAGTGAGTTGTTCATGTGGAACCGTGTTGACTTTGAAGACTCTTCGGTGCCTAAGATGATCTGTTTCGTTAGCGTGCTAGACTCTTCGGTGCCTAAGTTCATCAGTTTCCTTTGCGTTAGGTTGCGAAAAGATATTTTGGAAAAGCGAAAATTTCACACCTTCTTGTCGAAACTTTTGCTTCCAGTTTTGATAATTAGAACTTTGCTTTAAATTCTTCAGAAGTTTTTATTTCTTTATTTTTCAATCTATCTTTTGAATTACATATTTCTTATAAGCTCTGGCCGCTCGAAAGAAAAGTTAACGCCCTGAATATTTCACTTTTTGTTATTTCTGCTAACCATAGTGTTCAGACCCTTGCGATCATACCTCACATGGATATTACCTGCCATAATAATTATATTGTTGATATAATTATGGGCCATATTTTCTCCGTCAGGGTCAATTTCCCTGTTTTCTTAGTATTAACCCATCTGGCATTTTAGCGATATTTACTTTATATCGTTAATCGTATATATCGCTATTTCCCGTTGTTTAGAAAAAGTTAAAATCTATCTATTCTTTCCTTTTCTACTTTGTTGAAGATGAAACTAAAAAATCAAAAGTTCCTTTTTAAATCTTGGTACAGTTTTAAACCAAACATAAAATGTGAAGAATTTGATCAAGTAGTTCGTACCTTCATTGTAATGAAAGCCATATAATCATAACTGACCTATGAAAATGAAAAATCAACATGCAAGACATAATAGCTTTTATTAACAAACAAAAATCCGTAATTGGTTAATCTAGAAAATAAGCCACAACGTAATAACCGATCTTGTTATTAGACTCACGTCTCATTCACTTTTACCTAGTATACTATAAACATCTCATCATCACTATAGAAATCTGTCATGTGCAAAAGAGGTACTTTACTATAAGGGTTTAAGCATTTGTTATTAGTTATAGTCTTTTGGGAATTGTGTTACATAATTAAGTGACGTATGTGAAGACCTATTACATCAGCTAGTATGGATTTAGTATCTGAGTGAACCGGTGCAAGTTAACTTGACACAAAAATCTGAAAAACAGGTGCGCTTTCGGGATTAGCATATAAACAGGCATGAACTGTGGGTTAGATTGATTAAAGTTGGGGGTTCATAAATGTATTATGACAAATTCAGTGTCTCCTAGTAGCAGTGACGTAACGAAACCGTGTGAAAGAAAGACGTTTTCTTTCGACAGTCATTTTTGGGGGAAGCGGTGACGATCAGACTCTAATTCTGGATGTAATTAAAATAAAGGAAGTTGGGAATTTAATTCCTAAAAAAAGTTTAAAGCGCCACTTCTATGTCCACCCTTCATCCTTCCCTGTAACTAAGTAGTTAAGTTAAGAACATTTTAGTCTCTCTCCATTTAATGTGAATGTGTGACTTTTATTCGTATGACGAGAATTTCTCTCCAAAATAAAGACCCATTTAAACTCTCTGTCGTCTCACCCTTTAATTTATGTGCATGGAAAATTGTTGATTACAAACACGGCTACGATGATGATGACGACGGCGAAATTCATCCCACTAGACGGTGCTGGTGATGACAGTATACATAAAGAGATAAGACTACTGAGAACATTTGAAGTAAGTAACATTGATTTAGAGAACGTGTTGTTAATAAGGCAGCACGTAACAACGAATAGTTTTAAGAAAGCATTTAGGCAAGAAATTCATCGCGAAGCAGGTGATAATAGACGTAACAAAATGTGAGATATTATAAATAAGTTGTTTTCTCTCCCTGAATTATATATCCTAAGATGATATGAATTAAATCTTCCCGTGTTCCTGTGTTTGTTAATAACGACCATCCATCCGCATACCCCCCCCCTTTCCCACGAAAAGTCTTCATCGGACGCTGTTCCGGCCAGCAGAATAGCGAGTGATAAGGACACAGATCACAACAGTAGTGCATCCTTATGCGAGTGTGTGTGATGGTATCAAGAACAAAAAGAACGGCCGTAAGTGATCGTGTGTCAATTTCAAACTGGTCGATTGCCTTGGATAAATTCGACGCGATGGAAATCTGGCCTTTTCGCTTGACTTGAAATCAGGTCAGAAAGTTATTCATTCATCATTTTTATAATTGATGCCTACTACAGTCAAACATTAAAACAATAAGGAATGGTTGACACTGAATCAATAACTTTTAATTGAGAACATTTGATAATGATTAATCACATATCGTCTAATTTGAAATTTAGAAAAGTTAATTACGCTTTCGGTTGGATACAAGTTTATATCCATTTCAATCATAACTCTTATTCACTTTAGGGATTTATATATATATATATTATGTATATGGGTATAAAATAACTCAAGTTCAACATGGCCGGGTGTTCGATCTATAATGTATGCTGGTTGCATGTAAAAGTTTATTTTTCATTTATTTATCAAATATGGATTTTACAGGGTGCCGTTTTCGATACTAGACATTTCTGGATGATCGTTGCATATTTTTCAAACATTCATGCATGATATAAACTTAATAATAACATTTACAGAGACGAAAATATGTGTTGATTCTTCCTAATATCTACGAATAGTTATACTACATACAATGTTCGTGTAAATGACTGAATCCTTAGAAAGTGACCTCTAGTCTGTAGTGGAACGGGGTCATAAATGGATTGTAAATTTTAATGCTGCCAAGACAAAGCTCCTTTCCTTTAACAACTACAAGAAACCTCTTCAACCACCGATTGCAATGGCAAATAACACCCTACCCGAGATGCCAACGTTTAAACTCCTCGGCCTAACATACACAGTTAACAACAATCGAGACAAATACATAGAAGACATTGCCAAGGCTGCTGCAAAGAAAGTGGGCTTCCTCTACCGTGCTAGTAAACTATCCTATATCGCTACAAAGCCCCCATCCGCCCATGCTTGTAGTATTGTTGTCACATCTCTGCTAGGAAACATCCACTAGACTCTCTTAAGACAAAGTCCAAAAAGGAGTCGCTAATCTAATAGGTCCCTCACTATCCACAAGTCAAACCGCTGTACCGTCGCCGCAGTGTTGCATCTTTGTACTTGTTTTACAAGTATTTCAATGGAATGTGCTCCGATGAACTTGCTGCTCTAGTGCCCCCTCAACGTAAATACATTCGACCAACCCTGACAATCAGCTAAATCTCATCTATTCACTGTGTAGGTCCTCAAATGCCGGAGAGTCTTCTACTCCAATAGCTTCTTTCCTCGAGCTGCCGGCGTTTGGAACTCCCTCCTTTCTCTCTGTTTCCCCGACTGTACCGACATGCAAAAATTATAAGCTAATGTGAACAAGCATCTCGCTGCACAACTCCCAATTTAGGATGACCTCCTAAAATGTTCACCCTAATTCTGAGTAGCCTCATACGTCTACAGTGGCAACTTTCCTTGTTTGAGCTGAACTAAAAAAAATTTTAAATGATTATATTTTTACTTGCTTTTTTTTTCGTTTTGTTTTTCGTGCATTTTTTTTCCGTCTTTTTGTCAAATGTTATTCTGTAGCCTGGCACCTGGCTTCGATAGGATTATTAAGACCACATTAGTGTTTTTGAGAGTGCAAACAACAACACTAACAATTTGATATAAATGAGTATGAAATGGTTATATTGTTATAAAATGGCAAAGGGAGAAATGCATGTATATTAAAATGAAAGAACGATTGAGAATAAAAGGGTTGCCAATCAGCAAGTGCTAACAAAACACACCAACAAAGTATTATGAATGAAAGATTGATAAAACAAACAGAATTAAAGAGTTTACAACAATATGAAAGATATTTTCAGTGAATAGTTGTTTATTTACAAAAATGTATGCAACTCGTGTTTTGTTAAAGTAAAAGTAAATTCGTATTAATCAGAACGGTACAACTTCGTTGACCAGTTTTGATTCTGTTATCGGCATTCTTGCAGGGGGTGACTACGTAATGGTTGTTAACATCCCTAAGTGAAAGTGATATCATGGAATCGACTGGATTCGAACTTGGCACACCCAGGTCGGCAGTCTGCATCGTTATCCGCTTAACCGCCGTCACCTCCCATCGTGACCTGTTAAGAAGGTGTATAAGAAGACACGAGAGTTATAAGTGTGTATGTCTATATGTTTGTCAGTGTGAATATGCATGTGTGAGTAATAGGCAGTGTAGGCATTGTGTATGTATGTGTCTACCTTTGTTCTGTCAGTGTGTATGTGTGTGAGTGAGTGTAGTAATCATTTGCTTCTGCCACCGTTGTCAGCGTGTGTGTACGTGTGTGTGAGTTCACGAAACGTTATGCGAGAGTTGGAGGTTCATTTTGCCGGTAGTTGAGTATTTTTTGCTTCCCCTGGCCGAAGGACTTGCAGTGAGATGAGCGTACGTTTGAATCTGTCTTCTTGGGCCTTTGACTGTCTTATTTATTTTTATTTTTATTTTCATATCGGCTCGCTAACTATCTCGCTTAAAACGAACGGGAATTATTTGGTAGAATTTAGATAGATTTCGTTGCTTGTAGTGTATGCGTACTTAAATATCAAACTTAACTTGTTTAAGCATCAATGATTAACTTTAACCGCCTCCCGTTGGTGCGATGAGGTTCTGCTTGAAGGCGTGAAATGCCAAGAACTTGCAACCGACCGAGGCAAGTTGATTCAACGTCATATTGCAAGACATTAAAGAGAATATGTAAAATAATTGCAAGTAATGCAATGCATATAAGTCGATGAAAAGTCTAAATTCGCTTAGCATACTATAGCCCATTTGTGTTGGTGGCCACGTAAATCGTTACCAAATGACGACCTTTGCTTGGACTCATCCATCTGACCAACATACGCGCATACGCATCTCTTAGGAAGTGTATGTGTTGTTACATCGATTTGTGTGATGGGCACGGGCCACTGGGGTATCTGGCTACTCTCCAGTCTGGAATGATTGCCAATTCCTTAGATTCTTCGATTTGTTATTGTAAGCAAATGAAGCAAAATATTTCCCAGTGATAGACACCGGTTTGTGTATGATGGAAATTTCTGTTACACGGGGTATTGAGTCGCATGCTGATTCCGTCGCTACTTGATTATTGGTATATTGCTTACATCTCTAGTATCAATACCATCAATCAATCCTAAATTCTTCTTTGTTTTTTTGTTCACTGTTTTCTTCATTTAATGCGATAGTACAATATAGTACATAAAATAGAATCTAATAGTTTACTTACATTTATGTATTGGCTTGAGCAAACTAGCTCTACTCTCATTGCAAAATGTTACTTTTTTATTTACAAGTTACTTATGTATTTGTATATTTTTATCATCTATCAGTCCTAAGATCAACGACAACATCGACAGTTGCAAATGTAGAATAAGAAGAACCTGCCCGCTAGAGTAACTGCTGCATAAATGATGTTGGGTATAAGGCCAACATTTTCCCGAAAGAGGATAGCAACAGCTGGGGTATATATATCGGGGTTTCAGTTGGTAACTGAAAACAACAAAATATTTTTTTTTCAAAACAAGAATTAAAAAGTCAAATGGCATTGTCGAAACACTGGGTCACTGAAGGAAAATAAGTTCACCCTATAAGTCTAACAATGCGAAAAGTTTCAAGCAAAAATGCAACCTATGTCTGGAGCAGAAAATCAGAATCTTAAAGTATGAATACAATAACATATAAAATCAAAAGAAACGAGATAATTTCTCTATGCCGTCACAGAAATAAGTTTTAGATAATAAATCAGTAAGCAAATTAAATAACCCCTAATCTAAAATTAGAACGACACAAAATACTATTAGAAATACTAAATAAGTTTTAATAAAAATCCTATATAAGACATACGACAAAATCCAGTACATTATTAAATTATATCATACTCCTCTATACTGTAACAACCAATAGTAATGGAACTGATGTGCTGAATAATATATAATTTAGAGTACTAATATATATATATATATATATATATATATATATATATATATATATATGCACTAAGCACCTTTAAAATATTTAAAGTTGAGCACTCTCGGTGATGTTAAAAATAGACTGTCAAAAGCTCTAATGCAAAGTTCCGAATACGTTCGTCGAACACTCTCGACTAGTCTTCTATCTGTACCCGCTTCTAAGTACATATAGATCTTATTTTCCCTTAATTACATGACAGTTTTCGTTGGCCGAGTAGATATGGCGACTGCTTGCAGATTCTAAGCTGATTCTGTGAACCAGGTTCGCGCCTCCCGACCGTCTGAAATTGTTACTTTCCTGCACTGATGAGAGCAATATGCTTGAAACTCTAGCGTCTGTAAGTATTAATAATTTAATATTTATTTATAAATATTATACTAAGCCCCTTGAAGAAATTAAAGTTGAGCACTCTCGGGGATGTTAAAAATAGACTGTCAAAAAGCTAATGATTTAATATTTATTTATAAATATTATATATATATATATATATATATATATATATAGACGGATTTTCAACTTGGCCACGAGAATGTCTCAACCAAGAGGACAAAAGAAAAAAAGAAAAAGAAGAAATATTCTTCTGAAGATGGTAGATTTACCGAAAGCACTCAAGTTTATTAAAAAAAAAATGTTTTTAAGATGAATAAATAATTTATTTTTAAAAACAAATAATCTGTGTTGTGCAAGGTTTTCTAAATATTTTATAAAAAAATATCTTCGTTATTATCGCCACCCACCCAACGCTTCAAATTGTGTGACTTTTCAAAATATATATATTATGATTAAATCTAATTGATAAAGATCTTATTAGCCGTATAATGAAGATTCGAGATCAATCATAGCTTAATGAAATTAATACACGATATCGGCAAAGAAATAAGAGAGTCTCCTCTCTTCACCAGCCACTGAGAAGAGCGATCCTTCCCGGGTGTAAATTTTCTTTCAATCTATTCGAAATTGTTTCTAAATTGTTCATTTCGTACATGAAGATCATACCGTAAGGTAGGTCAATCTAAAGTATTACATTTGACTGATGTTTTGAGTTTTTCATTCAATTTCCTTAATATTGCTCTGTAATTGTATTGAATTATCTAACAAGAGTTAACCTGATAAGTAACATGCATCGAACTCGGATCTACCATGGTATAAGTTGAGCACTCTCGGGGATGTTAAAAATAGACTGTCAAAAAGCTCTAATGCAAAGTTCCAAATACGTTCGTCGAACACTCTCGACTAGTCTTCTATCTGTGCCCGCTTCTAGGTACATATAGATCTTAATTTCCCTTAATTACGTGACAGTTTCCGTTGGCCGAGTGGATATGGCAACTGCTTGCAGATTCTAGACTGACTCTGTGAACCGGGTTCGCTGCTCCCGGTCGTCTGAAATTGTTACTTTCCTGCACTGATGAGAGCAATAAGCTTCAAACGCTAGCGTCTGTAGGTATTAATAAATTTATATATATATATATATATATTTATATATTTGTATAGATGAAATAGTGTTCGATAACAAGTAAAGCTGTATTATAGAATATTTTTTATCATCCGATACATATGTGCGTGTATGTTTCAGCGATGTTTTTTTTCAAAATCCAGCTTCTTCAGTCGAAGAGAAATCGAAAAATTACATTTTTGCATAAAACTTTGATTAGAATCGGGAGTGGTAAGAGAGAATAGTGGAGGAGGAAAGGTATGTATTCGCTGACACAGTTACTTATTCCTAAACTCGTACGTATATACATACATATTCACACTCACACGCTACCATTCGAATGTCTTTCAGCGATAAAATTCTTATCCTTTCATTTATCTTCATAGAACATCTTCAAGTATTTCTCCATATCGGTTAGCATTTCAGACGTTCCGTCTCTTTTGATATTTTGGTCAGTGGTTGGACCCACACGTCCATTAGCATACGAGTTAAACGTATATGAATAAACATATACATCCGCTAACATATAACCCTATATATATACACATAAATAAACATACACTTATACATATATATATATACACATACATACATATATATAGTATATTTATATATATATATATATACAAGCATTATTAGTTACATATGTGCATACATGATTCAGCTACGATGTCTCTCGAGAACCAGCTTCCTCAGACCTACAGAGAATATGAAATAACAAATCACAAACTTTTTTATCATGTGTATTATATTGGTTGAGAATGGATGGTTGTATAATTAAACAGGCAAGATTCATATCCAATTACACATTCGCGTCATTCTCTATCTTAAACTTTTAATCATTTTAGTTTATTGAGTATGTTTGACCGCTTTCAAATCGTTTTATACATTTTATTATCTTACTCGAGGGCAAATTCCACGTAAAAATTTGGGAATTTCCTTGCTTTTGTACATTTAGTGTATATGAATTTTCATCTTAACACTATTAAGGGCATATGATTCCAGTATACTGGCATTTATCATGGAATATAAACATAAAGATTACGTATAACATAGGAAACAAAGAAAAATAAAGAGAAAATAGATAAAATCAAACCCTACACTAAGGTACAATATAGTAACATAGAATAACATAAAGTAATAAAATAAAAAATAAAATAAACCCAAAAGTAGTATAAGAGAAGGGTTGGGCAGAGTCATTCCAGCTATTAGTGGACAGCAGGGTTTGTAATTCAAAATCTGTTCAGTGTGTGTGTTCCTTGAAATGTCTGCAATTCAGAGCCGTTTCTTGTCTAACAATAAGTAATTTTCTCCTGTTTTATACCTTATAATTTCGAGTTTTTCACCAAGACACAAAAAACGGGAGAGTTAAGTAATCCACAGGTCCTGGCTTTTCTGATAATTTGTTTTCATCTAATTATTAGGATTTTCCCATCCTCGATTAATTTCCAGAAATAAAAATTGAAATAACAATAATACATATATATATATATATATATATATATATATATATATATATATATATATATATATATATATTGTCACGCATAGCCTTCGTCGGTACAACGGCAGCGAGCACCGTGACAATGAGAAATGAAAAAAAGGTAAATAGGTCTGGAAGTACCTCGTAAATCCCTAGGGCCCAATGCTAATAGGAATAATATTGAACAGGTAAAAGACGGCTCAAACATCCAGTTAAAATTCAAACAAATATTTGTTTATATAAAGGTATGAAATAAAAAAGTGGCAAACATGTATGAAGAAAAACAACAAAAAGAACAAAGTAATATTTTAGGGGATTTGATAATGCCTACAGTTATAGAATAAGTAAAATCTATAAATAAAAATCGTGTCCAGACAAATCAAAGAAGAAATGTATTAGTCACTTACAAAAATGGATGTACACGACTTCCCACGGAAGTTGAAAAGTCGTATAGTCTAGGAATTACACAATCATCCAAGATTCACACTGATCTTTGGATGTAAAAGTCAACGGCAGATACCAAGGCACAAGTCCTTCAGAAATCAGGTGTATGGGTGGGGTCTCGGTGTTTTAGTCGCGCAGTACAATCCTCATATAGTAATTGTAGTCATATTCTCCTGGCGATACTGTAAGATGTTCTTGTCCGCGACAGATTTTGATGATGGGGAGAATTCGTCTCGAAGCGTGGGGATTCGCTTTCGGCTGTATATCCATATAGAAGAAATCTCTGGGTCACTGTGTCAAAAGGGGTCATGAACAGATGCCTCTCTCAATTCTCTGTTTGCGTCTTCATTTCCTTCTTCTTTTTCTTCTTTATCTTCTTCTTTTTCATTCCCTCGCGGCGACGATTGGCGAGATTTGTCTCCGTTTGAGAGCAACTGATTCTTTGACTGATAGCAACTAAATGGTCGATTCGCCAACTCACTTTTTATATATCTCCGCCGATGTGCGTAGGCGGGTTACGTGAAAAGGTGGCATTCACTTTGATTTGAGATCAAGGCGATGCGTAAGTCTTAAAAGGGGAAGGGGAGATAGGTTGACAGGAAATAGCGTTTGACTTTCTGTCGAATAATTGTTTAGGATAGAGGAGGGGAGGTCGGCCGACATTCAACTTCCCTTCGGTGACTTTCTGTCTTCAAAGGAAAAATAGACAAACATATGATGAAAGAGACTGCTTGTTTGGGTTATATTTATGAAACACATTTTGTTTCTCTTATAATTTTAATTAAAATATCCTTTCTCTGTAACATACCTACCTCCCACCCCACCCCACTTCGCAAGATTATTTCGGAACACTGGAAAAGGGTTATTTCTAACCTACTTTATTAAAATCTATTTCTGCTATATAAGGCACGAGATTAAGGCATCTACACACACATTGTCGGTGTCTCGGATTATCTCGGCTGACAAGGTGTTTTTTACATACGGACTCTTTGTAGACGTTCGCAGCTGTAGGTTCATGGGCAACTCTAGTTGTAGCTAGGACAGGGTTCGATTAGTCTTCCCAATCACAAAGTTTAATCATAGCTACATGACACTTTTGTGTAGCTTCCTAGTGATCCGGCGTTTTGATGATGAAGCGGGTGTTAGTGAACTTTCGAGCGATCTCGTAAGATCCGTGATATCGACTTTTAGAAGAGTTACCTTCTGGATAGTCGCGTGAGGACTTTATCTCCGACTTTAATAGTACGGGAACGGAGTTACCTTTTTCAACCCTCTTTATTTCGACGCGTTCTTCTATTTTAGACTACTCCGGGACATCTCTGTTTCACATTTTTTGGTATTCTCTGAGACGCTCGGTGTCTCCACCTCTCCAGGGTGGGGTTTGACTTTCTTTCCAGCCAAGTCATTGCCGGGACCATTACTACACCTATAATGGGCAACTCCGATTTCGACGATTCATTGTACAATCTCGAGATCAAAGGTCACTCTATTGTGTTGGGATTTTTCCCGTTAAAATGAAGGACGAAGACTGTAGTCCGCTGGAAGAAATGTTGGTGGCATATAAACGTGACTAGACAAGAACAGAGATAACAAACTGTGATTATATTTTTCTTTCTCCTGATTTCCTCGTGTCCATACTCCTTATCGCAACAAAATGTTACCATAGTCTTGCTCTGCCAAATGATATCTCTCCGAACAGTCTTTCATCCAGCGCACACACCAACGTAGTCACCAACTCAAATCACCAACTCATAGTCACCGACTTCCTTCAAAACATTCCCCTTTTATTGCCAGTGACATTGCACTCATGCAAATGAGCAGTGAGCTCTTCTGCCAGAGAGATCAGGAAGTAATGGGGGATCTTTGCTATAACTAGCCATTTCACTCAGGTTCTGTTTCTTTATGAATCCATTCCTGGCTGGGGTAAGTCATACTTTGCTAACCACACAAACAACTTGTGGTTGATAAAGAAGGGGTATTTATATAGATGAAAAAAGAGAAGAACGAAATAGAATGTTGCTTGCAAAAGAAGTGCCTTTGTGGACTCACTGTAAATGCCAGTTGTCTTGTAACAAGATGCTGTGAAGAGTAGTTGAACATCAAGAGGGCTTCGCGCGTATTATATACGCTGAAAGAGCATGAGCCCGCTCTCACCTGACATGGCAGAGAAGAACGATGTTGATCGGCTGCGAGGCTGGAGAAAAAAGGCCGTTATTTTCAAAAAAGGCGCTCTCCTGTGTTTTCTGCGGAGATTGAAGCAGTGGTCTGTGATTGGCTGATTTTCATCCAATCACAGGGCACTTAGAATTCACTGTGCTTAATAATAATTCCAATAATTGAGTTGGATGCTAACACAGTCATTCCCGACTCCTCGTATTGTCACGACTTCGCTCGTAGCCATATTCGCACCACGCGGCAGACACCTATTTAATATTACGGACTGGGTCGCTCAAGTGTCTCGCAATATCTCCTCGTGGATGTATTTCCCCCTTTGATATAAAGGGTCTACATTCTGTTATGATCTCCTCCGAGCGTTTTCTCGCGAGGTCTTTCTTTAATGCAATAAACCTTTTCGGTTTACCATGAGCTTTTTGCTGAACAACTCGTCGCTACATGTTCTACTTTCCCACAGTAGCGATACGTGTCGTCCTCCATCTCTCCGCTTGTTGATTGTTCAGAAAATGGATTTCGTTTCTTAGGTTACCCGGTCGGTTCTGGTTCTCTGTTTAACTCGACCCTGTGCTCGGACCAGCACTAGACACCATTCTGAGGTCAACGCAGCTTCCGTCAGCAAACGGGTCGTTCGACCTGTTCCTACCCCACTTATGTGTTAACGCATATTCGTCCGCGAGGGTGGCTATATCATATGCTGTGTCAACTTGTCTCTCGTTCAGATAAACCATGAGATCATTGTGGACATACCGCTGGAATTTCTCCATCAGCATCAACTACCTCAGTCTATCGTGGTCTGCTTCCACGCTCTTGGCTGTACACAACCTGTTGAAGTACGTCTCTTTCTGTCGAAAGAATTCGATGTATGTCTGTCTGTCATCCTTTTCACAACCTCTAAACATCTATATGTATGCTTCTGGTACCATCTTATAGCTTCTTAAAATTGTGGATTTCAAAATGTTATAGTCGGCGCAATCCGTCGCTGATAGAGACGCGTATATATCCTGAGCTTTACCCTTTAACACTGTTTGTAGGAGTAAAGTCCAGTTATCGAGTGGCCAGTCCAGGCTTGAGGCGATCTTCTCAAAGTGGTGGAAGTACTTTTCTACATCAACCTCATTGAATGCTGGCACGAGTCTGACCTGCTTAGCAAGGTTGAACTCGTTTCATCTCTCATGAAGCAGCATTCTCCTATCTTCTAGTTCTTGGGGCCTGGTCTCCTGTTCTATGCTAGTTTTCTATAACTCTATCCTTTCACCGGCATCTATCCTAGCTTTTTTCCATTTCTATTTTGCTATTCGCCTCGATCTTGTCTTTCTCAAGCTCCATCTGGGTCTGTGAAAGTCCGGGCGAGTCTGGCGCAAGATTGTCCAACACATCTTCTTCGAAGATATTGTCAATCATGTGCTCCGCCATTATTTTTATTAACTTGAGTTTCCTCATAGACCGTTTGGTTTCTAATCCTAACCCTATCTCAATTATGTCATCTTTCTTTAATCTATTCATTTCCGTCGAACGAGGGAGAATTTAAAAATACTTCTACTATAGACATCTTGGTGTTACGTTACCCGCTGTCTCGTACCTGCTCTGTCCCTCTATGGAGTCTTAATTTAACTAGAGAAAATATTACCGGACGATGCTCCCAATCTTGTCACGCACAGCCTTCGTCGGGACACCGGCAGCGAGCAAGTGATAATGATAAATAAAGAAAAAATGTAAATAGGTCCGAAGTGGCTCGTAAATTCCCTACTTCAGTGTAATAATGAACTGATCCAGATTATAAATAATCCGTTTCTTTTTATACTAACTTTACTTGTCTGCTAAATAAAACCTAAGTAAGTTTTCCATGCATGTGTCTTTTATTTTTACAACACTAACCCTCTGTTAGTGTTGTCCATGCTTTGTGCCTTTTATTTTTTACAACACTAACCCTCTGTTAGTGTTGTCCATGATTTGTGCCTTTTATTTTTTACAACACTAACCCTCTGTTAGTGTTGTCCATGCTTTGTACCTTTTATTTTTTACAACATTAACCGTCTGTTAGTGTTGTCCATGCTTTGTGCCTTTTATTTTTTACAACACTAACTTTCTGTTAGTGTTGTCCATGCTTTGTGCCTTTTATTTTTTACAACACTAACCCTCTGTTAGTGTTGTCCATGCTTTGTGCCCTTTATTTTTTACAACACTAACCCTCTGTTAGTGTTGTCCATGCTTTGTGTCTTTTATTTTTTTACAACACTAACCCTCTGTTAGTGTTGTAAAAAATAAAAGACACAAAGCATGGAAAACCTTAGGTTAACCTTAACGAAACATCCATATTATACGGCATGAGTGGAGAGAGGATCAAACCGATGTTCAACAACACAAACGGCATTCAAACTGAGATCAGGGTAAACATCAAACAACTTATCGAAATTATCTCAATGATTTGAGCAATGAGAACAATCAGAAGCAGTCATAAACTCAAGACCATCTCGAATAACAAGAACGCCACATCGGTTAAAGATTAGGCTTGTGCGCTCTCCGGTCATCTCCATACTTTTGAATACCTATGAATCGTGGACTCTAAGAGGCGAATACATGCCAAAGAGAGGCGCTGTTTTCATAAACGCCTCGGCATCTTCTAAAAGGCAGTGCGGAATTGGCATCTACTAGGATCACTTGACCAAAGTAAAAATATGAAACCTGAAGTGATACATACACATCAGACGATCGACAGGATTTTCCAAATGAAGATGAAGATTAGTATAAAGTATGTGGTCGACCGTTTTGCTCGATTACGTCTATTTGGAGCAGTGGTAAAATGCGACTTTATCTATGCACTCTGATGTGATTTGTCAAGACTATTCGTGCTCTTATAGCTAGACGCTCCTCAGATTCGGCACACCACCTATAAAAAGCTAAGATTCATAACGTATAATATGCACTCAGCTTGAATTTCCTAATCAGGTGAGGACGTTATTCTAGCGGGAAAAGCTCCGTGTTCTCAAACACTTTCTTAATAATAGCTTACGAAAGTAGAACTGTTCTAGATACATACCAATAGGCAATCTCACCGCAGTGTATCTATAATAGGAGGGTTTGAACATTTGAAGCAATTTTATTGGCTTAAGTTAGACAATTGTGGGATTTAACAAATATATTTTCATGCTCTCTTAGCTTATGTTGAAACGCATCTATTTTATTGTTGTAATGGAGAGAGGCAATACCGCCGACAAAAAAATAGCCTGCGTCGTGCATGAAAGACTGGAAGAGACATTTTCATAGCATGCAGGCGAACTGATAAATAAAAGAAGCTGAAAATGAAAATAGAATGAACTAGAGAACGGCAGGAACGACAGTTTATTGTTAGAAGATAGTCCCGGATTTCTTGCTTTGACTGCCTGGGGAATAGACGATTCTCTGCTTTGGGAACGTGAGAATGAGCTGCTAAAAGTTTCAGACACTATTACCAGAATAAAGGTGTTCTCTTGCTGCGAAAAGCTCATTGTGCATTTTCCAGTGTGCGGCTGGCTGCGGGTAGCGACTCATGCCATCAAGCAAAGTGCAAGCGCGGTGACAGAATGATGAGACGATAAATCTTAGACTGTTAACAGTGAGTCAGGCCAACCCATGCAAAAGTAAAGTGTGCGTCAATGGCGAGGAGCTTTACGTGTGGGTTGACGCGAGTTCCTTAGCCACAGGTGACCTACTCGAATCACATGGTACCGCAATTGAAGATGTGTTGGATGCGGCCAGAATCGGACACACGACACATCAACCTCTCGTTGGATGCTATTCTAAAAGGTGTCAATGAAGACCGGCTCCTTATGTATCCACCGATGCCTTACTAACACGTTGACTAGAGTTCCGCAGAGGTGGTTGGAAGCAATGAAGAAGGAAACAGATCCTGTGTCGCAGATATGTGCCACCGACAATAACAGCATGGAGCTGAGCCAAATACGACATATCCATTTAAACAGCGGTCATCCTAGAGTGAAACTAGAGTGAAACTAACAACCTACTTTGTCAGCAAAAATTTCACACTTTTTATTCAGCTATTTTGTACTGCCAGAAGCGCATATTTATCATAATCGCGACCTCGCCTCGAACACAAACGGCTTCGGGTTCGCTCATGCGTGTAACAACTGTTTCCTTGCAGCGGTCGCATGATAGTTATGGCCGCTCATCCCTTTGTCTCTCCGCACCATTACCACAATCTCATTAAGCCAGTAAATGTAACAGTTCAATTTAATTTTGTGAAACATACATTTCAATATTTTCTTAAAAGGTATGATACTGGATGTGGAGGTTAGTTGGACACCATATCACTTCTAAAAGTTGTTAGGGTAAGAAATTAACATCAAATCGGTATTCTTAGTAATCTTCAAAGTGAACAGAAAGAAGATAAACGACAGCTTGCTGTCCAGTTTTTCTTCTTTATTTTCTCTTTGCGATATTTTCAGTCTTACTAAAAATGTCCTCGTCAAGAAGCTACGCCTATTCTTATAAGTTGGGTTTGTTGCGCTCGAGAAGCTGAGCCAATTACTGTGATGAACATTAAAGTCCCAAAACACATGGTTTTGAGCACTGGGATATGAGGACAGTGAGCAACTATAGAGAAAACATAGGTTGCTAACGCTACGTTGTATAGTTAGTTGAAAGCACATTATCTTCATCGAATTCATTTTGAAGATGTATTCGTATGTTTTGGGTAAAAAGAATAATTTCCTACAATTGAAAAATATCTCTACATAAAGGTAGTAAACTTACCAACTAAAGTTAGTACACAAAACACGGGCAGAGGCTTTAACCTTACTTGGTTACTATGTGGACAAATGTGAATCTTTTTAAACGGTTTGTCTCGTTTGTCTCGTTAGCTTTCTTTCTGTTAAAATTGTGAACACGCATCGGTTTTTGCGAAATCAATAAAAGATGTTATCAGTAAAACGAAGCGATTTATATCCAGAAATGAAATCGTCTTAACAAGCGAACATATATTTTTACGAATAAATGTCTTTTCTTCCGCCGTTTGTATCAACTACAACAACTCTACAATCTATTCTACTAAATCACTAATCTTCCGTTTATCATTTGTTTATTCGAACTGCCTTACTCACCACTGTGGCATGTATGTGTGTCATAGGAATTGGATAAACATTAATGAATTAATGATTATATTTTAATTTTGTTAATCGATACATCATAGGCTTGTCAGAATAAAAATTCAGAAAATGATAAGCACTTTCTTAGCATTATTCGTCTTTTTTTGCCTCTCTGGTTAACCAATTGGCAATACATTTTAATTAATTATTTATTAAAATTTATCAATCGGAAAATATGTTTACGCCTTCTCGAATGATACAATTTCACGGCATAGTTATACTGTTACTGCACACTGAAGTTGTCTAAAACCTTGAAAACAAATACTGTTTTCATAAATATACCCTTTAATTTCATTGTTGATATTTATTTTTATGTCTTCTCTAAAATAAATTGGATAAGAATTAATTTATTATTCATTAGAATTGTAACTCTTCTCGTTCATCTTGTCTCAATTACTAGGTGTTACATGTAATGCCTCTGGGTAGTAGTAGTAGTAGTAGTAGTAGTAGTAGTGTTATCTGCTTTTTCCTTATATTTTTCTCCCTTCTTTCTTAAACAGTCTCTCTCTCTTTTTCAGGATTGATTGACATATTTTCAGCAGCAATTATCCTAATTTTTCTTCCAGAATTATAGTTACTATAAAAAATATACTCTCTCCGGTCGCATATTTTTTATAGTTCTTTTATTTAATTGCTCAGTAAAATGTGTTTATTTTACAACTACTACCATCAATGACTCTTTAATTAATTATGTTTATAATTTTTATTAAGATTTTTATCGAGGAAAATACTTTAAATACATCTGGAAATATGAAAAAAAATCATGAGTGTATATTTACGAATATTAATTTATTAGAAGCTTTAAAACAAATTAATTATGTAAATTTGAAAAACGCGTGATGTTTGGGTAAGCTTTGGAATGGGTATATAAAGCAGTAGATATCATGAGTGTATATTTGCGAATATTAATTTATTAGAAGCTTTAAAACAAATTAATTATGTAAATTTGAAAAACGCGTGATGTTTGGGTAAGCTTTGGAATGGGTATATAAAGCAGTAGATATCATGAGTGTATATTTGCGAATATTAATTTATTAGAAGCTTTAAAACAAATTAATTATGTAAATTTGAAAAACGCGTGATGTTTGGGTAAGCTTTGGAATGGGTATATAAAGCAGTAGATATCATGAGTGTATATTTGCGAATATTAATTTATTAGAAGCTTTAAAACAAATTAATTATGTAAATTTGAAAAACGCGTGATGTTTGGGTAAGCTTTGGAATGGGTATATAAAGCAGTAGATATCATGAGTGTATATTTGCGAATATTAATTTATTAGAAGCTTTAAAACAAATTAATTATGTAAATTTGAAAAACGCGTGATGTTTGGGTAAGCTTTGGAATGGGTATATAAAGCAGTAGATATCATGAGTGTATATTTGCGAATATTAATTTATTAGAAGCTTTAAAACAAATTAATTATGTAAATTTGAAAGATGCGTGAAGTTTGGGAAAGTTGTGGAATGAGGATATATAGGAGCTGATAATAAAAAATATATTGGGTCCTCACTGAAGACGAAATACAAATAAAATGTAAAGGCATCAATGACACAAAACAAAGGAACGAATAAATACTGGCATTTGCTATTACAACATGAAAACATTATCACAAAGTGGGAAAATAATAAACCTTGTATTAACAATACATTTTTATCAAAAATCAAAAGTCTATAAACACACAAAAAATAATTTTAGAGAATTTTATCCTGATTTTCACAAGTACATGTCATTGATATAGTAGGTCGTCTACATACATCTAATAGACATTCATGCATAGTGACTATGATTAATAAATTCACTCTTTGACCATCTACCATGGCAATTAATTATATACATATCAAAACGTTAATGAAGCAATGAGAAACTGATGTGGTACTTGTCTCACCATAGAATCTGTGGAAGTTTGTGTTGTGTTTTGATGCATGATATTCATGATATTCATGTGTCATAAAATGAGTTTTTGCTGCAGGGAACAGATTTCAAAAACCGACTTTGTGGAGTTTTTTTTGTTGAATCTGTAAGGAACCTATGACATTCATTTGTTCCATTGAATACATGTTTTTGCAATTCCGGGTTGATGTGTATCATCGGCACTATCTAAGATTTATATGGTGAAAAATGATTATGTGGATAGAATTCAACCAGAACCACAGTGTACTTGTTGTTTTCATAAATGTTTATTTCTGATAGAGATATTGTTCTCATAAATGTTTTTTTTCTATTGGTTGTGTTGTTCTCATACATGTTTGTATTTAGTAGAGATATTGTTCTCATAAATGTTTTTACTATGAGAGATGTTGTTCTCATAAATATTTATTTCTATCAGAAATGTTATATTAATAATATTTTTTTAATTAGAGATGTTCTCATAAATGTTTTTACTATGAGAGATGTTGTTCTCATAAATATTTATTTCTATCGGAAATGTTATATTAATAATTTTTTTTAATTAGAGATGTTTTTATAAATGTTTTTACTATGAGAGATGTTGTTCTCATAAATATTTATTTCTATCGGAAATGTTATATTAATATTTTTTAAATTAGAGATGTTGTATTTATAATTGTATTTACTATTAGAGATGTTGTTCTCATAAATATTTATTTCTATCGGAAATGTTATATTAATAATTTTTTTTAATTAGAGATGTTTTTATAAATGTTTTTACTATGAGAGATGTTGTTCTCATAAATATTTATTACTATTGGAAATGTTATATTAATAATTTTTTTTAATTAGAGATGTTTTTATAAATGTTTTTACTATGAGAGATGTTGTTCTCATAAATATTTATTTCTATCGGAAATGTTATATTAATATTTTTTAAATTAGAGATGTTGTATTTATAATTGTATTTACTATTAGAGATGTTGTTCTCATAAATATTTATTTCTATCGGAAATGTTATATTAATAATTTTTTTTAATTAGAGATGTTTTTATAAATGTTTTTACTATGAGAGATGTTGTTCTCATAAATATTTATTACTATTGGAAATGTTATATTAATAATTTTTTTTAATTAGAGATGTTTTTATAAATGTTTTTACTATGAGAGATGTTGTTCTCATAAATATTTATTTCTATCGGAAATGTTATATTAATATTTTTTAAATTAGAGATGTTGTATTTATAATTGTATTTACTATTAGAGATGTTGTTCTCATAAATATTTATTTCTATCGGAAATGTTATATTAATAATTTTTTTTAATTAGAGATGTTTTTATAAATGTTTTTACTATGAGAGATGTTGTTCTCATAAATATTTATTACTATTGGAAATGTTATATTAATAATTTTTTTTAATTAGAGATGTTTTTATAAATGTTTTTACTATGAGAGATGTTGTTCTCATAAATATTTATTTCTATCGGAAATGTTATATTAATATTTTTTAAATTAGAGATGTTGTATTTATAATTGTATTTACTATTAGAGATGTTGTTCTCATAAATATTTATTTCTATCGGAAATGTTATATTAATAATTTTTTTTAATTAGAGATGTTTTTATAAATGTTTTTACTATGAGAGATGTTGTTCTCATAAATATTTATTACTATTGGAAATGTTATATTAATAATTTTTTTTAATTAGAGATGTTTTTATAAATGTTTTTACTATGAGAGATGTTGTTCTCATAAATATTTATTTCTATCGGAAATGTTATATTAATATTTTTTAAATTAGAGATGTTGTATTTATAATTGTATTTACTATTAGAGATGTTGTTCTCATAAATATTTATTTCTATCGGAAATGTTATATTAATAATTTTTTTTAATTAGAGATGTTTTTATAAATGTTTTTACTATGAGAGATGTTGTTCTCATAAATATTTATTACTATTGGAAATGTTATATTAATAATTTTTTTTAATTAGAGATGTTTTTATAAATGTTTTTACTATTAGAGATGTTGTTCTCATAAATATTTATTTCTATCGGAAATGTTATATTAATAATTTTTTTTAATTAGAGATGTTTTTATAAATGTTTTTACTATGAGAGATGTTGTTCTCATAAATATTTATTACTATTGGAAATGTTATATTAATAATTTTTTTTAATTAGAGATGTTTTTATAAATGTTTTTACTATGAGAGATGTTGTTCTCATAAATATTTATTACTATTGGAAATGTTATATTAATAATTTTTTTTAATTAGAGATGTTTTTATAAATGTTTTTACTATGAGAGATGTTGTTCTCATAAATATTTATTACTATTGGAAATGTTATATTAATAATTTTTTTTAATTAGAGATGTTTTTATAAATGTTTTTACTATGAGAGATGTTGTTCTCATAAATATTTATTACTATTGGAAATGTTATATTAATAATTTTTTTTAATTAGAGATGTTTTTATAAATG